>JALMGF010000034.1:4160000-4760000 GCA_023333645.1 Sceloporus occidentalis | reverse complement strand
GAACCTTCTGTAACTCGACAAAAAAACCTTTATAGTCAGACATTTTCTTACCACTTACCAACTTTTTAAAAAACTGTTCTTTTGTGCAAACGGGGAAGTTTACTGCAGACTTTAAAAACTCTGACTCGTCTTCTCTAATAAGCTATATGCGAACGTTTTCATCCCAGCCTTGCAAACCACAGACTCCGGATGGAAATACCTAAAACACTGAAAAAAGCGCAGAATGTGACAAAACTATGAAATGGGGTTAAAAATAAGTTAACCACTCTCCTTTTTTCTTGCAAATGTCCTAATGAAAAGGTCCAATCTTTCAGTATGAGGTTTCAGGAGCAAAATCGGTTCTACTAGAGGTCATGTTTGAAGTCTTAGTGAACATGAATATTGCCACTTGCTTTTTTTTAATGAAGTAGAAGTAAAATGATGCATACCATTAACACTATTCTGCATTTTTTCCTTAATCATTTTATTTTCTGGTCAATAGCATTTAAAGGTGTTTATAATAGACTTGTGCATTCGTCTTCGGGCGAACATGAAAACGAACACGAAGAGTGCGTTTTCGTGTTCGTTCCCAAGACACCCCGAAGAGAAGACGGCGGCGGTAAAACGTAGGCAAAGACAAAGACACACACCACGAAGATCTTCGTGATCGTCTTCGTCTTCGTCTACCACCCCCCCCCCTTCTAACTTACCTTGTGTTCGCGGCATCGTGGCAGTTCCCGGAAGTGGAAATCCGCAGGTTCGCCGTCACGGGTTACAGAGCAGTGTGAATGAGCCTATTGGTCGCCTACAGGGACCTCCTCTGGCATCAACCAATTGGTTAATGCCAGAGGAAGACCCTGCAGGTGACCAATAGGCTCCCTCGCACGGTCTTTGTAACCCCTGACAGCGAACCTATGGATTTCCGCTCCCGTTAACCCCTTCGATGCTGCGTTAGATAACGGGAGCGGAAATCCGTAGGTTAAAGGGCCGTGCACGCGACCAATAGGCTCACTCGCACGGCCCGATTAACCCTTTAAAAAAAACGTTTACCCCTAATAAAAGTTAACCCCAAAGCTGCAACTTACCCGGCAGATCCCACTGGTCTCCCTGTTCTATCAGTTAAATGTCCGTACAAGCGACTTTATTGGTCGCTCGTACGGACATTTAACTGATAGAACAGGGAGGCCAGTGGGATCTGCAGGGTAAGTTGCAGCATTGGGGTTTTAAAAGTCTGTACGAGCGACCAACAGAGTCGCTCGTACAGACTTTTAAAACCCCAATGCTGCAACTTACCCGGCACATCCCACTGGTCTCCCTCCCTGTTCAATTAGTTAAATGTCCGTACGAGCGACTTTATTGGACGCTCGTACGGACATTTAACTAATTGAACAGGGAGGGAGACCAGTGGGATGTGCCGGGTAAGTTTCAGCACCAGGAGTTTAACAGTCTGTACGAGCGACCCTATTGGTCGCCAGCAGGGGGCTCGTCTGCCATCAACCAGTTGCTCATATGTACATTTAAACTCCTGGCGCCAGAGCTGCGTTAACCCTGTATTAACCCCTTAACCGGGAAAACGAAGAAAAACCGAACACGAAGAATGTCCACGAATATTCGCCCGAAGAGAAGACAGGAACAGGCGAATATTCGCAGAATACGAATATTTTTCCCCCCCCGAAGACGAGCACGAAGACGAACACGAAGAGCCCCCTGGTGCCCAAGTCTAGTTTATAAGCCATACAAAAAATATTAAAATAAATAAAAGGAGAAAACATATGTAACATACAGTATATTTTGGTATCATATCTACTGTGATTTATGGTATAAGCGAGGGTAAGGTGAATACTATCGATAGGGCGATACACCACCCATGGCCTACCGCAGATTCAAAAACCATTGAGTGTCTAGAAAATATTATACGGATCAAGTTAAGATGAAAGTTTTCAATGAGGCAAGCTTTAGGGAAGCAAACAAATCCACTCCAAAAGTTCTATTAATCCGGTCGATCAAATCAAAGGCTTAAACGGCACTTTCGTATTGAACCAATACATTTTTTTTTATTAATATAAAAGCTATAACATTTACTATAGGGAATTAAACCTAGGTAACATTCTCAGTTATTCTCATGTACTACTAAAACGCTAATTTACTTTGAAAGTACCACTCTGTGATATAACTCCCAGACAAAAAGGAACTCTTCGTTTCAGGTACAGTAAATTATTTAGAGGGCATTTGCCAGTATAGTCTCACAGACGTCCTTCAGATATACCAAATGAATTCCTCAATCTGTATTTATTCCGAGTACGTCACTTGTTATGACGTGAAAATTGATTGCAAGGAACAGCTTTACTTGGTTCTTTTAAATATTGAGTTGATAACAACATCAGGGAATGGAACTAGATCAACCAAAGCATGTATGTTTTTAAGGCAATTATCATATCAGGTTCTTCAGAACTATTTTCATGTTTAATGCAAAGCAATCTATGTTTTACCTCGGAATAATAATTCATGTAGAGTAAACATCATATATACACAAACAATGAAAAGATCTCTTTTTGTTAAAAGTCCCTAGCTGGCACTGAAACATCTATCTCTCTCTCTCTCTTGTATACTTTGTATCTCAGAAGCCAGTTAAGCTGCTCTGCCAGCCAGGGCCGGCCCAAGGCAAAATGCCGCCCCCCCCTTATCTACTCTTCCTCTCCCTCCGTCCCTGCCGCCCCCCCCCCATTATCTACCCTTCCCCCCCTTGTACTTACCTTTCAGTAGTCCTGCGGCGAGTCTCCCTGTTCGGTCTCGGTGCCGGCTTGTAATGCTGAGCGCCGGAAATCTTCCGGCACCCAGCATTACAAGCCGGCACCGAGACCGAACAGGAAGACTCGCCGCAGAGGAGGGAGAGAGGGGCGCCGAGCGGGTACTGACAGCTTGGTAAGTGAAAACCACTCGGCGCCCCTTTCTCTCTCTTTCGCTTTTTTTAAAAAAAAAAGGGCTTGGGGCGGCAAAGTGCCGCCCCTTCAAAAGTGCCGCCTGGAGCGGTTGCCCCACTCGGCTCCATTGTCGGGCAGGCCCTGCTGCCAGCCTAGGTAAAGACAACAGAGGACCCTGACTTTTTTTATAAAACTCACTAAATGTTTTAACCATTCTTTCATCAGAGGAAACTGAATTCCCAGATATGTCTCTAAAAAATAATCACATTATTAGAAATGGACTTTAGGTATGTCAGACTGGAAGCAGCCATTCTAGATTCTCGTTAAATCTGTACGGAATATAAAGAAAACTCTAAAGAGTATCGATTTCACATAATACACAACACAGCTTAAAAGTAAATATCCAAGAAGCTGATTCCAATTATATGTAAAAACAGGTCTTAAGTGAATTAGGTTGTTATATTTGGCCACACGCAACTTTGGATCTCGGGTGTAATGATTGTCCAGTTGAAAAGCCATGGAGACAAAACATCTTTAATACAAAAAAACAGATATGTCTTTTCGTGCATTCTACCTAAAATGGTCTTTTTTTAGTAATGAATTTATCATAACGGGCCTGTGATTGCCAAGTTTTCTATCTGAAGCTAATATAGAGATCTACTAAATGTGGACTTTATCCAAATATGTAATATGACCCAGAGTTGTAATACAGATAAACATGTTTCTAAGGATGTTGTATAAAGAGATAAATTGGGGTTTATTCACTAATTCGCGTGTTCAGGCGGGATGAAACATTTGATGTCACTATGATCATTATGAATTATGAAAGGCCGACCCAGATGAGTGACTCATCTGGCTGAGGCACTGTATTATAAGTCACACAAGAAGTGAAATACAATCTATTTAAAACTGGTAAGAAGCCAGCATAGCTATTGGGATTCAAGTAGAGTATGAGTTTGCAGGAAAGTTAAACATTCCTTCTCATTACTCTTTGATGGGCCAAATCATCAGGGCTTCTTCTGTAATAAGGGCTGAGCTGGCCATGCATAATGCACGGGGGTTTATACCTCAGAAGGCCAAGGGAAGTCTCTGAGTAAAATCCTCAAGACTCACCTAAAACAGCAAATTTAATAAACACCCCCCAATGATTCACCATCATAGTTCATGGTAGCATTCCCAGTTTTTAAATGGTGTCATATAGGACAACCGCAGGGACCACTGGGGCTTCTAGTTAACAAAACTGGGTAAAATAGACTGATAGAGGCACCCTTTCCCTAGCATAAAGAGCGTTACATAAAACCATATTAGCTAAAATAATTTTTAAATTACGTTAGAGGAAAGCAGTGAATTTGCAACATTTGGTGTTAACCTAAAAATTCCTTTATGCCCTTTAGCTTTCGTTTTCATGATCAGCAACAGAAACAGTGTCAAAAGCACCAACTAATTAATTTATCTGTTTTATTTTAAATCTCATTTTTCACAGCACTGCTATCCCCATCGGAGAAGTCAAATCATATTTGATTCCAGGGTATTATTGGCCTGGCTGTGCATGCTGCCATATTTACATTACCAGGAATTTCCAGAGCAGACAGCACTGAGTAACCGATAAACTGTTTCCCAGGGCTAAAAGTAACTCAGTCCTTTCCATAATAATGTCTGTTTTTAATTATTTTAAATAAAATATATTTTATTTGTTTGGAAAGGGGTGAAAGGAAGACAAGAAGGTCTCAACAGAGTTTTTTTGTGTTTGCACTTTTTAGTGATTTTCTTTTTTTGTTTATTTTTTTGCACTGCTCTTAACTCCCGTCCCACCAAGATCAGGATCGATGGTAAGTTTGAATCAATGCTTGGGGTCTATGCCCAGGGGAAGGAGGATATATTTAGGTTATATACCCTCTGGTTTATTTTATTACCCCCACCCCATTAGGCACAGGATTGGGGAATAGGGGGGTAATCATTGCCCATTTGGGTGAAAGATGGACCTGGGGGACCCAACTCCTTTTTTCATGTGTTTTTGTTATTAATTGTAGTGCTCGGGGGGTATTGCAAGCTTCAAGCAAGGATAACTTGCAACATTTAAACTTGCATACACTTGCATGCTCTCACAAACAACTTGCAGATTAGTGAACACTTTACCATTGATTTCCAAGTTAATAAACCTCATTAGATCAGATTGGGACATTAAAACTATATGTTATAAACATAGACTGTGTTATATGTTTCATAACTTTGTACTTGGAAGACAAAACAGTAAATTAATGCATTAGCAATACTACAGAAATCCTTAAATGAAAAAAATAAAAAATATAAAAACATATTAAAATAACAAAACGGAACGTTTCATGAATGTGCCCCATATGTATTAAATAAATGCTCATGTGTGCTGGTAGTAAAAGCTTCTCATTTTTTTCTTTCGAAAATTAAAATGTGCCAATCATCTGAAACAGTCTATAAAAAGATCCAGAATAAGTTTAGCGGAATGCCATGGAAGTACACCTGTTTATTTTAAGGAATCTTTGAAATAAGTGATGCTTTCTTCTTGATTGTGGTCGGTATTGTGGGCAGAACCAGCTTCTTTTATTCGTCAAAATGAAAACCACATTTTGAGCACATCTGATATTATTTATGTAGCTATAAATGTTCCTTCCCACCAAAGTATTTATAACGACTAATTTCTGTTAATTCCCTAGTGGTTCCAAATTAGGTACTATATTAGATGTTCTTGGATACAGGTCTTTTATATACACAGGGATTATCACTCCTTTCTTGGAGCGGTCAGGGTAATTTTTTACCTGGGTGGGGGGCTGGTTGTGAGAACAGGCGATGCTACTAGTGTATTTTACTGCAGTTCGTGCACACCGCTTTCTCATTTAACTCCTCCCTGACCTGGCTCTCCTGAAAGCACAGAGTATACTACAATATGCTTCTTGCACATGCCCAGTAGAACATGCCCATTCGAAGGGAGCAGCAGCAGCCAATCGCCTGGATGCTGGAGGTTGTTATTCTATCGTGGCCTCAAAGAGACACACAAAAAATGAACCACACGTCTATGGGCAATAGCTTGTATTTATTTTTTAAAGTGTTCTGGCTGATATGTATTTAGCAAAGTGTAATTAAAATGCACTCATTCTAGCAATTAATCCGCCGATACATCACAGGCCCTCTGGGCATTTCAACGAGTATTAATATGGTACCAGTGTTACTGATTTGCTAATTGGAGTCCTTAGGCAAATGAAGAAAGGGGGGAGGTGGGATATGCAAAGATTAGATGCTATGTGCTCAGTCAATTTATAGAAGTGAGAAACACTTTTAACTCTTGTAGTGCTAGAGGGATGTCAAAAGTAAGCTTTGCAATGCTAGGGGACCAGTCTGTCAAAAATGTGTTAAAGGAATTCAGCCTTCATGGTTACTCCTTACCCAGTGAAACTTATGGAAAATGTGTGTTTCAAGGTTGCACTAAAACCATCGCTATGCGGTGCTTCCGGAGGAAGAATGGTTTTTGATATGGTTGTCTTCTTCGCTGGTTGATTGGGGTTTTCAGGATGCCTACAAGTAAAACACTTTTAGGTTTATCTTCATTTAGTCTGACCTAGTTAGACTGCAAATGTCTCTATTACTTAAAAGGTGAAAGAAGTTTAAAAATTAAGTAAACCATCAGCAGAAGGTGGAGAAGGCTAATAATACATTTTAATAGTAGACTCAAAAAGACAACGCTAAATAAAATATAAAAGTATTTTAATAAATACAGACAAAACAGATAGACAATCAAATTAATATAATAAAACTTCAAATGGTATACAATATAATATATATATTAATATAATATATTATATTGTATATCATTTGTGTTTTTATTATATTGATTTGATTGTGTATCTGTTTTGTCTGTATTTATTAAAATACTTTTATATTTTATTTAGCGCTTTTCTTTTTGAATCTGTATTTATAAAGACTAGCTGCTTTGTCTTGGTTACTATTCTCTTTATATTAGCCCTATTTTGCCTCTATACATATGGCTGGTAAATATAACTGATATTATTTTATTATATATCACCTATTGGTCTTTTATTATCTATCTAGTGTGGGGCTATTATATAAAACTTTCCCTTTTTTTCTGGTCACATTTAGCACTGTTGTTTCTCTACATTTTCACATTTTAATAGTGCTTTTAGATTAAATGTAGCTTTAAATGTTTTTACGTAATATACGATATTTAAAACCCACTCTCAGCAGGCTGGTCTCCGATGAGGGGTTTAAATTGGATTCTCATTTTAAAGTTCTTCCCAGGAAGCTACGATCCTTTGCTGTCGAGTAAACTTGGACTATAACTGGCTTCCAGAAATACATTATTGAAAAACATCTGATGCTGCTCACTTTGAGAAATTTATATCTGCAGCGATAGCATGCGAAGAAACACGGTAACAAAACGGTGGATTTTTTTGCTTGAACGTTAAAATGTGTAATCTTTCTCTGCAAATTGGCTGAAGATTTATATAAAGGGTGTTAGGTCTGTTTATTTCATGGAGATGTCATTTAATAGACAGAGATGAAGAATGTCATACCCTTGAAGGCAAAGGTGGTGCTACCATATTGTTACATACACCCTTGGTTCAGTTCTTTCTTGTTGTTGTAACACTGGAATTCACCTCGGCAGTGAGCAAATGCCAGGAAGACTTTGCAGCGTATGGTAGACAGGTTGAAGAACCAAAAACATGTATGCTGTAGGCTATTTATCTTGCGTCTCTTATGCAAGATCTTTTGGCTTTGTGATTACAAGGCACTCAGGAGGAGAACCAATTATTAACCTGCAGATTTGTATTAAATTTTTTCTTTAAAATTCTCTATAACACCTATTATTTAAAGAATGTCATACCCATCTAATATGCAAAACAAAAGCCATGAACGGACTCTTCATTATTAACACACATTTCTTCAGAACACTTCCTAATAGTGGGTGACTTAAAGTTTTATGTTTGCATATGCATTGTTAAAGGGACAGACTAATGCACAAACAGCCTTAACAAACACATGTTAAAGAACAGGGGCAGTGTTTTAATAACCTGCGCTTACTTACCTTCTTTCAGTGCTGCCAACATAATGCCCCCTCTGTGTTCTGAAACTCAAAGCACGGGCACTTGGGTTCTGAAAATGTTGCATGAGCCAGCGCTGAAGGTGGCTGGAGGTGAGTACCCAGCAGGCGTCCAGTCTCAGCAGGAATTGCATTTGGCCAAATTCGGGGGGCTGGGGGGGCAGACTCTCATGCAGAATACATAAAGAAGGAAACCCTCTGTGCGCTTTCATGCAAAAAATGAAACTGCCAGGTAACTCAGCCTTCATATTCATTAAAGTGTATAGGAGAGTACCTTTAAAATGATACGAAATTTGGAATAGACCTGCACCAGCTAAATAATAGAGAAAAGGAAAAAAGAAAGAGAGAAAACAGAAAAACAAAAAATGTAGTTCCCAATGACTATACAACAGCATAGAAGATAGAAGCAAATTATAGCCATGTTGTGTTACAGAATATAATTTCAGCTATGTTTATATTAACCACTAATATACAATCAACATGTATTTTATGAATATACCTACATGCTAGATTTGAAGGTTTTGCTTGTCTAGGCAGACACTGCTTTTGAATGAGGTTTAATACAATGTGCATTTTGATAATTCAACTACAGCCCTGATTAAAGTAAACTAATGACAGCAGCTAAAGAATGCCCCATCAGGGGTTTAACTAGAAACCTCCCAACTTCCCCAAGCAACATGTCCCACAGTTCCACCTTTGCCCCCAAACAGTTTGTGAGGACCTCCTTTGCCCCCAAACAGTTTGTGAGGACCTCCTTTGCCCCCAAACAGGTTGTGAGTGCCACCTTTGCCCCAAGCAGCTTATCAGTGGCCCCAAACAGCCTGCCTGTGCCATCTTTGCTCCAGCTTGTCAGTGCCCCCAAACGGCTTATCTGTGCTGTCTTTTCCCGAAACACACTCCATCTCATACCACTTACACATATATGCTCACACACACTTACGCATACACATCTATGCTGACACACATTTACAGATACACATCCACATCCATGCTCACAGACACACTTATACATCCACGGTCACATACACGTATAAATAGACATGCATGATCATGCTATGCCACTGCCCCCCCATTTAAAGGAGTGTCCCTTTAAGGACACCATGTCTGAGATAATTTTTTACATATATTAAGCTACCGGGATCATATTATCTCCCATAAGATAACATCGTTTTGAGTATCAGTTTGTAGAAAATAAGTAATGACTTGATTAGCAGTGATATCAAACATTATTATCTTATGCAAGATAAAATCACTTGTGTAATGAAAATGTTGACAGATACCCCCTCCCTTTCAGTGGTAATAAACAAGATAGGAGCTTCCAGCCTCGTTGGCTGCCAGAGAATCCAGCTGCTCATCTCAGCTGCTAACTCCTAACAAGCACTGTCTAATCCAGTTTACAAACCAGCACAGATCTCTTGACTTTAAGAGGCATCGGAGCCCGAATTCTCATGACGCTCTCAGACAAAAGCATCTCTACTTAATGCAAAGCTATCCTAAAATAGATGTAAACAAACTTAATATAATGTGTGGGTATACGTTTTACCTATACCTTCTGCATAGCACCGAAGTGTCCCTGTTCGGGACCCAAATCCCACGATGTTCCTCTTTTCTAGGTGGTAAGGATGCTTTGATGGGTATGAGTGTTTCAAAGCCCTAAAAGTGTCAACAGTCTGCATATAAACAACACAAAATGTGTTGAATGAAGTTGCATAAATAAAATGCGTAATTGTTTTGTTAAATATCAGCTTTTTCTAAATATCAATTGGTTAGGAGATAAAAAATATCAGTAAAGCCCTACCACCTAGTCACACCTCTAACAAAAGTATCCCTCTGAACATTTCGGATGATGGGAGATATGCGTCTAAGTAATCAAAATGCTGTAACTGAGATGAGATGCTTTTGTGTCTTCTACTTTTCTTACATCAGGTCAGAACACAGTCACATCTCATCCTGGCGGTTGGTAGGCAGTTTATTCAAGTCTTCAAACACAGCTATGTAGCTCTGTGACATTGTATACTACTTTCCGTATAACATAACATGCATAATACAGCCGATATTTTTTCTCAAAGTCTTCCAGTCAGGAGGATCAACATATAAAAAACATGTCAGTGGAAACATGCTTTCTCTTACAAATATGCTCAACTAATAGCTTTTTCACTCTATACAAATAGCATGTAGATGTAAATAACATTTCACACCAACTTAATTATGTAAAGGGACAGATTAATGTCTCTGAGGCCCTTATTAAAGAATGATGCATATTACAATACTTTTTAACAAACTTTTTTTCAAAACAAAAAATAAAAGATCTACCAGCCCCAGATGTTGCAGCCCTGTTGCTGCAGCTGCCCTCTTCCTCTGTGAAAACAGTGGTAGCGCCACAGGGCACAGGGGTCTGAAAAACCTTCCTCGCACAGTCGGTCGAAGCAGCGCTAGGCTAACCGGAGGCGAGTATATCATATGCATGGAGATATATTCGGCTGAACACATCTCCAGCATAGTAAATTCCCTCCATGCATTTGTTAAGGGAACACTATGGAAATTCAAAGGGGCAACGCAGGGTTAATGAATAATTCTCTACTCATGGCTCTTACTACATTGGCGTTTACCGAATATTCCTTTGATTCTGCATCTTAGAGCTAGTTGCCTTTAGTGAATATATCTAGGGGATGTCATATCCTCTTAGAATAATTCTTCATGTGATGCATTGCAGATCCATCGGTCGCTGAAACAGTTAAAGGCTGGAATTATAACAAAGCCCTAGAAAGGTCAATGTTGTGATGTGACTATCACATTACACATCTTGTGAGTGTCATGATTATGCTGTGAATTCTGATTTTATCTTGGTGCCAAGACAGAGTCCAAGAAAGGAACTTGGCACGCCGAAGGTTATCACAGCCATTAACTCTTTGAGTGCAGCAGGCAATGTTTTGGCCCTCAAAGAGTTAAACACTGGAGCACAGACAGGATCTTTTTTTGCTTTGTATGCTAAGTCTACAGGCTTGGTTGGGGAAAAAAAATCCTGGCTACGTCAGTTCCAGGCTACATGCACATATGATGAATGTACAGTTTGGTTGAGTTCACACATGTTCAGACTTTTTCCTTATCACTTCATTCATTAGGTTCTAGTTGAATATGCCATTTGTTCATCTGTTCGCTGGAGCATTAGTCTGCAGCCCGCAATTGTATTTTCTGCAAGAAAACAAAAATGTTTCCATGTTAAAGGCTAATGAATCTCACAGGTACTCCCCTGTCTATACCTGCCAGATTTCAAAAAGCCTATAGGTAACTTCATCAGACATAAGCCATTTAATTTAAATAGACTTTATCCGTTCATGCCCATTTACCTGAAGTGGTGGATCCATTAAACAAATATATATATTTTTTTATCTTGAGCATAGTATTGTATTGTCTGAAAACATTTTAAAAACAGAAAACAATAAAATATTTGTGAAATTTTTTTTTTAGTTTAATAGTAGTAATTAAAAAGATTGGAGCTCCCTTTTAGGTTCAGCATCTGTCTAGAACGTGAGCTCACGTGTTCACCAAAATCAGATTAAAAATGTAATGGGATCCAGGTTTTGTATACAGCAATTAGCCCACCATCAGCCCGAAAAAACAATGAAACTCGTGAATAAAACTGAATATTATATGTTTGTGTTCTTTATTGTATTTTGGATTCCTCATTAAAAATATAACACAGCAATATCACAGATGTTGTTGCAAGTTAGTATAGTTAATTCAATGTACCGGTAATTAGAAATGAAAAAGTCATATCGTGTAGCTTGACAATTTATATAAATAAAACATTGTTAGTTTGCACTTCTATCTTTAAGACAAACTTTCTTCCAATCTTAAGGGATGCCCACGTGTTGTCTGGAAGATATATGTATTGACCTTGAACATGCGTGCAAAGGTTTAACATATTCCACGAAATATGTATTTTCTCAAGAGGGAATGCCCCCCCTCCACTGTTTGTGATCACCAGGAATGATTAATTTCTGGTAGTCAATCTCTTCCCCTTGGAAGAACTATAGGTTTAATTTTTCCAATCTATTTCTGCATAATTAAAAGCCCCCATAATTATAGTTCTCCCTAGCTGAGAACCCTTTTCTGTTTGCATTAACATCTGTATTTCTTCAAGATCATAATGTTTGGTGGTTTGTAACAAATACCCACTTATATTTTCTGGGCACTTCTACCCCCACTGACTATTCCAACCCACAAGGAATCCACATGTTCACTACTGTCATCGTATATATCTTTCTGTAAATGAGGCTATAATGACGGTTTCCCATCATTTATAAACAACATGTAGCCCTCCAAATTGGTCGAGTCATGCCACCATGTTTTTGTTATGCCATCCAAGCCAAAGTTTTCGATTATCAGCTCCCATTTCCATATTTTACCAGTTAAACTTATGGCATTTGCAAACATACACACTGCCATCTTCCATTTGTGATTTAATTTTGAAGTGGTTTATAAGCTTCTCCCTATTATCTGTACTAAGCAGTTGGTTTGTACATTATTTTTGGTGAAGTCTGGAGGTGCTACTTATTTCTTGTATGCCCACGTCAATGTCAAGCAAGGGTTGAGTATTTTAGTTTTTTTGCATATCATTAAATTCAGGTAGTCGCTTTGTATATGAAATTGTTCTGGGAATATTAGAGTTATTAGGTGTTATTAGGTGTTGAGGGCTTACCTTAACAGAGGGCTGTTTGTGTGTTATTAACCTTTGTGTTTGAAGTTCCTTTTCTTTTGAAGGTCCTTTCTTTTCTCATGTTCTTTGGAAGCTGCAAGGTCATGTCGGTTTGGGTCAAAATAATTGTATAAAACACTGAGAAATAATCACACAATCTATATTGAGAATTATTCCCAGTAAAATGCGGTCTTAGTATGGTGAGAGGTCACAAAATGTTCTGCTCCTTTTTTAGCAGAACATCTTCTAGTAGTAGTAGTAGTACTAACACCGTGGACTGTGTAGCACCAATGGGGTTGGTGTGAAAGAGGGCATATGTTTTGAAAAAATGTCTATAAGAAAGAAGGTAGAAACAGGAAAGGAAAGCTGTCATCTACAACTTTAAATGTTTTGTAAGATTGTATTCTTTGCCGAATTAAGTTTTCAGCTACTTTGATCAGTTTGTTGTTCCATTAATTAAAACTACCGTATAGTACTTTAGAGTGTGTATGTAAATTTAAGTGAAGTTTACTGTGGCTCTGTGTGTATGTATGCTTGAATGTATATGTGTATGTTGTAAGAGTGTGTGTGGGTGTGTGCATGCAGGTGTAAGGTGTTATACTGAGTGTATGTATGTATGTATGAGTAAGTGCTTGGTGTTGTGAATGTATGTGTAATGGTTTAGAGTGAGCACATGTGTGTAGAGCTTCCCCGTACCATCATCATGCCCCCCCACATCCTAATTCATTCACAGCCTCCACCACAATCATTATCTCCCAACCACCAGACATTGATGAGTTGTCCCGCTGACATCAGTGGGCTGTCCCACTGATGTCGGTGGACAATCCCACCGGGAGTAGGGCATGTGTGTCTCTCCGAGCAAAGTCCAGAGAGTTCCTGGGTCTGATAATGACCCTTCTGTGTACAGTTAAATTTAGCATTTGCATTATTATGGGCCCTAAAGATTTTCCTTGATTTGTACTGTGAACATCATCCATCATTTTCACTAAGCAGCACGTAAAGATGTATTCATTGTTGAAATAAATAACTCAAGCTGTTTTTCTTTACAGGTAACATATTCGTGGTGAGCTTGTCTGTTGCCGATCTGGTGGTGGCTGTCTACCCATATCCAGTAATACTCATCGCTATATTCCATAATGGATGGACACTAGGAAATATCCATTGCCAGCTCAGTGGCTTTTTAATGGGCCTTAGTGTTATTGGTTCAGTTTTTAACATTACAGCCATAGCCATCAACAGGTACTGCTACATTTGTCACAGCCTTAGATATGACAAGCTTTATAACCAGAGGAGCACGTTCTGCTATCTATGCTTAACATGGATACTGACGGTTCTAGCAATTGTGCCAAACTTTTTTGTTGGGTCTTTACAATATGATCCACGTGTCTTCTCGTGTACTTTTGCCCAGACGGTAAGCTCTTCATACACCATTACAGTTGTTGTTGTACATTTCTTAGTCCCTCTGGCCGTGGTGACATTCTGTTATCTGAGAATATGGGTTCTGGTTATCCAAGTGAAGCAGCGAGTGCGACAAGACTCCAGGCAAAAGCTGACACCAACAGATCTAAGGAACTTTTTGACTATGTTTGTAGTGTTTGTTCTTTTTGCGGTTTGCTGGGGACCCTTAAATTTCATTGGCCTTGCAGTGGCCATTAACCCCTTCCAAGTGGCGCCTAAGATTCCAAAATGGCTCTTTGTGCTAAGCTATTTCATGGCGTATTTTAACAGCTGCCTCAATGCCGTCATTTATGGTCTTATGAATCAGAACTTCCGCAAGGAGTACAAAAGAATATTAATGTCTTTGTGGACTCCAAGACTGCTCTTCATTGACACTTCAAAAGGTGGAACTGAGGGGATTAAAAGCAAGCCATCACCAGCTGGTACTAATAACAATGAAGCCGATTTATATGTGTAAAATGGGATAAGCTGCCATTTTGTATGCATTTTAAAGCATTAATCAAAATTATTTTTATGACATTTTTTCACTATGTGCCTAATTCATGGACTATGTTCTTATTAAACCAACAAATATGAAAACCCGACTGCGGCTTTTTTTTTGCGTTTTGTTGCTGTATTAAATGTTGTATTAATATTGATATATTGAATTAAATAATCAAATGAAGAAATATATTGAGAAAATGAAGTCATGAAAGCATTCTTTTTCTAAAACAGTTCCAAATAACAGCACTAGATCCTCAAAGTGTTCTTGTGTACATTTCAGTAAATATATAAGTCATTGCCACATACAAAGCACCTCATAATAAGGCATTAAAGGTAGACACTGATCCTAATTGCAGTTATTGACCAACTGAACAAGATAAACAAACTCTGTATTTGTAGGTATTAATAAATAACACATGAAACTCGGCATTGAAGCATTGATCAAATAAATAATGCATAGAAAACCTAAACTGCAGACATAGATCATAGTTCACAAAAGGCAAAAGGCCATCCCTGGCACTGATTGCACACATAGGACGTGTCCCAGCACCCCCTTGGACGCAGAAGACTTGCCCATTAACAGCCTCACTGTGCCATCTTTGCCCCAAACGGGCTGCCTGTGTCATATTTGTCCCACTCAGCCTCCCTGTGTCATAATTGCCCCAGTCAGCCAGCCTGTGCAATTTTTGCCCCAAACACCCTGCCTGTGCCAGTTTGAACAATTGTGTTGGTATGGTATCACAGTATCTCTCACATACTGTAAAATTCCTGATTGACCCCAATACATTAATATTGGGATCCCCCACAAATTATTGATTCAAACATCAGTTAAATATGCGTGGAATTTTCTGACAATGTCGAAAGGCATATAAATAGCTGTACCTACCTGTGAGTCCTCAGGCATTTTTGTAAAAAAAGTACCTGGAAATTATATTCACTGTCATTATTAAGCAGAAGTCAGTCTGTTAAATTCATGTTTTTACTGTTTTATACGTAATTGGCATTGATTTGGCAGCTCACCAAATGCAAACAGTAGGACTATTTTGCATTGTAAACCATTCAGCTGTCTCAACAAATTTTATTGTTCCAGGTTAATATGTCAAACATTATTGCTTAATATTTAATAAGGAGTAAAATACTGCAAGATATGCTTTTAATGCCACCAGACATTTAAAATGTTCACAGGAGTTGCTTCTAATACAGATGACCATTGTCATTTTGTGGAAAAACAGAAGCAAATCTCTGTAGAAAGGAACCTTATATACATTTCCATAGAAGATAAGAAAAAAATGAGAAAACAGCCTGACTCTTGTATTAGACAAATATTAAAGAATTACTCTGTTAAGGAGGTATAATCTTTTAAGGAAATTATATGTTAGTTAGAATTCTATTTCAGAATTTCAATATTATGGGGAATCTTTACTATTAATTAAACAAATACACCAAGTATCATTCGCAAACATTTTCTTCCAATATTTTTTTTCATTATTTTTTAAAAATTTTAAACGACTGGCACTTAGAAATCACACTCAAATACAGAATATAGCAGTAGAAAAATTGAACACAAATGGAAAGTAATCACAATTCTATTTAAGAATTTGTGTCAAGAGTAAGAATGTATGTTTGCAATGGTATAGACACTAATACAAAAGTTACTTTCTAGGTAAGAATACATATCTCAAATCTGTTTATCACGTTGGATCAAAAACCAAGTCACTGAGGGATGACGGGGAATGGAAGAAACTATGGAAGAACTATCTTGGCTACACCATTTTTTCTATATCAGAAATTACACTGATCATCCATTGCTAGCTGAAACTCAACTAATATAAAATTACAAGAACTCCTAATTTTTCCTCACCTGCTCCTTCCTAAAATGTGTCAGGCTTAGCAATCGTGTTAGCACATGGTCCTACCAATCAATGATCAATAATTTGACCTTTCATTTTGGAAGTCGATCAAACCAGATTCATTATTACAACACTGCCAGATTTCATCTTTTTCTTATGGAAGAATCAGTAAGAAACCTCTCCTGACAAACAAACATTGATCAAATCACTCCTTTTCCCTGCAATCAATCTTAAATGCGGTGATCAAAGTTTTCTCTGAACTTTTTGTCAACTTTCCAACTTTCCGTATGCGTATATTAACTTCCAGAAAGTAACTGAACTGAAAGTTCTTATGAGATTGTTATGACATTATGCTTAATAAGTTAACATTATATTAGGCCATACAATCGTGTGAGTTTACTGAATATAATAACAGCTACCTGTGTTAGCTGAAATCTGAGTCAGTGGCGGAACATCCAGAGTCTCAGGGGTCGCTACTGCGACTGGGCCCTAGAGTTCTGCCAGTCAGGGGGGGCCCAAGCTCACGGAATGCAGCAGCCGGCACAAGCTGCTGTATTCCATCACCTAGGAAAGGGGTCTACAATGCGGGGTGCAAATGAGCGGCACGCAGGGCTGATGTCAGGGCCGGACTGGCCCACGGGGATACCTAATCTAATTGAAAGCCGCCTCCTCCGGCGCCTAATGAAATTAGGCCACTATATGCCATTCTGCCTCCAGAAATGCCTTATACCCCCCTCTGTCCCATGATATGCATTTTAACCCCAGAGTGGGTTGACAGATATGGCTCAATATGACAGATATGATTCAATATGTAATTTGTTGAAAAAAAATTGTTGTGTAAAAATCATGTTTTTTGGGGGGGGGGTTTGGGGTCCCTTAACAGATTCTCGCACCGGGCCCCTGAGGCATAAAGGATACAAATAGTATCCTTTATGCCTTGCATGTAAGTACAAACATATAACATATTTATATATAAATCTCATTGGACAGGCATTTTATTTTGATTATATGAGACATATTAAAAGGACATTGCAGTCATCATATGCACTTTAATTCTGCAGAATCCCCACCAATGCATTTGCCTCTTTTCCCACCTCCAGCTCAGAGACATGCAGGAGATTTGTTTGGCTGTACAAGTCTCTGGCTTTCTAAAGTGCATGTGCTTTATATTCACTGCCAGCCATCTCCACTGCTGCCTCGCACGAGAGTTCCAGGGGGTCAGGTAAGACAGCCCCTGCACATACCAAAAGTGGTCCATCTGGTCTCACTGGGAGAGTTTTATTGGCACTGATTGGCTGTTTCTAGCAACCAAAAGTGGTGCAAACTAGATGCGTGGTTGGGGCAGTACACTGCAGCTTCCCCTGAAGGAAAACGCTTTCTACCCTGCATGTTAACGAATGCATATTAAAGTACTTTCAGAGAGTTTTATTATGCATCCTACATTGTAGCTGGTAATCAAGCTGGCATATAAAGCAGAAGATATTTGGAACTACTCGTGCACGTTAGTAAGCAGGATCAGTCATCATCCCTGTCCTATGTAGGAACCGACTCTACCCAAATTGCATTACTTATAATTTACATAACAATATGTTTGAGAAAAACTCAACTGTGAACCGACAGCTGCCTAATAGCAAGCACTACGGTGAGTCCCTGCTCAGAAGTATATCAACTATTAGTTCGATTGGGCCATTACAGAGAAAATATACCAAGTGGGCCATGCTGACAAGACCCACGAAGGCCCAAATGTATGTTTTTTTAGGTATGTAAATTTTTTTTTAGATGATACTAAGTACTAATAGTTATTAGTCAGAGTATCTCCTTTAAATCATATAGTTGCTTTTATTAACTCACTCATGTTGCTGTTTCGTTAATTTATTTTCCAAGAGAGATGACAAGTAAAGGCTACTTATCATCTATGATTGGAAGACTGTATATTTTTCTTATTTTTTTCCAATGATCGTTCTGTAATGCGGTATGTATGCGGATTGTAATTAGATATTTTTTAAAAAATGCATAAAACATATTCTAAAAATAATCATGGTTTCCATAAACATTTTCTATTACTTCCAAGTCTTTTTTAGGTCCACTAGTCTTGGGGTTGTCAGTGCTGCTGAATGCTTTCTTTTCATCCCACAGTAGAGGGACGTCTTGTGAACACATATGACGGTGATGTGCATCTTGGAAAGCCGGCTTTAAGTGTTCAGACATGTGGCAAGATGTGCATTGTGTCACCTTGTCAGTCATGTTAACAACTATCTTGCTTAAATTCTTATTTGGGACAAATTGTTACATTTCTTTTCAGCTTTAACATGGTTAGAACTGCACATTCATAAAATGTTTTCCAATGTCAACAGATTGTGCTTTTGAATGCAGAAATCAAATCCAAACATAAGCTAATTAGATTTTAAACAAGCAATGTATACAGGAAAATATTTTTCTCAATACGGAGTAACTTGGACAAAACAATGTTTAGGATATTTCTTTACACTTAACGTGGAATCAACTGAAAAATTCAAATCTGTAACGCTGGGGTATTAATTTGCCCAGGTCAGGGTAGACCATGATACCGTTTTATTATAATTTTGCTAATTCTTTCATACATAAAGGGCCAGTGGTTGCAGTGTTGGTACATCTATATGCGTTGTTACATTTTTGTACATGTGTTGTCAATTTTTTTACAAAAACATAGCTGTATTTTTTGTTATAATATAATTCACATACTATAATAATATCAGAGAATACGGATAAGAACAAAAAGGGTGTTAGGATGCCTAGAAGGACCAAACCTCCCAAGGTTCAGGAAGCCATACCTGAGAACTCTCTGAATTAGACTTGGGTGCCTGTGAAGTCTTCATGTTCGTGTTCGTCGTTGGGGAAAAAAATATTTGCATTGTTTATTATTGCATAGGTTTATTGAAAAAACTAGTCATAATAGCTATATTGATTGTTACCTGAGTGTGGTGTGGCAGATGCCGACTTTTGTTGACAAATGGAAATGAGCAAGGGAGTACTATGGTGGGTGCAGAGGGTGCATGACACTCGGGGACCCCGGTACACGGGTATTGTCACCAGAGAGTATAAGTTACATTAAAGGTAGAGGTGTGCAAGGTAAGGGGAGGAGAGCTGCACTGAAGATGGTAGAGGATCCTTGACATGCTGTAATAAGCCTTTACTGATCTCTCCATGCTTGGAAAGTGAGTTATTACAATATAATTATTCAGGAAGAATCTAGGGCACAGGGTTGATGGGGGACAGCTGGTAAGACTGGCAATTAATGCATAGCATTAGCCTGCTTGTCTAAGGAAGTCTTATGTCAGGAGTATGTATTGTGCACCATAAATAGGTAAAGGGTAGAGATCTGGCAAATGTGTACATGTATGATCCATGGCATAACTCTTTATCTGTAATCAACCACTTTGAAGAACAATCTTTTCCTCGAGGAAACAACTCATCAAGTACTTTTTATCTCTGTAAAGCATTGCTATGTGTTTCCTTGTAAGATAGGAAAAGCTAAGAGATTTGCAGAACATGGAAAAAAGTTTGATATCAGTGAGATAAGAGGGATTGTGTTACAAAGGGTTTTCTTGTTATATAACATTTCAAGTATCTTCTCTAACCCCTTAAAGCCATTTATGAAATGTAACAGAACTGTTAGTATTCTAGAATGTTCAGCAAAGCTCATGCTTCTGTATTTGCAGTCATTGTACATGTCCGTTCAACCAATAATTTTAGTATTATTGTGTTATGTTCAGGCAACTCAACATCACCAAATTGTAAACATAAAACCTATTGCACCCTGAGCACCCTTTGCTCTGAAAAAAACCTTGTCTTATAATTGAGCAAATAGGGTAGTTTTTAAATAATGTCTTCAGACAGCTGCATATTAGTTATTTGTATGTGTTTTAGCTGTGCTATTTTAGCCAAAGACAAATACCTTGACTTCTTATCATACTGTCTTGCCAGAAACCATAGAATTGCTCGGTCTTAATCACACAGAAGTCACTAATGAAAGTCTAAGGAGGAACAGACTTCATTGGCATTGCCATAAAGAATCAGCTTAGTGTGGTGTTCTAGCAGGGAAAGTCACCCAAAATATCATAACTGACTTCCAGGTCTGCAGATAAAAGAAGGTTATTGGAGCAAAATAACATAAAAACAGGTTTTTGTAAATATATCTTTCTATATACAGACCTGAATTTTATGCTTCTAAGGGACTTCCCCTTTAGAAATATTAATAAGCAACAAAAGCATGGTAAACTTAGCACTGTATGTCACTCCCAAAAATTTTTGTGATATTGCTGTTTCCTTTGTCACTATTGATTATTCGGTTCTTTAGCACAATTCCCAGTATTGTATATGGAGAGTTGTCATTTAGAAACTACCTAAACAAAAAAAAAAGAGCCAGGCATGACGAAGAATTGCTGGAGGTGTAACTGCAGATGGGTTTGAAGATGAAATCCTGAAAGAACAACTCATTTTAAAAATAATAATAAAATAATTGACCAGGATTAGTGTTACTGACCCTTTAAATGTCCTTTTCTATAGTTACTCAAACTGCTTTGGCTTTTCAGGGGCTTTTCACATAATAGATGGTACAAACAAAATTGCGACTGTGACAAAAAGAAACATTACTCTTTATAAAGGTTTCACTGCAGGACATCTTGTTCACAACAATAGTTAGCAATACAATGGTATACAGATAAAGTAGGTCTATTCCAGCTGTGAGCATGTATGTGATTTGAACACACGCTGCCATTTACACTAACTATTAACAGTTCAATTAAGCCGTTCAACCGTTCTAACAAAAATGATTGTTAATTACACTCCTCAAGACTAAAGTTTAATTCAGATAGAGGTGGATTGTCAATTTTACCATAACTTAAAAAAAAGTCAATTGGGATCTACCAGTTAAGATGGATGTGTTTTTTCTCTTTTTCACTTAGAATTTTAAGAGAATGTGTATTTGTAGAATTCCAAATCACAACGAATACTTGGCACTTTCACTAGACACTAATGTTTTTACTCCGGGAAAAAGATGGATCATATCGTCCATCATGTTGTCCTTTTAGTGCTTACTTCTGTCAGTACCATGGACAAGGAGTTAATCAGTAAAACTACAATACTGACAAATTTTTTTCCCCCTTATTTTCCTTTTTTTCAGAATAGGGCTTTAATCTGAAACCATAGAAACGTGCAAATGTTGCCTTAACATGAAAAGAATACTGCAACACTATAATAAATTACAAAAACATCTCAATGTCCACGTTTTTAACATCTTTTAATAATCATATCTTTAAAGCTAAAATGCATATATGTTGATAGTTTGAGGCAAAAGCACATCAAGTTGAAAAATTCATTAAGAATAATAGTTATATTTACCAAAATAGATGTATGTTTTCCCAAACCATCTTTAAGCATGTCAATGTAAGTCTGTGCCGTAGTCGTATATAAGTTCCTCCATACCAGATATGTTCTAATAGGCTATCCCAGAATAGATCCTTCTTCACACATTTTAGAGGACTACTTACAAAACTTACTTGGTTGATCAGTTAAGAGTTCTTCGTTTCATGCAAGTTATGCAAGGAGGTCCTACATTTCTTACTATGGCCAAGAAACTCTCAGAGTTGTGACTGTAACATGAATCAACACACACTGGGTTAAAGTTGAATAATTGTATTTTGGGTTTTGTTTGAGATGCCAACGGGGTGCCTTCACAGATGCTAGCTGCGTTGGAAAAGTGTTTCAAATAGCCAATTTCATCTCAACACCTTAGAGAAGCTATGGTACATTTTCTCAGGTTTGGTGAACCAGCACTTTTGATGTCACAAAAAAACAATGCCAGTGAAACAGCTTTTTTAAGCTAAAATTGTTATATTGTGGATATCAGTTATATTTACTATTTATAGTTGAGTTTGCTGTGCAGGAAGAAAAAAACAATAAAACCCAGAATGATCAGTCTCCAAGATAACAATTTGACTAACGCAGGTTCATGGAAGCAAGACTTAACTCGGAGTTAAAATGATTTGCCATAAAGTGATGTTTTGAAGTGGGATTTGGTTAGCTACTATTGCTTAAGAAAGTAGAATGGTATGCTGATAAGGTAAGAAAAATTAAAAGGACACAAATTTCTCCAATACTGTTTAAAAATAATAAGCAACGCACGATATCTAATAACCCTAAAGCACCTTTTGATTTCTCAATGGAGTTCCGCATTAAGATTAAACAGCAATCCTGTCGATTGCCATTCCTCAGCCCTCTTATTATTATTTTAGAATGTGTATCGGGGTTAGCTATTCTTTTCCTTGCTTTAGTCTTTGTAATTGAAATTGTTTCTAGAATTTAAAATTGCCTTTAGAAACATGGGTTAAAGTAGCTCAGCAGTTTAATATTGTTGACAATTCTGTAATGTGGATGCTTTCACTCCTCTCATAGACCGAAAAAAAGGCAACAAATGACTATGGCTCGCTTAAATAGAAACTCCATTATTTCCATGATCCTGAAATGGCCTCCACCTAGGGTCAGTACATTGTGTGACATGTCTAGAATACCAAATAAACAAGGCTGTGTGGTCGTTTCAAAAGCGTAATACAACTTCTTAATGGGATGAAAGCATAACAAGTTTGTTTTATAACATGGAACATTAATTTAATTGACCATATCATACAATCTGCTTGTGTTAAAGACATACATGATGCCATCAACTGTTTTTAATTTAATATCAACGGAGCTATTGACAGTATATTAAAATCTACAAATAAAACACCATCTGCTTATATGGTTTTATCTATATGGCACTGGTAGTTATAACTACCAACGGTACAGTGATTGAATTTTCTAATACAAAGCCAACTTTGATTACACTTCATACACTTGGAATCCCTGTTAGTTGCTGAACCTCTGTGGTTTCACAGTCCATCATCAACACCTGATGATGGTGGGAGATGAGGGTGGGGCTAGCCAGCTGAGACTGTGGTTAGTAGTGCAAGGAGTAGGGTTATTGCCAGTCAAGGGTGGAACAACCCCTGATGGCATTAAATGGGTTGGGGGTAGAAGGAGAATTGGGTTGACAGTTGGCATGGCCAAACACGGCTCCCTTCCTCTAGAGAAAGAGCATAGAGACCCAGAGATTCAGGAAAGCAGCTCTTCACACCCACAGGGTTTCCAGGATTACCATCATCCAATGGAAATACTCATGTAGCTCACTTAATCAAGTAGAAACACCCCATCAACTTCTCAGAGAGACAAACATCTTAAGTGAAAGGAGCTCAAAAAGCTATATTTTGTTTAAACCAGTGAAAAAATATGTGTATACTCAAAAAATACTTTGCCTGAGGCACTTGAGGAAGCCCTGGGTGGCAAAACACGTCTGACACGCCCCCCCCCCTCTTCTTTTCGTTCCTGTTGTTCGGCTCGCTGATGTGAAATTTACGAACTCCGGCTACTAAAGACATAGAGGGAGAAACACTGTATATGAGTTGTATCTCTACACTCACAAACTCTTGAAGGCCTCAGTTATTCTGTCTTTAAATACTTTTATGGTTACACTGTTTGCCACTCAGCGTATTTCACGTTGAGCTACATTGTTTCCCCTGAGAGCTGCAGACTGCCATAACAAGATTCTTATCTATAGAGCCATTTAAACACCAGAGCCGGGAATTGCTCTTAAAATTATGAATGTGATGATAACTTTTTTTTGAGTAATCTGCATCATAAAACAGACAGCACTATTTTTGTTGTTTATTTTGTACAATCATACAATATATGAGACCTTAAATAACTACAAAAGACAACCTATATGTTATAAGTATTTTTACAACTATACTGCACATATTCTTTCACTGGTTTAAAAAAAGTAGCTTTTCTGGTCTCCTTTCACTTTATATGAATGTAAAAACAATATTTCCCCTATTGGTACAGAATTCTTGGGATTATCTAAAGCTTAATCTTACATCATCATATTTCTAGACCAAAATGGCAGCTCCATCGCCAGTCACCTGTCCAGTAATGGCACATAATGCTGCTGTAGGTTATTGCCTATTATTGTTCATAAAACAACATTTACTTGTTGTCCAGTAATACATTCTACTTGCCATGATTTGTGTAGGTTTATGCGTCCTAATTTTAAATTGAAAATCAACATGATGAAACAGTTGTAGGAAGGATTGGCTGATACCGGACCTTGCTCGCTCTTAGCTGCTCACATCCTTATACCAAATGACCTTTCTGCAGTCAATAAATATTCATAGCCCCAACCATTATAGATTTGTCTGCTGTGATCGTGGTGCCTGAAACATGAAATGACATATGCCTTCTCTTCACATTCCTTCCATCAGGGCTCTTATGCCTGTGGTCAACATATCCCTCTCTTTCACTCATCACTCAAAGGCACCTGCCACTGACAGCCATGCTCAGGGCTCCAGTCTCCTGCCAGTTTGTGGTTTATATTTATTTGCACTCATAATTTCATAACCCATTGCAGAAAACATTTTTGATGTGAGAGGCAATCAGAGTGTGAAATTTACAGCTGGAGGAGGTTGCAGAGTTACAACAAAACCAAAGCAACTTGATATGATCGTAGGTACAGATAAATTAAGTTTGGGGACTACACCAGAGTTTTGGAAACAGCATAAAATGTGCATGTTTTTCTTAGTTTCTGTATAAAAAAACAAAATCCTAATTATTTATGAATCACTAACACACATATTGGGAACTTTCCGTGGTAGGCTACCCTGAGCACTCCTTCTGGGGGAGTAGATTTGCATAACCATAGGACTAGTCACACATGGGTGTGGGGCTAGTGATCAATAGGTAAGGGGCAAGCCCCAGATGTCCTTAGTGGGAGGGAACAGGGCGGGAGCTGGCGAAAGTGGGTACCCACAAAAAGAAGAAACTGACCAGGAGACCCAGGGAAGTTAGGTCAAACCCAGTTCATCATAAAACATCATAAAGTTAGGTCAAACCCAGTTCATCATAAAACAGACAGCACTACTTTTTTCTTCTGTAGATGTGTGCCGACACATACCTAATGATACTGAAACAGGATAGATCATAATGCCAGTGAATGGGAGGCAAAACATAAGTAACATATAGAAGGTAAGATTGCAATTCAACGGGTTCAACAAAGTTCTGTGGAGTTATCAGGGGCGGACTGGTCTGGGGGACAATTTCCCCCACAGGAGGGTACAAAATTCTTCCGACTTGGACCAGCCTACTTGTAGAGGTAGGGACAAAGTGGGGTCATATTAGTGTCAGGTGTGTATGTGTAAGTGTGTGTTAGAGTGTGTGTGTGTGCTAGTGTTAGTTATTGATGTGGAAGCCAAGGGGCCATTTTTCTTCAACCGGTACCCAACCAGTGTTGAAGAACATTGCTTTCCAGGTAGGAATGGAGATGTTCAAATGGGCTCCTTATCCTTTTCTGATTCAAAATAGCTGTTCATTCCTTTTTTGATGTTTGAAGATTTCTATTTTTAAATGTGTATTTATATTTCATTTTGTTTCCAACACAGAGCAACCCAAAATTCCAAAAGCACTAGTACACCTCACATAACTTACATTTATATCTCGGGTTTGGTAGAGATACAGTTATGGACACCATTAAGGTTCTGGTGGATTGAAATGTTTTTTGAACTACATAAGGATGCATATTAAAGACATGGAGCTTTCTTTTTCAGTAAAATATCCAGAGGTCAAACTGGCATTGAACACACACAGCAACAGCCGGCAGATATCAAACGTAAATCTAAGACAATAAATCATTCATTGTCAGCTTTGGTCTTGTGTTAATGAACACATTGTAAATAGAGTGCCCAGGACCAGAAAGTGCTAAGAGTAGGTAACTTTTTTAAAAAGTGTTTTTACATTTTAATTTTGTCTATAAACTGCCTTTTCTTTTACAAACTAAGTCAAAATTAAAAATCTCATGGTGGTTGGGGATAGAATAATGTACGGCAATATTGGATTTTGTTGGTATTGCTGTGGAAAATTTTTATAAACCCATATTGGAAATTATTCCAGATGGAGTAATTGTGTTCAAAATCTGTGATGCCTTATTGAGTTCTCTGCAAATAAGAGTAAAGTCAACAGTCAAAGGTGTAAAAAGAGTTTCTATGTAGATGTGTGAAGTTGGTGGCACATCTAAGTTGAGAAGCATTATGTTTTATGTCACAAGTCACTTGAATAAATTAATTAAAATATAGAAAATACTGTACATACTATACACAAGATAGACTCTGGCACAGCGCAGAACACAATCATCAACAGCCTAACCAAGCATTTACAGGCACAGCATTTAAACCAGTACACCTGAGACAATCAATCATGCATTGCCATAAAACATAGTACCGAGAAGCAACAGCAATCACAACAGTAAGAGCATTAAAAAGTTCCAGGAGGACCCAAAGGTGGTGTTGCAATAAAAATAACACATCAGGATGTAAGGGTTAGGTGAAACGTCATATGACAAAAGTCCAAGAGCTGAAGAGACCAAGAAAGCAAGGGCTGGAGATAAATTGTCAAGCTCAAGTTTCACCTAAAATGCACACTACTGTGCCCCAAAAAAGTGTAAATACTGTATATTAGAGTAGGTTGTGAGTACTTAAATAAGCATTCTTTAAAATATAAAAAATACATCTCTTTAGAGAACAGAGAGGGAATGCATCCTCTGTAGTCTGATTTGCACCACTGATTGGCAGTTTCAAGCAGCCAAAGGCTGGCAGAAAAGAGCTGCCATTGAATTCAATGGGAACGCTCTCCATGTATGCTTATGGGAGGGGGTCTCATTAGAGTCCTCTCCCCCACGACATTTTTCACCAAGCCAGTGCTGGAATTGACTGGTGGGGAGAATCTCAGGAGATGCAAGTAGCTGAGGTGGAATTTATTCACCTCTAGTATCCTCAGACTGGATCAGTTTTCTAGCATTTTTCACATTACATTTCAATGTTTATTATTACATTAAACTACCATCCATACCCCTTACCATTTTAGGAGTCCAAATCCAGACACCTTTGTTGGAAAATGTGTCAAGAGCAATGAAGGCGAAGAAGAAGATGGAACCTCTGGACGCTTGAGTCTCAAGGAGGCTATGTGTGACCTGTGATGAGGGCTGTGTCTGAAAATCTGTAATGTCCCTGGTACTTTTGAGAGGAATGCTGTTCCTATGAATATAACTAAAAACAAAAACTGTCTGCGCTTCTTACCCTAATAAAGTTGGCAACAAATATATAAACATAATATAAATGAGAGGTTTTGGTTATATGAATTGGCCAAAGCATAATTAAGCTCACCCGCCACGTCAAGGCACACTCTCAATAGGGTGAGATCCTACGCTCACCTCCTACATAGTGGGCACACAAAGCAGTTTTATACTGCTACCAAAACCAGATTAATGTGTTGGGGGAGGTGCAATTAAACCTCCTCCCTATTAACCCCTGGATAGCAAACTGCAACCAGACTGATGAGGAGCCAACAATCTCACATATGTGCAAACAGGGAAAAGAAAAAATGTCGGTGCGCTAAGCTAGTCACATACACTGTTTCTTGCTGCATGCTTACACCCGTTTGGTAGGCCTCGTATTACACATTTGTAATATTTGAGCCTGTGACTAGCTTAGCGCACCGACATTTTTTCTTTTCCCTTTGAATATAACTGACAAATGAGTTCACAATAAAAAAAAGTGTATTGTTGAATGCATGCAATAGTCAACATTTTACTTACAAAGTAACAAGTGCAGTCTGACTTTATTTCATACAGGGTGGCCTGTTGAGAAAGTAGCACTTTGTATGACAGATTATGTTCTCCATTCTACAAAGGAGCTGCTCAACCAGAACAAGCATGGATGACCAAATGGATATTCAATGTAATGGACATCTGGCAGAACTGATTAAACTCTGAGCTCAATTGCCTGCTCAGTGGAAGCCAAAAACAAATCTGTACCCTAAATAATATCAGTTTCACTTCCTATAGACCACTGCGGGGGACATACAATGAGTGATAGCTCCAGCTATTCATCTCAACAGTTGTAAACCTGAATTTCAAAGAAGTAAAACTTCACTCCACAGGGAGAAAAACTTAACCTCACCTGGAAGAAAGTGTTGATTCAGCAACAGTATAAACAAGTTAACTATTTGTATGTCTAAAGTTATAGAAGAAAATAGTAATTCCTGTAAAAATAATAAAATAATGTAATACACAAAATACTTTACTCCAGCTATTTGATTATTTAAACTCATGTTTGGGTCTGCATTGGTAAACTAGGTAAATGCCCAGAAGGCTGGTGTGTCTCCCGTGCGCCTCTATTGCCACCTTTACAGCAGATCCTCTCTTTTAGTACACAGCCGTGGCTGGATACACATGGCTGTGTACTGCAAGTGTGTATTAGCATGTATGTTTAGTGTCAGGGACAATCTCAATTCTCAGTCCAACCCTGCTTGGATTTATATTCAAAACTCAGGTTCCTAGAAATGACCTGCTTACCCCAAATTAAATAATTTTTTGTTTCCTCTAAAGCAATAACTATCTTACAAATCATAAACCAGTCTGATAGAAACAACTTCAGATGTGGTTAATGATATGTTCCTGAGATACAGACAGTCAGAATCAAAAAAAAATATACAGGTGTTAGATAGATAGCTAGATAGATATATATAATGAGCTGGTAAAAAATAATATTTCACGTATAATACAGTGAAATGAAATATAAATGGAGCTGAATAAAACAGTGTATATGAAATAGAAAAATCCTTACATTTCTCTAAAAAAAGGGTTACTGGCTGGTCAGGTAAAAGCAGGATACGGCAGTGCAGAATCCACATACTTTACGATTTGGGCACGGATTCTCTCTTCCATACTTACATAGAGACACTTTTGTAATCGTGGTTCAATATGCTGTGAACTTAGTGACAATCACATTTTCAATTATAATCAGTACCATAGATTTTATCATATCTAGTTCATCATAACTAGATAAACTCTTATCTGAGACTAAAGATTTATATTTCTCATGAAAGCAATGTTTTTGACCTTTAAGGATTCTTTCAGGTTGCAATCTATACGTCTACATTTTCCTAGTGAATTACATACATTTTCACTCTCTCTCTTATTTCTCATTGGCAACAATAAATTACAAAAACGTCCAAAAAAACCTCAAGTTAAAGACAATTTTTGGGTTATTCTTATTATTAGTATATGAAAAAGGACCAAAATGTTAACATTATCTTTGATTGTTTTTATTTAATAAACCAGATATAAACTGATTTCTTGAAGAAATCCCATAAACGACCCCCTTAAATGTTATGTAAGCATACGCTGAATAAAATGAATACTGTTCCACTTAATAAAAGCTTAGTCATGTATTCTGTTTAACTAAATAAGGATCAGCCAAGAAGTTAGACACTGTATCTGTTTTGAGGAATTAATTTGTATGATGCCATTTAATTCACATTTGAGGGAACAGTTAAGATAATTTTCTTAAGCCATTTATTACCGTATATATTCGATGACTCCAAAGCTGAAATATAAAAATAGCAATAAAACAAGCTGCATGTGTAATGGCATGGAACTGTTCTGCTGTTTATAGAAATGTGTGAGTATTTAGTTGTTTTTGGTTTTTGAAGTGGAAATAATTCTCATCCAGTGGACAAAAATAATACCCCTGGAGTTTGTGGGGACTGGGGCAAAATAAGTTTTGGGACCCTTTGTACATAGGAAGAGGCAAGTAGGATCCCATTTATGGTTCCTGTATCTCTGGGAGAAGCAGAACATTGGGATTTGACATCAACCTTCTTTCCTCAACGATGCAGAGATCATGCATCGTGGGGTACAGACAGAGCCCCTTGTATCCCCTGCACCTGGGCTCCTATCAGACCTGCTCACCCGGTCCGTGACAGCTGCAGAATATGATGGCGCATAAAAAATCATTAAATAATAAAATGGATCTGAATGATTTGTTGGTTGAGCAGCATGCAGATTTCAGATGTCTAAAGATATGTATGGATCTAGCAGCTGGCATGTTAGAGATGAGTACATTTTGGCAATGTAATGTGTAATCAAACTGTAAATGTGTTTATGAGAAGGACATAATGTGTGAAATATATCTGTTGAATGGGTTACTGCTAGCGTTATGAGCAGTGTGTTGGGACGCATTTTAGTTGATGAAAAGTTACATTTTTTGAAAAACAAATTCCAGTCGATATTATATATATTTAGATTATTTTTTTATTACATTTGGGTGGAAAGCGTGGGTTTTTAGGCACACTCTTGGTCAGAGGTCTTCTCATACAGACAGTGCCCTAATGAGGTGGCAGAAAGCAAGGCTGTACCCACCATGATGCAAGAAGGAGAGCTGCCGCATCACAGTATATTTTGTATTTTTCTGATATTGTTCATATGTTTATTTGAATAAATGTATTAAAAAAAGGGCAATAAAATAGTAAGAACAGCATGCCTTGTATATAAAATGTATATCCTGTATTTGAATAAACGTAATCAATCCACAACATGAGGGGTGTGCTTGAGCTTCCTGTCGCCAACGACGCCAATGCCCCGGTGCCAGCCAATTTATGTCTTTGACATCCATCAGTGTCCCTGTTGTTTAATTCATAAAGTGTTATTTCTATTCTTCAGCCAAACAGCTGTCACATTAGAGTTAACTGATATCCGTGGTCACTAATAATTCCATAAAACTCATGCACACAGTTCCACCCTGCACAAATTGGGCAAAGCTTCCCCAGTGAGCAAATTTCACCATAAAAAATGTATATAAAACATAACATGAATTGATATTTAGGCCCTGCTAGCAGAGAATTATGACTATGTACATTGCTTACGCCAGCGGAACCGCGTGGTGACGTCAGTGGGCAGTCCTGGCCGCGTCCCGTAAGGGAAGGCTCTGGGTAGCCGGAGCTCAGAAGTTCCCAGGTATGCTTATAACTGCCCTGAGTAGATAAGCTTTCTAGAGCCGGAAGCCCTGCCAACTCTGGCTCCTTGCCCTCATAAGTGGAGGTTTTACGGACATGAGTAACCTGGTCTATGTTGTTCTACAAAACGTATGTAGTTAACTGAGGAGAAATTGCACATTTTGTATGACATTATTACTTTAAAAAGACTAAATAATTAATATTAAAAACAACAATTTGTAAGTAATGATAAGCTTTGCATGTTATAATTTAAACACAAGTTTAATTAAATTGTTCTTTTTTGTGTTTTTCCTGGTAGGACAAGTAAACCAAAGAAACCAAATAAGTAAATAGACAATTTAAACAGCTGCAAAAATCATCACATTGAAGGGGGTTTTTTTTGTTTAAGCCTTGAATTGTGAACCGAAGGAAGAACAAATTGGATTACTGTTCTCCTAAGGTTTGGCTGATAAAGATGACTAAGAACAACAAACAATTATTGAAATGTAATTTAAGACTAACAAAAACCATGCAGTCAAAATATTGTACATGGGATTTGTTGTACTGCAGGAAACTATCCCAAAAACTGCTTTAAATGTGAAAGACCAGAACCGGAAATCACTGGTCATAAGCAGATCCTTGTGTATTTAATAATACAAAGTTTCTACAACATGAAAGTGCTCTAAATATCGCCTAAATGATTAAACCATATAATTTATCATATCACAGCGCTCAATTGCCCTAAAGCCATTAAAATGTATAGAAACAGCAAAATGTGCTTAGAATAAAATTTCTGACCACCAAAATGTCTGAGCAGACAGAAATTCTTCATTTGTTGGTTAATTTGCTTAAATGATTTTCCAGTATTTGAGTAAAGCATTTTTAACATGACATACAGTAAGATGAACCAACAGTAGGAGACTCACATAGGTTTTGACATAGGTGGAAATTGCTTATCCCAAAAATTGTACTGTTTTTACTATAAATATGTACTCTTTTAGAGTAAAATTGTACACACACCTTATAGTCCTTGGGTTTGTTGTCATTGTGAGCTATATCCACTTCGGGGATCCATTCAAAATATTGAATTCATACAAATGTTATTTTATAGCTGTGAGGTGCACTTATAATACACTATAAACACCAAAACCTATTGCAAGGAGAGCACGTAAAAAAAGGTATATACAAAGTAAATTTGTATTAAACAATATTATTTAAATACATATAAAAAATATATATAATAAAAAAGCATCTCGGCACCAAGACACATACAGGAAGGTACATATGAACAGGGGCACAGGACTACAGAAACTAGGATGGAAATACGCATGTATATGAAGGCACAAATAATAAACACAAGGATGACCACAGCGATAAAGTGAAAAGGAACAAATGAAATAACATACAGCAATGGTGCATCGGTGCTCAAAAATTACTAGCCAAACCTAGAAACAAGGCTGAAAACAGCAAAAAGCCTGATGATGAATGGTGCCAAGTCCAAACGTACCAACGTACCAACTTATAATACGCGCCAAAGTTCTGGGCTATCTCAAACGATAGACCCTAGGTCGAAAAACACCTGACAATTGTGAGCTTAGTTTTCGTCTGCTTCTTGGGGGTATATAAGTATTATAAAACCTATGGAAACCTAACTTTGACAGCAGATAAAAACTATTTGGCCCTCAAACTTCAATCAGTCCTTCATCTTGTCTTTGATTTGGACAGTTTTATGCCTATCACACGCATGTTTACATTCATTTACTGCATTAGCCTCTACAATGTACTGTATAGTAAAAAAACAAAGAATAAAATTCCTTTAATACTGCATGTCTATCAAGATTGTTCTTCTTAACCTTCTACATCTGCTTCACTCACGAAACTGGGAATCAAGCCCAGTCTAAAACAAGGATTTAACTGGATTTAAAAGGAACAGCTTCCAGTAAAAGATATCTAATTACTGTGTTTCTAAGACTAAATGGTGAAACTTGAGAATGAAGTGGAATAGCCTGGGATAATTGGTATTCTATTAGGGTGAATCATTTTCATGCTGGATTGTTCTAGGTCATAGCGAGATATGGTAAACCTCACATTATTAGTGTCACAAAGTGAGTGTCTAAATGGGACAAAACTTATTTACAGTTCAACTTCAAAAGGGGTGGACTACTGTATGTTTTTATAAAGAACAAAATATGCAGTACAATCATTTCTAGTTAACAACATATGCTTGCCAACCAATACTAGTGCCTTTATTGGAAAAAGGGAACAGGGCATAGAGATTACAGCAAGAAAAATAATCACACAGCTAGAGACGTAATTAGCCACTCGCAATACCCTAAGAATATAACCCTTACTTCACTACAAATAACTATAATAAAAGTAAAAACAAATGTCAGTGTTAAACCAGACATTATTACCTGGAATACTGAATGGCTATTATGTTTTGCATAATTGCGTCAATGTAGCTGCTGCCACATGTATGTAGATTTTCTTCTTCTGATGCAGTTATCAGAGGTTCTATTTCACTTTACCAACAAAGAAGTCAATATATTACACTAGCAATTCACATAATGTATTTGGAGGTAATAAACCCCCATATTTCCTGATCTGCCTATCCAGACCAAGCTCTCATTACTGGATTTCCAGTGTCAGAAAAAGCCTGCACCGATCAAACTCACATTCCTTTATAGTCTGTTATATACAAGGTTGCCAGGTACATGTATAGGTAACATTATTTTTGGGAATGTTCGTCATACCATGCAGATTGCTGACACTTTTTCTGAACATCAGGGCGTATCAGGATGATGGACATGCCATGGATTCACAGGACATATGTCCTCCCACGAACACAGTAAAATAGCTTGTGGATAGCATGCATGAATATAGTTACACAGACATTATATTCAGCATTGCTTTATAATGAAATAGCAATACTGAATTATAACACACCACAAATAACAATACTAAGGAATTTAAACTGTATTGATTTTTTAGCATGTTGGGTAAATGGCCGTATAGATTAGTACCATCCAGATTTTATTTTCCCAGTGAAGGAACCTTAGGTTATCGAAGTCGGGCAAAAGCGAGGGCGAATATATAAAGCGAAGAAACCAATTTGTGTTTTTCACGCCTTCACTAAAGTACTATAAAATTAGTGAGCTCGTAAAACCATATATTAACATTATTACATGCTAAACCACCCCAGACATCATTTATATATACATAGTGCCTAAATGTTGAATTTCCATTCTTAGCAATTAGAGAGCCAGGAATTATAAAACAAATACTACTATAAATGGTGTGATAAGCATGTGAGATATGCAATATATAATGCGCAGTGATGTGTCAAATGCAGTTGACTTGAACTTGACAGCCAGATGCCTCAACTTGACAGGAGCTAGAGGTAGTAGAGTAGAGAGAAGAGCGAGGGGAGACATGATAGAAACTTGAAATGTATAGAGATAAAAAGAAAAGAAAATTATTCTTAATGAAAAGAGGAGTGCCAGAATGAAAGGATATGAGTCAGACTTAGGCTTAGAGAAAAACTGACAGGTCATATGAGAAAATTCTCCTTTCCATAAGGGTAGTAGATACCTGGGCTAGATTTTAAGTTGAAGTGGTAAAGACATACACACTGAGAAATTCAACCTTTTGTGGCTAGATGAACGGCGGTTTGCGTTCACATAGTTGACTGTTGAGTGGCTTTGAATTGAGTCTCAGTTATTCTCTCTCCAACCACTTTTGTTAAGGATGATTTTTAACACCACTTATTTAAAGTGTAGCCTGGTTTTGGAACATCACTCCTCCAGTGTACCCTGTGCTCTTCTGGAAAAAAAATCATAAAAACATACATTGTGGACAATTCATGATTGTGGTCCTCATTGGCATCCTGAAAATGTATGATTATTTTATTTTCCTTTTATTTATTTTTTACTGTTTTATGACCACAGCATGAAATTTCCAAGGTGTTTAAGAAAAGATGAGGTATATATTTGAATACATTTTGCGTTAACGGCATTTTTACACACAAGGCACCACCTATTTAAAGTATAAAGCAGTGAGAATATATTTAAATATAGAAGATTTACAATAGGAAGCAAACATCAGGAACATAACATTTTAAAGGTAATTCTTCTACCACTAATGCTGCTAATAACGATATAAATCTTTTCTGAGCAAGTAAAGTACTTGAATGCTCCATTACAACAATTTGGAAAATATGATTGTCAGAGATTTGGAAAGTTTTTTAACTGTAGATATAAAGAAAAAGTAACAAAAATAAAAAAATATATATTCACATAATTATAAAAAAAATTACATCACATTACTGCAAGGGTTTAAATAATATACTAAAAGATATCAATGATAATGGCTCTGTTATATGACTGAGGTGATGTTCCTTGTTCAATTTGCTTTTTAAATGCAGAAAGTGTGTTATTACTCATACTGCGGACATTTGTGTGGCGGAAAATGGGACAGATGTATTGTAGAATCATTAAGAGATGCATTATGATGTTTGTTTTAACAGTAAAATAATGCACAGTTTGTTCCAGAATGTGGACTAAATATGAATTTCCCTTTTATAGCAATATTTTCAATTCATATACTGTACAAAACTAAGGGTGTCTTTTCGTTGTCCAGCCCGAATACCGAACAAATGAACATGACGGCGGCAAAACGTATACGAAGACGAAGACACACAACACGAAGAATATTCGTGTTCGTCTTCGTTTACCAATCTCCCTGGTCCCTTTCCCATCTAGCCTACCTTATCTACGCAGCATAGCAGGGGTTAACGGGAGCAGAAATCCGTAGGTTTGCTGTCGGAAGTTAAAGGGCCCTGCGGGCGACCAATAGAGCTGCTTGGATGGCCCTTTAACTTCTGATGGCAGAACTTGGCCTGGGGAGACCACCCACTCCAAGAGTTAAATGTCCGTACGAGTGACTCTATTGGTCGTTTGTATTGACCTTTAACTCTTGGAGCGGGGAGACCAGCAGGGGGCTCGTCTGCCGGTGACCAATAGAGTTGCTCGTATGGACCTTTAAAATCGTGGCGCCAAAGCTGCTGCATAGTGTGTACTGCATTAACCCCTTCTCCAACAAAAGAGCAAATGATACTGTGTAATTTTCATTTCATTTACATTTGCAGGCTCTTTTTCTTATTAGGCTTAAGCTTGTTCAGTAGCTCATTTAATTACCATACAGAGGCAAGCTGCTGCTATCTGCGTCAAAGGTGCATCAGCAGAAGTGTGGGATGACTCAACCGAGATACACTTTCCTAGCTTTGCTTGCCGTCATGTTCCTCTGAAGTCTCTGCGGAGTGTGTGTCAAAATGTTATAGATCCATGAGTAATAAACAGCGTGATTTTTGGGTTAATTAATATTAAAAAAAAATCTATCTATGCTATTATGGAAATAGGTGGGAAAGATGATCAGGTGCTAAAACCACTGACCTAATTCTGAGACATACAGCGACAAGTGAAAAGTATATCCTTACTGGTGATTTCTTCAAACATTACATCCCACTAACTAATTAATACAACTAACGAATTAATAAAAAGGATAGCCATCACATCTGTGCTCCATTTGAGCTTCAAGCTAACTGCTTGTTGATAAATCTGGTAAATTAGGTGTATTAAACTACATTACACATTTGTATTACTCACCCCTCTGAAGAAGCCGAAAGGCGAAAAGCGTGGATAATAACAAAAATGCGATTTTACTGTGTTTTACATATATTATGTTTATTGTACCATATTTTTGGGGATAAAATTTTACATGCCCAGTCTGAAATTTGCCAACGGTACCAGTGATGGCAAGAAAAGCAATTATGGCCAACAGTTGGGATAGAGACTTGTTTTTTTGTAATTCAGTATTTATTTTTGCCGTACGGGGTTCTTTCTAGTTCCTACTATATGCATAAGTGGGGATGTGGCCCTGGGTTCCAACACTATTATTAAATGTTTACGCCGACAAGACAAACTGGTTTTATATTCATTGCACAAGATTTGTAAACATGAAGGAGCCCCATGAAACATGATTCTAAAAATGTCCAAATTCTACAAAAACTCACATTTGATTATAATGATTTTTATAATGGAACCTGATGTTGCCTTTTTAGTTTTGATTTCAGATTCCCCACAGGAGAAAAAATATTTTCAAATATATGCTACAGCTGTAAATTAAATAAACACTTTAAAATGTGGTGTGAAAGCTATAAAACAATCCCGCTATTAAAGGTGATGATCCAAACAAGTGGATCATTTCTAGCGAAATGTTCTTGTAAAATATGTAAATCCAAATCTTATTAGCTTGTTTTTTTAAAAAGTGCCCATCACAGTAAACATTAAAGTTCTAATTAAATGTAAATCATATATAATAATACACCATATACAAAGCAGGCATTATAAGTTTAAACCAGGAAACACAATTAGCATAGTAAATGTACTAAATACAGTAGAACATATAAAAAAGTATCTTAATTCACATTTCATTAAATAAGAATTGGAAAGCTATGTCTGTGATCACCTAAGATGTACGGTACTTAACAGTTCATAAATGCTTTGGTCTCTACTTCTTCTTCTAAAAGGTGATAACATAAAAATGTATATGAAAACTAATTGGTGAGAGTTTGCTTAGCTATAAAATATCTTATTCTTACTGACCGACAGAGCTCCATGAGGTTATACATCCCGCAAACAGCAGGGGGCAGCACTTCACACATGTTGGTCAGCAATATGTGACAATCACTGTATGTATGGAGGTTGTGGCCAAAAGTTGGTTAGCAAATGAGAAGAAAAGCAGAAACTATAAATATTAGCAACAAATAAATTAAAATGTATTTAATACCAGAATTATTCACCATATTCTACCATACCAAACACAAGTGAATGTGCACAAATTAACAAAATGTTGTTTTTTTCACTTCCTTGTTCCCTTTACTGTGTTTTGGAATAAGGAATATTGTAATATTGATGATCTGATTTCAGATAAACTACCTTAGGAGCAATAGAATGGAATCCAAAAGTTTATCTGAAACAGATTAAATGTTATAAAGTATGCAAGATGTGTTCTGATCTATGAAACTAAACCTAAAATGAGTTACTTTAAAAAAAAAAGAAAAAGGTATTATGCAGGATTGTAATTATGTAACATTTGCAAAAGTCAATAAAAGAGGAAATTAACATTTAACTGGAGCTCTCTCAGGAATAAAAAGGCAAACTTGACCAAAGTCTACAAACACAAGTGTGGAATCTAATGCAATCAGGGACTTGGGGATAAATTGGTATAATTAACTACTGTCCAAGATAAAAACTCATGAGAAATTGTTTTAGGTATTCATGTAAGATGGAAGATAATTATTATAAATGCAATGGTATACAGATAAATAGTTGAAGAAGAGAAAAAAAAAGACAACTCTCAGCATGCTATAAAATGTTTCCGACAAATTGTTTCAGTAGGGTAATTATCCAGGGCTAATAAAATATTAATATAAATCAAATTATTTCTCAACATAGGACCAAGGCCAATTTTAATCCCCGGTCCAGTCCTGCTATTACATATATGGTCCTTTCTCCATATTTCTAATCAATATAAGATGAACACTTTAGGGTTCATTTTAACATTTTTATTAAATGGCAACTGTCCTCAAGTACTGTCTTTTGTATTCACCCTTACCAACGCTCTAAGCAATAAAGTAGAAATTAATTAATGGAAGAAGTAATCATGCAGATCTTCAAAATCAATGGAGGTGCCTTCTGTGAATGCGTCAAGAAATGTGTCAGGAAATGTGCTCAGCCAAGTACGTCTCCTGCGCGGAAACTAGCTGGGGGTGGAGAAAGGTGGCAAATGCATGGCGGGATTACATTTAAGAGTTGATATCATAATTCGAAGGATTGGCATCCTATTCTGTAATTTTTTTCTGTAGTATTTTTGTAATGAGACGGTTATTGCATGGGAGGTGGGTTATGGAGGTCTATCAGAAAAAATATTTGTTTGCAACTTTTTTTGCAGTATTTTTCAACCACCTTCAAATGAACCTTCAATCGCAATGTATACTTTGGGAATATACTGTAAATCACACAGACCTTCTTAACCTCATTTAATCAGTAAGCTCCTGAAGGGGGTCTGTAACATCTCCAAACAAAGAGGCACTGTGTAGATTGTTAGAAGAAAGCTTATGTGATCGTAAATATTATTCCTGACAAAGACATAAGAAAGCAGGGAATGTCTAGTCAATGATATATGGACGAGTTTCCGCCAACACGTCTACTCTAAGTTGTTCTATATATATATGTGCAAAGGGTCAAGTCTAGGCCATTCTTAATTATGCAGCTTAAAGAGGTGTAACTTGCTTGAAAAGTAACCAATCATAATAATGCATGCTATTAGAAGTAGATAAGATGCTATATAAACCATGTAATTCAAACATGTAATCAGACAACGCTTCGACTTTTGTGTGTTGTGTGCCTTGTCTCGATTATGCGCATGATCTAATTAAAGGAAACTCTTTCTGAGGAGAATTCGACCATTATTTCAACCAACATAGATGTATTTCTTGCTGAGACAAAAGAGGTAAATGGAATGGCATAAAACAGGGGCGTCCAACATGCGGCCCGCGTGACCTCGAGGTGCGGCCCGCGTGAGATCGGCAGCCAGGATCACAAGCCCTGCTGCTTACTTGTGGGAGGGTCTATTCTCTGCTGCAGTCCCGCCTCCTCTGTGGGGAGAACGAGGGAGGCCGCGCCCCCTGCTGAATTCTTTGAGCGGCATCGAGAGCTGAAGTAGGTAAGGGGGTGGGGGAGGTTGTTTGAATGAGTATGCCTGAGGGAATGAATGTGTGAATGAATGAATGAGTGTGTGTGTGATAGCATGGATGTGTAAGTGCTGGAACCTAGGTATGATGGGACTGTGATTGCTGTTAGCAATCACACTCCTATCATGCTAAGTCAGCCAGTACATGCTGAAACCTGGCTAGCTGCCCCCCTTGTGTATTGATGCTGCCAGCAGTATGGGGTCTGCACTTACAGCCATCCTGTACCAGCATGTACTGGCTGACTTGGCATGATAGGAGTGTGATTGCTAACAGCAATCTGCTAACAGCAATCACAGTCCCATCATCAGGTTCCAGCATTTACTGGTTGCCTGGGTATAAAAAGAGTGTGTTTGCTGTTAGCAATCACACTCCTATCATGCCAAGTCAGCCAGTACATGCTGAAACCTGGCTAGCTGCCCACCTCGTGTATTGATGCTGCCAGCAGTATGGGGTCTGCACTTACAGCCACCCTGTACCAGCATGTACTGGCTGACTTGGCATTATAGGAGTGTGATTGCTAACAGCAATCTGCTAACAACAATCACAGTCCCATTATGCCTAGGTTCCAGCATTTACTGGTTGCCTGGGTATAAAAAGAGTGTGTTTGCTGTTAGCAATCACACTCCTATCATGCCAAGTCATATTGTTGATTTTTTTTGTCCAATTGTGGTATGTTACTTTTAATAAAAGTGTGGTTACACACTAAAATTGGACACAAATTACTGGTACAATGCCCAGCCAATCAGTACATGCTGGAATCTGGGTATGCCTGAGATTGCTGTTAACAATCATAATATATAATTTTTTGTACAATTTTGGTGTGTAACTTACTTTTATTAAAAGTGTGTGGGGGGTCATTTTCAGTTTCGGCTAAGTGAACCCTGAATATTCGGTTTTGGTCCAGATTTTCATTTTTGTGCATCGCTAAAATAAATAGAACTATTTTATTTTTACTTAACCAGAATCCTATATTTGTAGTCACAAAACGTTCTAGGCCCAGAAATCAGTGAGAGGAAAAGTAAAGGTTTTGTGTCATTTACTTTATTTTAATCTGCATATTTTATTAAAGGCCATATTTTCTCACAGTGAAAAATGAGTGCGGCCCTCGCACGGATACAATTCTGTTGAAGTGGCCCACTGCAGAAAAAACTTGGACACCCCTGGCATAAAACATCGCCTGCAGTTACTTGTAAAATTTCCCACAAGGTGACACATTAGCTCAATGAATTCATGTTCTACAAACCCAATCTTTAGGAAGCAAACAATGGAAATAAATGTTAGTGAATTTTTCACCACTAGGTGCTCATACTTCAATAGCTCATTTTCTGCACCCTCTTTAAAGGGCACCGCATGCAACGAGTGCAATCAGGGCTTCTATGTTCCCGAAGCAATTCGAAATGTTAGTATCAGGCAGAGCTTATTCAAGTGTCTGGTGTCACCAAGTTCATCCCGCAGAGCCTTTGTAAAAGAAACAAAAGTCTTTGCCCGCTTGCTTGAGAGCTCAAGGTTGTCCAAGTTCATGACGTGCATTTCTTTACACGGTTCTGCCTATTGAGGTTTTCCACTGCAGCACAAATAAATATACAGAACTAAGAAACATTAACGTACCCCTGACATTAAAGAAATGCAAAGTGCTACTTTCCTGGAAAAATTACAGCCGACAGGCCGAAATAATTTGTCACAAACGCTTTAGTGGTGTTATGGAAGAGAATAACGATTAACAATAAAGATAAAATTGACAATACATGGAATTGATAATAACATGGAACGCTCGTTAAGACCTTATGGTGTATTAGGATGTAAAGGAGGAATGAGACGGACAGAGAGGGACTACTTGGGTGAGGATGATTTGATTGAAGCAAATAAGTGGCTTGGCTTTCCGGGCAAAATTGCTCCGGGACTTGAGGTACCAAAAACCCCTGGGACTGAAGAGGTTAATTGCTTGATTTTTGTTTACATTTTCTACTTTTTTTGGTTACTCTCACAAATACTGTACATTGTGTCATTGTGTCATATTGTGAACATGTCATGGTGTGCCTACAGAGCAGATTTATACATTCAGACCACAAAAACATGGCCTGAGGATCCTTTCAGATGTGTTAAGGAGTAAAAATAAATAAAAAAAAAAGGCTAAACTAAATAAATTACTTATTAGTACCTTACTAAAAACTGCATTGTACTTACACATTTAGTTTATCATATCCACATAGGTTACCTTTGCATAAATAAGCATCTAAATGAATGGAGATGCATTATATAACATTTTTATTTAAAAAAAAATGCCAGTTTTCCATTCTCATTTTCCTGCATTGAAATGGTTAAATTCTTGATATTATAAAATGCAATTAGTATGTAATTTTATGCAAATTGTCATGGATTTATTCGTATTCTCTGTGGCCATTAAAGTCAATACAAAGGACCTAATCATCAATTGTCACAGCATGAAGGTCTTGCTCTTACAACTGAGAACTTGAAACTAGAAGCAAAAAGCATTAAAATACCTGTCCTTTAGGGGGCGCCATGGGATATTATTGGAAAGCATTTAATTTAATTACATATTGATGATTAAATAGCTAATTGGAGAGGTCTTAATTTATTTATAATTATCATTAAATGATAGGGGTATTTTATTCAAATAGAAGGCTAAACGGTGCACCTTACACAATGGCACAATTAACCATTTGACAACTGGAGACGTTTAAAAACATTTTGATTAACCCCTTAATGACAAAGCCCGTACATGTACAGGCTCAAAATGCATTGTTTTCAATGGGTTTAGGGACCACCCATTGTCCTTAAGGGGTTAATTAAAGTAAGAAAACAATAAAAAAAAAAGCATTTTAAAGAGACTTAGTTAACATAGTAGTCATAAGGTGGAACTGTGCATAAAATAAGGTGAAACTGTGGATTTAGTTAGGACTCTTTACTATGTTTCCAAAAAAATACAATAATGTTTGATTACACTTTTTAAGAGCATTCAGTTGTTCACTTTAAATTAGGAATCATTTGTCATATCAATCAAGATAACTATTTTCTTTGAGAGCTATATGATAGTAGTGAGATAGATTTGGTTATTTAAAGACTAAAACCTTAACTGGTTCTCGGTCTCGTCTTCGATTCAGTATTGTGTTATGGCTATCCGATTCTACCACTTCTGATGAGAGGCTTTTAATTTTATCTTTCACCCTCTTGGTAAAGTAAAACTTCTTTACCTTAATCTTAAACCCTTGCCCTTCCCGTTTTAGATTATGACCTTTTTGTTTCTTCTCCTTTAAAATAAACTTCCCTCTTGTACTTTGTTAAATCCCTTTAATTTCTTTTATCACCCTCCTGCATCTCCAATCTATGCATATTAAAATCCCTTGGTGTTTCCTTATAATTTTTATCCCGCAAACCATTTTCCAATATAAGTAGTCTCCTCTGAACTCTCTCCAATATGTCAGAACAGTGCACCCAATGCTGTATTCTGCTTTGGGATTTTTATGTTCCAAGTGCATTATTTTACATTTATCAACATTAAACTGCAGCTGTTTTTCCACAATTAAATGGCAAGTGACTTGCCAATTAACATGTTCTACCAGAAATGTCCGACCAGTTTGCAGACATTTGTATTATCTGCAAAAAGAAATACCTTACCATTAAGACATTTTGTAATAATGCTAATGAAAATATTAAAAAGTATGGGCCCAATACGTATCCTTAAGGTACCCACTATTAACAAGACCTTCCTCTAAATATACATACCATTAATTACAACCATCTGTCTCCTGGCACTCAGCCATCGCCTTATCCATTTCTTTACAAGTCTTCTCTGAGGGACAGTGTCAAACACATTGATTCTCATTTCTAAGGTACACCTCTTCACCTTTCCTCTGTAAAAACTAAACCGAAGTAATTATTTAGGCAGTCAGCTAGATCATTTCCGTTATTTCTATAGCTTCCTTCATTTGCTTTTAATTATTCCTTGTTTACTTTCTCTCCTTTCACTTATAAATCTAAAAAAAAGTTGTATCACTGTTTTTGTTAACTTGCCAGTTTTCTCCTCCTCGTGTGTTGTGGCTCATCTAATAAAGTATTTTGCCTCGTTAAGCTTATTTTTATATTTGCTCTCATCTTCCACATTATGGGTCTGCTAGATAGTACCTTCTTCTACTTCGACATTTCTGCCACATCTGCAGAGTACCACAGTGGTTTCTTTTTTCTTTTAGCTTTGCAATGTTCAGTTGCCTTTAGCAGAACATCTCAAACAATTATATTCAACTTCATCTAAAGATGCACAGACCATCAAAGACCCACCATGTTGTTATCTTTCCATTTTAGGAAAACCCAACTTTCTAAAATATCAGACTTTAGTTTTAATGTGGCACAACAGAACCTGGGTCCTTATCCTACAGAGAAGGATAATAATTCTCTTTTTACTATTTTTCTTTGTTTGGCATCAGTCAGCCCAAATTAGTCCAAAAGTCCAGGCTTTCACCCTTCATGTCCTTTAATACATATGACAGCTAGATGATCCCTTTAAATCTTTATGGTGCACCCATGGCAAATGCATGGAGGGATTTTGCACAGTTCCTCATATTTTGGTATGCATTCTTTTTTTGGGGGGGGGGGGAAGCTGGAGTGTCCCTTTAAGAATGAATTTGTCTTTTTAGTGCTCTGTAGCTCTGTTCCATTTTCAGTAGTTTGTGCTCCTGGGCTTGCACCAGCCAGGTAAGCACATACTCTTCAATGTATTCTGACATGCCACTTTGCTATAATTATGTGCACAGCAGCAAAACCATACAGTGACTTAACCATCATGTTGGCTCATTGAGCTTTCTGGAAAAAAAAAAATCAATGAAATTCTTTTATGCCATGAAAATTATGTTTTCTTTTGGTGGATTGTAGGTTTTTATGATTGTTAGTTTTTTTATTGTTACAGTTTTTCACATTTTATAATATGATTTTCTGGTTTCCAATATGAAGATTCACAATAACATATTTAATGTTTTCTTTTTCATTGTCAAGAAAAGTAATTCTTCTCTATTTTGCTATAGTTTTATCCAACATTTCCTGTGATTTTTTTTTTTGCTTTTTGATATCGGTATAAAGAGTTCTATGCACTAAGATTTTGTTCAATGGATTTTGAACTCCATCAGGTGTAGAATAATAATACAATCAGTATACTACTAACTATGGTACCTGAGCCTGTTTGAGAGAAACTCTAATGGACTTATTTAGAAGTAAAAAAAATGAAAAAGAAGATACTCACTCAGACCTATTTGATCCTTTGTTTTACAGCTTTCCATTGTGTATATATGGAGATGGGTGAGAAGATTGAGTCATGGCATGGCCAAGCCTGATCAATACTAAGGTTGTTGAGCTGTACGTGAGGAGAGGCACATTGGAAGCTCTCACTAATCCCATTTGATAATCTGAGTTGAGCTAAACCAAGTTTTAGGCTCAAGGCCGGCTGTCTAGCCAGGTAAAGTGCTCACACTGTCGTAATGTGCTTGTGGCCTGCTATAATGCTCATGGAAAAACAGTGATGTCCTTAATCTACTGTTCCCAAAAATGTGTCCCTAAAATGAACTTGGCTACTTTACATGACCCTCCTGAAAAACAACCGATTGTGGCTGCTCCTAAGAAATGCCATGATGCAACAAAGGAAATTTAAGGACAATGGCAGTGTTTGAGAAAACAATAGTGTTGATTAGTGAAATTTTTTTTTTTTTTACAAAAAAAACTGAAATAAGTGAATGGAGACTCTTGAGAAATAGCAAATTGCAATGGTCTCAGTTTTGGAAGATGTAGAGTGCCACTTATCCTCAAAAAAGGAAAGATGAAGTGATTGCACACAAAATGACAAAGGTCATTAGAGGTACAGAAGTAACTGAGAAAACAGGGTATTTTTATTTGGCATATGGCATGTATATCTGCACAATCCCCCCTAAATATCTAAATCAAGCAGGATAATACTGCAGATTTGAGCTATTATTATTATTATTATTATTATTATTATTATTGGAGATAATATGAACTTTTACTGTGGATGAAATCTACAATATTACACTACAAATTACCTTTTGAAAATGAATAAGGCTTCCACAGAGGTAGCCAGTCATTTTTATATGTTGCGAGAATCAGGAACATATCTTGGCTGGATGCTGACCCAGCTGTCGCCTACCACTTACCTCTGCAGCCATCATCTACCATGCTGACTGCCATGATATAACATCATTTCCCAGGGCACTGGATGAGTGGTGTGGAGTAAGGTGACTATGGAGGCTGTGTTGGCTAGGCACAGCACTCCATATTATATTCCATACTGTAAATGGACCAGTTATGAGGGGTATCATAACCAACCCAAGGTCCAGTGGTGCATCGTGAACCATGATCGCCTAATAGGATAATCTGCCCTTGGTTAGGTGGGAGAGGAGATGTTGCCCCTCTGAAACGGCTGCCCTAGACGAGAATATACCACTGGTAAGAATGTTTATGAGATTGCAGCCTGTCTCCTGAGGATCATCCTTGCATCTGCACTGCTCACTTTAAAGTCATACATAGTCAAGAAAAAAACATACGTAATCACGACATATGATTACGCGCTGTGGCACAAAACATGTCAGCAACCTGGCCTTTGGAATTGAAACTGTAACTTTTAATAAACTCTGTTGCCACAATTTTCCCCAGTGGTTGTTCTGTTTGATTAGGGGTCCTCAGTGTTCCTGTGTACTGCCCATGTACAGGTAGACAGAGGGTATGTGCCTTATTTCCGTGAGTTATGCTCGAGGTTCACTTTGGTTTCGTGTTGATTTAGGTCGCTGTGTAGGGTGCTGAGATGACTGACAGTGCCAGCTACTCTCTTGTATGAAGTATGTGAAGGAGACAAGTATCAATGACACGGTTCACCTAGGAAGCTAGAACCTGGCCATACTCAGACTCACAATCTTCCACTCATGAAGAACTGGTATGAACTAAGCCTTGATTTGCACAGGTATACAGCCAAAATTATTTTACAAAAAAGCAGCTTTTTTTAATGAATTAATGTGTATTGCTGATGTAGCTTAGCATATAAAAAAACATTTAATTATCATCAAATTGCATGGCTTTTCTTTGTAATCAGTCTTAACAAGATACCAATTGGTTACGTTCCATTTGAATGTTCTGCTCAGTTGGTGACAGTGATTAATCTAAGTAGGGTCATTCCAGGCAGGCAACTCGATTTCTTTTATGGAAAACCTGACAAAGGTTTTAATATAAGGACACAAATGCCTTTCCTTAAAAATTAAATATATCTAAATATGCGATCCTCAGCATGTATTAGTGCACAAAGGACATCACAAGCAGTGAATCTAAGCCCGCGCAATGCTGAGTGATGGCCCACAGTAGGGTGACCTGTTACATTTTGTTTTTAAAAACTAAAAAAGCGGATTGATTAAAAGCTAATCGATCCCTCCCTACAGGCAGGAATTGGATCTTTTTTAAACCTTGAGAAGTAGATGTAGCGGACGCCTCATGTAGGAGTTAGTGAGAAAGGGGGTAGATGAGAAGATTGGCAGCCTTTTGCAGAAAACATTTTCTTCAAGCTGATCACAAGGCAATGGAGAATAGTATACATATGGAATATATACTGTTGGCTTCTTGGGTCCAGCTGGCCAATAATGCATTTAATACATGGATGGCTCTGAAATGATTACATGTTTCCAGCCCAACTTTACAAATAGACTGAGACTCCTTCCAGAACATGGTGTTTAGATGAACAAAAGTCAATCGTTCTGATTGTTATGAAGCAATTTCTCTAGAGGTATGCAATAGAAACTATTTTATTAGTAACAACATTTTATTTATTAATTAGGGAAGCTGAATGATTGCAAATATTGGAAATGAGTAGAGTGAAAATGTCTTTGCAGGCGGTTTAGCCTGAAAGGGGAATTATACTGTGCAAACACATAAGAATAATTTAATTGAAATAACATTCCTTTACAACCAAGCAGTCTCTAATGGCCATACTAAACGGGGCTATGGGTACTTGGAGATATACGCAGGATAACTCAGTGTAGAATGTGACGCATCCCAAGGCTGTTTGTGTCCTTCAGTAATCACATGACAAAATATCCATTTTACCTGCTATAGAGCTGTTATTTTTACAAACTACGAGAAAATGAACATGGAACCCACTTGTTTAGTGAGTGTCTTTGACCACCACTTGTTGATTTTAGCTAGTGCATAAAAGTTCATAAAAGGTTGATGTTAAGTAAATTTGCCACAGATGTGATAGTAATAATTGTGGCTCCAGAAAATAGGGACATCAGAGATGAACGAGTGAGAGAAAATGAAGGTCCGAGATGGATCTGCAGCTGCTATGGATCATCATTAAGGCCATTTTTTACTTTGACAATACTGAAAAGTAGAATTTCTCTGGACAGATTTTTGTTAATAGTTGCCAACAAACATTGAGTTCAAAACATATTAACAATATTTAAAGGAACAGTCTAGACTCAAAGATTGTAATTTTAGTTTTGAATGCATGCCGGAGTACATTTGGACTGCATGCAAATTGCAGCATTTATTCTTTTAGGTGTTATGCATGAGGCAAAAAAGCAAAATAGTTGACTTGAACATTAATTTAGTTCTCCAGCCCATAACTGTGTGTTTTCGGGTTGTCTTTCAACCCAACCCTTGCTTGGCTGTCACTAAATGACCTGGGTGTCACAATTTGCCGCCCCTCCACAATCTACTAAACTGAGAAGGTTATTTTCTAGTAAAGCCTACTGGGATGCAATATCAAATCCCATGCTTCAGTTCACTCAGAAACACTACTACAGACATCTGCCCAGGCCTCTGTATTACAACAGAAGGTCAACAGGCCGATTGAGACCTGTGGCACCCCTTGGATCTCCTGACCCTGGTCTAGATGTTACGTTTATTTAACAAGTTTTTTTAATGATTAAACATGGTTGGACCTGGATGAAACAGTTTGCTAGACAAACAACAGCCTTGGAAGCCTTTTCTCCACATCACAAGTGTAAAATTAAACCATCACCAGCCCTTTCACAAACAGAATGTCTAGAGATTACATGTTCCAGGTGGCACACATTGATTTATGACACATTCACTGGCCTCTCTTCAAAATCATTTGCTTTCAGGAGAGTGCTTCTTGATGCTTCACACTAGAACTTTAGCTTTCATAAAAGTGAAAAAGCAGCATCATATGATTAGACTAAAATGTGTTATAGCAATACACGCTCAGACTGCACTTTAAGGCACTCTGTCGAAGTTAACACTTTGGTAACTAAATGTAGCATCAGAGGCATAATTCTTTCCAGAATAATTATTATTAATGTGCTCAGATCACCCGTAACATTACGATCACTGACAGGTGAAGTGAATAACACTGATAATCTTGTTATCTTGGCACCTGTCAGTGGGTGGGGGGTGAAGGCCGGCCCGTCTGGTCAAATCAAACTGACGAGCTACTGTAGCTCAAATTGCTGAAAATGTAAATGCTGGATCTGATAGAAAGGTGTCAGAACACGCAGTGCATCACAGTATGTTATGTATGGGGCTCCATACCCACAGACCAGTCAGGTGCCCATGCTCACCCCCCACTGCTGAAAGCGCCTACAATGGGCACGTGAGCATAGGAACTGGACCACGGAGCAATGGAAGAAGGTGGCCTGGTCTGATGAATCACGTTTTCGTTTACATGGCGTGGATGGCTGGCTGCTGATTTCTCACTGGATCGACAAGCTCCAAACCTACAAACCTTATAACCTGTACCCCTGCATATTCTTCTTTGTAAAAATAAATCCAGTCTATATTTGAAGGCCTCAATGAATTTGATAGAACAGCCTCTGTAGCCAAAAGGCAGAGAAGCAACAAATTTATACAAAAGATAGAGGAAGACATTGCAAAAATGTTGTCCCCTCCCTATTGTTGTATTAATCAATAGCACTTTTAGTCATGCCCGTGTGATCACATTCTATTAGGGTTACTACAGTTAATATATTTGTAGTTTAAAGATGAAACATTTTTCCAAGCAATTTATAATTAGCAGATTTATTTTATCCAAATCAAGGTGTCCTTTCTTTCCACTCACTTCGGTCAAAATGCAATTTGTATCAGCAACTATTTCCATAGATTTGTAAATGATCATCTGTTCCGGTTCATATCTGAATTTAGCATACTGTAAACGGGCATCCACGTCTTATATTACCAAACATCGCCCCCTTCAGGCAAATGTGACCCTTACACTAAAAACTGACTGCAAAAACATTAAGATAAAGTATTAAGATATAATCAAAGACCATCCAGACCTTTTAGTAAACCATGATGGGCACAAAAGCATGACGAATTTATGGCTGGAAGTCCATCACTGGGTGGGGAACACTAAAGCAGAAATTAACACAACAGTGGCAAGCAATATAGAATAAATAGAGCTCAGGCCGTCTAGTTAAAAGGACCTTCAGCCAAAAGATCGCAATAGGGACAAGCAGGTCCCACACAATGTGGCATTCCAACTCTCATGCACTGATGCAATGTGCGGGGATGTGACATCACTTCCTGGAAAAAAAAAGCAAGGAAACTGCTAAAAGCAGGCTGTGGACATTGGTATGAAAGTAAATGGCAGGTGTTTTGGAAAGTACATATTCCCTTTAACCACTGCAAAATAATAAAATCCTACCGAAATTACATTTATGGTATTATATTACAGTATGATCAGTATTTTTTTTTGCTCTCAATACTATGATTAGCATATCACTAAGGAATATATTAAAGTATTTTTCTCTTGACAACTAGGTCTGTGACCTGTGTTAAATATCTGGTCTCCAACGATACAAATACTTGCGACAGACTTAAGGTATTATTATTATCTTTTATTTATATAGCGCCAACAATTTATGCAGCGCTTAATACAATACATATATTCAAGGGGTATGACAAGACGAGAATTGACAGACTAAGACAAACCGATACATTAGGTGGAGATAAAAGACCATGTTTTCTCTTGAATGCTTCTAATAAATAGATCAATTATGAAGGCACTGGCTTTCTTCTGGGGACTGTGGCACAACTCCTAGGAGTGGAAAGTAAGATGTAGATTTTATTTATTTGTAGTGTATTACTTTATTTTATTTGTATTACGTGTCCAGCTAATGTTGTGTTTTTCACACGCAGAAAAAAGTGAAACACTTGCTGCTGCGCAACTTTCTGATCCACAAATCCCTTAATCCAGCACTGATTAAATTACACCCCACAGATTAATTTCATACACTTTTGAAATTGTAACAAAGCCGTGAGTTTATCTCTTATTTTTTATAGACAGATTTTTTTCTTTAAAGAATACAAAAAATATGCCAGCAACCAAATACATTTTTAATAATCAAAATACTATTAAGAGAAATAATATTAATATTTCAAAAGGTGTTTTAAAATTAAAAAATGTATATATATTTTGTCTACAGCCATTATTACCACAGGCAGACTTCTGGTGTATATTTAGTCCCCAAAAAAACCCTATCACAAGGATAGGTTTTCTAGCCTGAACCAAAAATACTTATTAAAGCTTTATCTTTAATACATTTAATGATCACTATGTATAAACTAAGGACGCTACTACTAATCATAGTAATATATGGCACTCTCTCTGGCTGTACATGAAAGGCACTTGTTAGCGTGCCCATTGAGCAGGCAGGAGGGTGGTAGATTAGTGGAACAGCCTCCCATCAGAAGTGGTAGCGGCGAATGCAGGGAATTTAAACGGGATAGGAATATGGCTATAAGATCATGAAGATATAACGCTCATCATACCATATCAACATTTTCGCTATTGAGCAGCAGTGGGTAATGATGGCACGTTTTGGCAAACACCACTATTAGAAGGAAAGCTTATTCCCAGTACAATGATTACTAAGAATGTTTTAATAAGTGCAATAGGTGCAATGATAATAGGTGGGGTGCTGCATAGCAAAAGTACCGCACCCTTACCAACTTTATAGTAGGCATTGACAAGAGAGACATAGACAAACATGTTTGGGCAACCACAATGCCAGTAAGAGACACAGCTGTACCTCTTTTCCTGCACAATCCAACTTAGTACAATAAAAGAAAAAAACAAATACTATCCTACTACGTCAAAACAAATGCATGGTTTAATACTGTATCTTGGATCTGGGGTGGCTTAATTGCTGTTTTCACAGGACATGTAAACATTTGGCATGTTATTAACCAAAACATGGAAAGTATGTAGGATGTTTAAATTCTCAGAGGAATCAGTTACCCGCCTACACGTCCCACGTTACTACCATGTACTAGTCAGCCACGTATGTAGATGTATAGATGTGCAGGACTATTTGGGTGGCTACAACATTAGCTAAGAGCAAGTTCTGTGTTCATAAATGTTCTGAGACCTCCAAGGCTGGAAAGTCTGTCTAGGTTGTTAATTTCGTCATACAGAGGAAACCTGCCTCGCTTTTCGGTTCTGGTCCGCCCTTGTGGATAGGACTAGATTAATAAACTGATTTTATCACCTGTAACAGCACAAAGCTCTTCATTAGGGATGCACTGTAAGATGCTGTGTGTTCTTGGTCGAGCCGGTCTCTTACCATTATGTACACATTTTGTCCTTTTGGGAATCTCCTGGGATTCTCCCCAAGTGTATCTGTGAGTGAGGAGATGGGCCTCCTTGCTCGCATTTGCCCGCAGGTATAGTAATTAAGGCCCATTAAGGCCGTAATGTATGTCTGGGGTGGTTAGTTTGCTTGCATTAACCCCTTCATTCCCCTATAGACGTACCGGGACGTCCAAAAAACGCCCACTAAGAAACCCCTATGGACGTCCCTGTACGTCCAGCCCTTCGTGCAGCGTCAGGGACACCAGCTGGACTCCCCCCTGGCAGCAGAAGCCGGCATCGCCGGCTTTCTGCTGCCCGATCTCCCGTAACAGCTTCCGGCATGAAAGCCGGTAAGCTGTTACAGTTGAAAGTGCCCGATAGCGCAGTGTGATCGGTGCAGGGGGATCGGGGGGAGGGGAGTGAGAAACCATGTCTCTCACTCCCCCTCCCGTCCTGAAAGAGAAAAGCAGAAAAAAAAAAAGTTAATTCATTTAAAAAATAATATTAAATCATTAAAATAATAATAATATAAATTATACAAAAAAAATGTATGTGAGCTGTGATGTCATTGTGACATCACTGGCATGTTCAGGAGGTCCCTAGGAGGACCTCTAACCATTTCTGTGTAAAAATAATATATATAAAAATTTTTTTTTAAAAAATGTAAATTTTCTTAAAAAAAAATATATAAAAAAATATAATAAAAAAATCATTAAAAAACCTTACTTCCCATTGCTCTAGCATAACATCTAGCCAGTATAACCCTCCTGCCCCCGTTCACAACCCCCAAACCCGTTAAGCCATAGGCATAAAAAATATACAAAATTGTACACCTAATAGAACGCTCCCTGGTGCTGGGAAAGTCTGGAAAATCTATATAAATTAGGTATTTCTGAAATCAGGACACCTGAATTAATAAACTTGGAGGGGATTTTCCATCACTTTACCTAATTTTGTGAGGATTCAGAGGGAAAATGTAAAAAAAAATAAAAATTTATTTTTCTAATCTTCGCTAGTTTTTACTAAATTTCTCATTCTAAATTTTCAGCTAATCATCCAACTATGGTATCAAACGAAAGCTCTATCTCTCCTTGAAAAAACAATATATCGTTTATATGGGTACACTATTCACAGGAAAAGAGAATCATCGCTAAACCGACATACCCCAAAAATGGCAAAATTGCTCTGGGCTTTGAGGTACCAAAAACCCCTGGGATTGAAGGGGTTAAGAGAAATTGCACCATGTTATTATTTATTGTTTTATATAGTGCCATCACATTCCGTAGTGCTGTACAACGGGTTCTTGACTACCTGACGAGTGGCATTAGACATGTACGTTGGTGGAGATATTTCTTCTGTAATGATACAAAGGAAGTAAACTCTTCCTTGGTGGAAACACAGCGCGGTAGAGGCTGTTAAGACACTATCTGTCCTTGCGCTAATCCTGTACTTCGTGGTGTGAAGAACCACAAGGGTGTACTAATTATGACAGAAGTGTAGCTAAAAGTGAGTATGAGACGCAGGGATATGATGTCATATCCTGGCGCTTGGTTGGAGGATGGAGAATGCGGAGCGGGCTGCGGAGCGGGCTGCTGAGCCCCTGCGTCAGGTCCAGAGCAGCATCAGCGGTAAACAGGTCTCTGTTGACATCTGTGCGTCTTGGATAATGGGGTCACCCCAAGTACATCTTATCCAAATTGCCACAGCAGACAAAGATCACCCATTCACTAGGGAATCCCCATGTTTAAGAAGCAGGCTGCCCTATCTCCTAATTTCCGGTATTCCTCTAATCATAAAACTGGCATGTAGTGGATAATCCATCCCACGTCATGGGGGAACACAAGTCTCCTTAATAAATTGTATAAAATGTTTATCAGTTCCTAGTATATTAATACACGCGCCGTGCCATATAACACGCCACTGCGCGTGCGCCAATACCACGAAGAAACAATACGGTGCGTCAGGTTAATACGCAGCCGTCCAGCGATAGGCAGAACGAGCAGCCTGCGGCGTCGGAACGAGGGGAAGCCACGCCCATGTGGAAAGGTTCCATCTTTTTGTCATCCTGCGGGTCATGTGACGGCAGTCACGTGACGCAGTGCCAGGATCCAGGAAGTGAAGCCGAAAGCTGGGCCGGGGCAGCATGGAGCGATACGATAAAGCATCACTAAATGTGGCCAACGTGCCCGCTCCCGATTTCAGGCAGTGAGTATTGTAGGTTGGGACTTATCACGGGACCTGTAGAAGAATGCACGTTATCATTTGCCGGATACTGACTTGTTTATCCGGTCTTATATCAGCTTTGGTTCCCGCATTGACGTTACGTTGTGTGCAGAACATAATATGGAGTTGTGGCACCGGGCTGGCGGTGCATGGTGTGGCCAGTATCAAATTTATGGGATATTTGGGATTATTATCTTTAGCAAAGTCAACGAACAGGGCTTGCTGTTAATATATGTGTGGTAAGGCGTGTTATGTGTTACATATCTGCATCATAGAATCGCATCCAAATGCTGCATTAACTATCGTTGTTCAAGACTTTAGATTTGAGCAGTGTCCTCCTTACCCTTTGTTTCTGTAAGTCACATTGTTATGTTATACTAATAAGACAAGGCAAGTTCCTCAAATATCTCGTCTCCTGACTGAGTCTCTATTACCTGATTATTATTATTCTGTGTGGGTTACTTGTTTAGGAGACTGAAGAAAAAAGATGAAAAAATCAAGTTTGGGCATTTAGTGTAAGTTAAGGTGACTGGATGCGCTAGCGATTCTATCAATGTTACGCAGATACATTAATGCATTCAGATTTCGGAATCAAATTGTGTAATCTTGACGCTTTGGTACAAAAAAAAGCACAAAGGAGATTAGGTCGGCAGATATTTCTGAATGTTTATTTGGATTTAAAATGTTTATACAATAACAAAACCGCTATTCACGTATTTGGAGCTTGTGTATGACCTATGCGATCACTCACTGTTTTGATGTAAACATTCAATCCAAATGAACACTGTGTAAACCAGAATTTACTCTTTGCCAGTCGGCTAAGACCGGCACATCCAGACTTAAACAATTATACGGTGAACAAAAAACGCTAGCGTTGTGGTTTGTACGGACGTGCACAGGTTTCTTTGTCTGTGTGACTGTGTATGGTACAAAACAAAATAACAATTAGGGACGTGAAGTCATTTTCTTTAATTACTTTGCAGATGTTTTTTTGTTTCCTTGAAGTGAATGCATTATAGTTTTTTGGTTTTTTTTTATTGTTGATTTTAATAAGTATCTTCTGCAATTATTTTGTCTTTTTTTCGTTCCAACGATTTTCCTGCAATATGAGTTTTTTGGTGAAATATAGTTAGTCTCATATTTGACAAGTCATCTGATATGTTTGACGATTACATTTTTTTTTCAGGTGTCTCAGAGAAATACTGTTAACTGTAAAACTATATGAGCACCAATACTAGACCTTAGGGACATAATACTATATATATTATTGTATTTTTTTTTTTAAATATACCGTATTTGCTCGATTATAAGACGACCCCCCAAATATGAATATTAATTTAGGAAAAAAAGAGCCTGAATATAAGACAACCCTATAGGAAAAAAGTTTTACCAGTAAATGTTAATTCATCTAAACTATTTTTTTTTTAATAAAAGCTATGATTGAGAAAAATATTTTGGTTTTATTTCCTTCTATTTTCCAACCTGCCCCCCAGTTATGCACATCTGCCCCAGAAATGCCTTATACCCCCTATATGCCACTGTGCCCCATGATATGCCTTTTGACCCCCTATGTGCCACCCTGCCTCCAGAAATGCCTTATACCCCTATATGCCACTCTGGCATTTAGAGGGTTAAAAGGGATATTATGGGGAAGAGTGGCATATAGGGAGGTTTAAGGCATTCAGGAGGCAGAGTGGCGTATAGAGGGTTAAAAAGGCATTTCTGGAGGCAGAGTGGCATTAAGGAGGTTAAAAGGCATTTCACAGAGCACTCTGCCTCCAGAAATGCCTTATGCCCCCCATTTAACACCCCCCCCCCAACTTACCGGTGCTTCTGACATGTAGCCTGCAGCCGGAAGGAGGCGTGGCTAGCAGTGGGGGTTGTCTGCGTCCATTGCGCAGACCTTCCCGGCTGTCAGAGATCAGAGTTCCCCGCATCGGTGCCGGTGAACTCTGATCTCTGACAACCGGGAAGGTCTGCGCGATGGACGCAGACAACCCCCGCTGCTAGCCACGCCTCCTTCCTGCTGCAGCGGAAGTTGTCTACGCGAATCGCAGCTACACACCGGGGACTCAGAAGTACCGGTAAGTGGGGCGCGGGGGGGCGGGGACAGGAGGATCCAGGTCCCCCGCAGCTGCGGGGGATCTGGATCTTAGTCGTCTCATAGTCGGACCTATTTGAGGTCTGATTATAAGACGACCCTGATTATAAGACGAGGGGTATTTTTGAGAGCATTTGCTCAGAAAAAAACCTAGTCTTATAATCGAGCAAATACGGTATATATTTTTTTTCTTCCGGACAATGGAATTTTTTATGTGAAAGAATGTGCAGTTGATACACAAAGACAACACATTGTGCCTCATCACACACTTCTTACATACAGCTGTATAGATCCATGTGACCCCCTAAAAAATAGAAAAATGCCTTATGACCTGGTTAATAAATAACTCTTCTAATATCTGTGAGCTGATCGCAACTCAGGAGATCTGCCCAATAAAATCACAGTTGTTATTATTTACATGCTGATGGTAAGAGAAAGATGCAATTTGAGGATAATATGGTTTGTAAGGAAGAGCGGTAATAGAGCCTTTATTTTAATTTATGCACATCTTATGGAGAAATGTTAAACAATATTCTAGCTATGGCTTTATAAACCTCACTTATAATTTTATTTTCCAGAAATGAAAGTTCCCTGGTCTCTACTCTAAAGACTCTACTCTTCTTCACTCTCTTAATGATCATGCTGCCAATTGGACTTTACTTTTCCTCCAAGGTTTATGTATTTGAAGGTCAGTATAACTTTCACATAAACGCCAATGTTTTTATTAAGTATATCAATTTAAAAAAATCTATAAAAAATGAATTTAAAAATCTATAAAATATCAGTGGTTTTATCTAGTTGTGTACAGAAAGTGACCTGTGACCTCATCCAATTTACATGCTGTTCATTCACTACACAGTAGTACATTTTTATTGCTAGCAATATACAGCAATATAAAAAAAAAGTTTGATGACATCACAGCAGAATTTTGGAACTTTTACATTGACCATCAGAACTTACTGCAAATAATATTACATGTCTCTCTGTGAGAATAAAATTTGTAACGTTTCCTTACTAGCTATACATTATGACGCGACATTTCAAGTTTTTTTCTGCATAAACGTCTGATTTGCCTCTTTTGTACAGTTAAAAGGGCAAGACGAAATGTTTTCTCTTCCAGCAACTCATTGTCGGGGGACTAAACCAAACTAAAACAAAAAGATGTTTCATTATTTGTTAGTTACGATAATTTCAATGATTCTGAAATTTTCTAAAAAGGCACTGTTTTTTTGTGGGTTTTCTTTTGTTTTACAACATTGTTGCCCTTAAAACAAACAGTTATTACCCGTACATGTTACCAATCTTGTTTTATTTTGTTTTGCAGGTGCGTACGGCATGTCCAACAGGGACAGTTATTTTTACGCTGCAATAGTGGCAGTAGTTGCTGTTCATGTGGTGTTGGCGATGTTTGTCTACGTGGCGTGGAATGAAGGTTCTAAACAGTGGCGCGAAGGGAAACAAGACTAAAGACTGTTGTCGGTGTCACTTAGAAAACCTGCTTTCCTACTAGACAGGAAATCAAAGACTACTTGAGTTGTCTTCAGAGACGCGCACCCTTTTATGGAGTTTGTACGGTATACATTTTGTTGTGTGGTTTAGTTGATTTTCATAAACAATTGTGTTTAAGCGAAACATTGTCTGGAGTGCTACTTGTGATGATGTCCTGTTTTAATTCTGCATTGTCATTTCAAATATTGTATAAAAGTACAACCAAATTTAGCCCTCAGACCACAAACACATCAAGATTTCGAGGTAATGTTTTCACAAAGCTTATATTGTACATACACCAAAGCACTTGAAGCTGTTCATTTTGCAGCTTATTGCATTCTGAGACCTGAAACTAATTGTTGAGGTCTATTCCCTAAAAGAATGGTTTATAGTTCTAACTCGCTTAACTGTTCATTATTGAAGGGCCAACATGAGCAAGTTTCTTCAGTGTAAATGACTGAGCTGACCCTGCATAATGCATAATTCAACGAGCTGGGAGACTTTGGAGATACCTTGCTGATTTACTAATACATTGTACAAGGTAGCCAAGCTCTTCACGCAACAAACATTCCTTCAGGATGGGCTTTCATAATGAATAATGATGGCAAGTAGCTGAAAACCAACTCCCTTTAGCGAGTATTGTTTCACAACCGGTAATAAAGTGGGAGACTGACCTGAAATGTAAGCTGGTTTGTAGTCCTTATATGTAGATGTATGTTCATTTATGCATAATTAAAACATTAATGGGCAACCTGCTTAGAGAAAGCAGTATAACAAATCAGTACAACATGATTTAGATCAGCAATAAATGTTGCCGATTTCCAGATGTATGTTTTTTATATTTTACTAGTTGAGTGTTCTGTAGAATATTGGTTTGAGCAGTCAACACTGTTATGCCGGACCACGATATTACATCTTGTTCTTTGAGCTGAACCATTAGTTTCTGAACTACTAAATTATTATTCTAATAAAAGGGTACACAAGTCCACCTCTTCAGTGGTTTTTGTTTTTAGCAATGTGTGATATGACTATAAAGTTTTTCAGATTTATAGTGAACAATTGCTGCAGGCTTATACAAATCAACAATGCTACTCAGACCTAATTAGCATTATAACAAGTAACTTGCTGCATGTTGGTAATAAGAGGAGCAACAACATAAGTGGTTATGTTAACACTATATTTTGGGATTACCGGTAAGTATAAATTCATAACTGTTTCCAATGATTTCTTTAGTGGTTTTAGCCAATGAACAGCCCTAGATTTCCTAATATTTACAGGAAAAAAGGCAATGTTATTTTTTTAAAATGTAAAAGTGAAGATGGGAGCTAAAAATATGCTGATGAATCAGATTATTTATTCATCTGATGAAGCCTGCAAGAGCTGGCCTGCAAGGACATTCTATCCCGAGTTGCAGAACAGTTTCTCACTTCTGTTTTGTATATTTAACTTCTAGTGGTGAGGCACTAGGGACATTTGTACTGCTTTTATACACGGGCACGCTTCTGTTTCGATGTTATTTTTTAATTGTTTAATTTTTCAGAAGATCAGCTATATCTCCAGTGTTGCAGCTTGTTTTGTGCAGCTGTCCCACTAATGGTCTTGTAGATTCACGCTCATGATGTCTGCATCTGAATCAGTCTGCTGAGCTTGGTCACAGAGCAAATGGCGCTCGCACTAACCCTTGCAGTAAGGAAATGACAGGGGGATAATTAAGCCTAGGTTAAAGTTTAATAGATTTGGGTATCAAATGTAGCAGAACTTGCAGATTTTGTCAATTTGTATGAATCTCCAAAAATGAGGGAACACCCTCCATGAAATGGACCAAATCAAAGCAAAAAGCTCAGAATATTTATCACTCACTCTCGGAATGTCTCCCTACCTTCTCTGCCGACTACTTCCACTTCTGTTATCTTGCAACTCTGCTTCCGTGTCTCACATCTTGTTCTTCTCTCTCTTTTCTTCTTCTGCATTTGAGCAGACATGATTTCCTGGTGAAGTTTTGCTGAAATGGCAGGGGTTCCGGTGACGTCATCTCCCCTGATTGGAGGGTCCTGGTAAAGGACGTCACCTGAAGCGCCACTATTTTGCCCTAAGATACCATTGTGTGAACTTCCGCCGAAATGGCAGCGCTTCTAGTGATGTCATCTCCCCTGATTAGAGGATTGGGGGAGAGGACGCCACTGCAAACTCCACCGTGTGGTGAAAGTTCGCCAGGAGGAGGTTATGACCACGGAAATGCGAACAAAGAAAGAAGAGAGAAAACAGAGGGTAGAAGAGAGGAGAAAGGAGAACAAGAAGATGGACAATATGTGGGATTAGTTATCTGAAAAAGAATGGGCCAAAAACTATTTCACGATTGGTCCCAAAAGTTTAATACTTGTTTGTGGATTTAAATTGGCAACATACATCTTTACAAATGTTCATCTAGTTTACTAGTCTGTAAAATGTTGGGTTTGCAATTGTTAGACCTGCTATAATTATGTCACTAGAAAGGGTCAGGAGCACAGATCACATCCTTAACAGCCCAAGATGTGAAAAGATATTGGTTACAGTTGATTACAGTGTAGCATCTATCAAACTTAACATCAAATGTTCAGTCAGTGTGTCATTTAGACAATCTACCAACATTGCTGTAACAGGCATTACCAAAGTACATACCATGCTTATGTTTCATTATTATTGCTGGTAAACAATTTAAGTGATATAAGATCTGAGAATCATCACAGTGAGCTGTATGAATTTTCAACGTTGATTAGAGAAATTAGCTGTTCTCAGTGCAGGTTCAGGAGTCAGTCATGCTTTTATGTATTTTAATTACTTGGACTATAACTATTTATATCCTTATGTATATTTAATTAGAACACTGAAATGTAATTAATCTGTAATAACGTGCAAGGAGCTCTAAGCAATTTTCTTTGCAATGACAATGAAATCAATAGGAGCGTTTTCTGCAAATGCTTATGGGGGTCTCAGACCATTATATGGCACAAAACAGCATTTTGTGGGTACAGTTAAATGATTTTTAGAAAATGTAATACCGTAATGACCTAATTTTGTTGTATTTTGGTTTACAACTTTATCATATTTTTTTAATAGAAATATTAGAAGCATACATTCCAATCATTGGCCAGTTTTCCAGACGTCTTTTCTCTGTGTTAGAAACATTAGGATTCATTCTTAAAAGCAGGAATTTGCAGGGAATTATAAATACAGACCACCTTCCACACTGTGGATCATGGAGGACCAAAAACCAGTCCAAGACAAGTAAAAAAAAAAAAATGCACAATACATAGTTAAAGTTTTGAGATTACTTAACACTAACACGATACTAATATTAACTATTGGAGAAGAAACAGGCCAAGTTTGACCCATCTTTATGCACTGAAGCATCAACTCTCCTGCAAAGCCAAACATTAGTAAAGAAAACCCTAATGTCTCTGTCATGCTGGTTAAGGATGTTGATTGCTACTCTGTGACCTGTCCCTATACTCAACCTTTCTCTTTACCAGGTACTGCAAATGGTGATTCCCTTTATCCATCGGTCTGAACCTGAAAAGGGCTGCAGAATATACATTACAGCAGATCGTCTAATGAGGATGGTGACCTAACGCTAAAGGGTCAGAGGCTTAGATGTAATGTAAGGAAGTTTTATTTTACTGAGGGAGTGGTAGATCAGTGGAACAGACCCCTAGAAGAAGTGTTTGGGGCTTAATACCATGAGAGAATTAAAACATGCATGGGTTAAAAAAATGGACAGAGTAGATGGGCCAAAAAGTTCTTATCTGCTGTCAAATGCTAAAAGTTACAAAGTTTCTTTGTCACAAGACAAACCCATGTGAGTGTATATAAAAATAAAACTGATGGAAAAGCTACAATTGTTCTATAACAATAAGAAATGCTTATTTTTGATGGGCATCCCCTTTAAGGAAGTTAACCCTTCCCTCATCTTGCTTGTTTTAAAAATAGATGTGACAGTAGCTTTGTTCGCTTACTAGTTAGCGGATACTCATCACATGAGAAGTTATTGTGTGGGTGAGTTGGGGGTAAGATACCTTTAACTTCCAACCATGGTGAAAACCCTTGTACAGAGGAGATCAACACTGACGCACGTACTGCGTGGTATATTCATATACGTCTAAGGGCTTTTGAACCTGAAATCTATAAACCTGCTGTCATATGACATACAAAACCTGCTGCATCCCACCCCATGTGGCTTCTTCTTTCAAACTGACTTTTGATAGAAGTGAACGAGGGTGGCTTTTAAAATTGATCTTTAAGAGACCCACATTTTTCATCCTCATTTCCCTAAGATGTGTGCCAGTTATGTAACTGCTTCTCTGACTAATAGGACAGATATCCGCTTGCTCGGCGGCCAAGGTCTGCCTACAGAGGTAAGCAAGGTAGAATGCGTTTAACCATTTTCCTGCTGCTTTATCCAGTATGCAGAGATAAGCACTTATTGGCTTCTTTGGACTCTAACTCCCATGATGCTTAACCATCCAGGAGCTGCTATGATGCCAGTGATACCCAGGAAACCATCATTGCTGAGTCTTTGCTGAGCAATTTGCCCATCACAAGTTTTTGAGACTAAATACGGACACCTAGGGGTTTTAGTGACCAATGAGCAGTGCAATATTGCGTTATTGTAACTGAATGAACATACTGAATAAATAAGGGAATCCGGGATTATTTTTTTGACCTTATGTAGTTGACAGCATCATCTAGTGGCTGGAAAAATACATTTGGAATAAAAGATTCTATATATATAGCTATGTGATCATGCAAAAATGTTCTCAGTAAACGTTATCCCGCGCTGGCAAATGTTCTGATGTCACTGTGACTCAGTGACCTTCTATAACATGACTCGGGACATGACACGCCATCGTTTAAATGGGAAGTAATGCCTAGAATTTTCTTTAAGGCAATTGGGAGTCAAACAATGTTTGCCTCCTAGATGTACTCCATTCACAGTATTCATTAACAAATCTACTTTTTGTCACCTGTGGCTGCTACCCTTGCAAATAAAATTTGTTCCTTTATGTTCCTTTAATAGCAATCAATTCTAGATTTTTGTACGCAATCTCAGGGTGAAGGGGCGGATTGACGGGGTCACACAGTCTGGCTCTGACTCCTTCCCATTCTACCCTTCTGTGATCATATATAAGACTCCCAATTGGCTCTTTCACTACCAGTATGTCATACTTGATATCCCTGCTTGACTGCAGGTGGCTTAATTAAGTGTATCTTTAACTAATAATAAGTCAAGGTTTCCTTGAGGACCAGTTATAGTCATTTGGTTAACACATTTGGTGAGTCTTCACAATGGGCTATTACAGGGTTAATATTCGGAGACTCCCGGGGCCGGCTTATTAAGAAAGTTCGCAGGTAAGTGTCCGCATCCGGACGCTGACGGCATTGCTTATATTGTCATTGAAATATGATGAAACTGTGTTCAAATATTAGCTTCGGTAAACAAGTCCCGCGGAAGGCAGTGAATGTCGGCGTGTCCTCGGATCCCAGGGCTGCCCACTGTTTCCCTGCTAGACGTTAAGTAACTCATGACGTCGCAGTCTGAGCAGAGGGCAGCCTTTAGTGTTACGTGATATTCAGAAAGTAGGTTACTGGGTCAGGTGCAGCCACTCCTGCTTGTTTACCGCACAGCGCTTTCAGACACGATCTTAATAACGTAGTGACCTTTCACACTAAGCCAAGTCTGTGAATGTAAATATAACTACATCTATCTGCCGGTGTCATCATGGCCAGTGTTTGCTTCCCTGTTTGCGAGAAAAAGATTGGGGTTAAAAAGAAGGGAGCTGCAGCTTCTTTCACTGCATCTGCAATTATCCTTGGTCGGACTAGGGATGATAGGGGTTGTTGTACCATCAGGTTTCCTGTTTCTTGTTTGACGTTGAGATGACTATGTTACATGTAGCCTCGCTTTTCCTATGTTAGTTTATTTAATGATTCCGGTGCGTGATTTTACCTTTGATATTAGGAATAAATAATAAATGCAAGATATTACGTTTATTTATCTCTGAGTCTACGATCGCTCACATTATCAGGGAAAGACGCCAATATCAGCCACTTTCACAATTATACCCTTTACATTACACATTCATCTCTTAATTTCAGGAGTGTGGCAACGCTGAAGTCATATGACGAACCAACACTGTACTTCATTATTTCTGAAATGTGTCTAATTTCAGTATTTTTGCAAGCAAGGCACATGAATCCTCTAGTGGCTGATAGCTGGGATAAATCAGCAGCAGGTGGATCTTCACCGTTTGGCTACCTTTGCCACGACTGCTATTACATCCGCTATAATAATACCCTCACATAAATAAAGCGAAACTCAGCCTCCTTCCCCTATTCTTGCCCTAACTCTTTAGCTCTCCTCTTTCTTTATCGTTCTTTTATCTCTTTCTCCATTCCCCATGTTAGTCATTAGTGAGGCTCTGGGATTTATCACTGTAGTCTTAGACCGATTGCTGGCCCCTTATTGACTATGTCCTTCATGTTCTATGTACTCTTCCACACATTTTTGCTGACTTTCAGCAGGAACCATCTGAAACATAGACAAGTGGACAGTTTCTAATATATTTCAAGTGACCTTCTTTAGGAAGGAAAAGCAGTCTTTGACACCTAAATCACCCCCCCCCCCCACGTCCCTATTTTCCTTATTTGTAGGTAACGTAAGTATGTCTAGATACAATGATAGTTGTAACTAAGCTTCATTTTAATTTCTCAGAAAGCAGATGTATGGGACCTCATAGACAGCACGACCCACTAGTTATTTAATACAAGATAATCCGCAGTGTTGCTTTCACCGAAACGCAGAAGACAAGACTGAATTAGAGCAGGAGCATCTAGTACAAATATCCCAAGGATGTTGGTACTGTCACATATCACACCAAGTATCATCATTCTTCATCCACATCGAAGACCATCGGTAAGCCCACAGCGGACATGCCCTCCAACTACGGACAGATGCTGAACGGAATATCCCTACTGGTTTACCCCGAATCTGATGTGAAAACCCGGCATAGATTATTGCAGGGATAATGGATGAGGGGATGTCTATCAGCATCCACTTACCATACATATACATAATATATATGCATATTCCAAAGTGCTGCTTCCATCCACTTTTCATTATGGAAATCCCTACATTTCAATGTACTTTAAATTTAAAAGAGAGGGTATAATGTTATTAGTTGTATATATAAATTCGCTATTAGGTAGGTTTTATTATGAATCTGTATTTAGTGGCAGGCATTCTAGAAACTTTCTCTGTAATCTATTAGTAGCCAAGTAACTGAGGCCAAATTAAAACGCTTCCAGCTTTTAGCCAGCATACATTTTCAACCTTTTAAAATCCTTTATAAAATAGTAATTATTATGCTGTGCTTGAGATCCCCGTGATTAGAACGAACAGTATTGTGGATATACCCAGTAGCATATACATCACGGCATCAATTTCAATACTCTGGCTGCTTCGGAAGGGACTAATAAGCGTTCTTATATAGATTAGCTATAACAAAGACACAGAACACTGATGTGTGAAAGTAGTTTATTCGTTGCCCTTGGATTCCAACAAATACTTGGTTCACATTAGGACTAAAATGCACTTGTCAAGTTTGCTCTTGTCGTTCATGCGCCGGTAAAAGATTCCGCTACTGACAATTCATTACATGCTGACGTCTATTTCAAACAATAGTCAAGAGGCATTAGAAGAAGCAGCTACACCAGAGTTGATTCAAGGTCTAAACATAAGAATATGGAACACAATGCTCTTTAGATACAAATTCTATGGGAATTTGCCTATAAATTTCAGTGCAACGAAAGAGAATGTAAACAATACGGAATATTTGGTAAATGCAAATAGTTATAGAGTGTTTTCTTATTTTTAGTATCTCATAATAGAGAAAATAATTATTATTGGTGTTAAACAACATAACAGTCTTTGATTGGCAAGCAAGTTGTCTAAATGTAATAAGCTTTGCAGTCTTTCAATTTTGGGCCATAACCCACGGGATTATGATGCAATAAGTCTACAGATCTTCACTGGATAAGTCTATTCACTTAACTGTCACTTTAAATCACACAATAATTTTTTTTCTTGAGTATTATGCAGCCCAATGGTGCACCAAGGAGATGAAGCTGCTCTCCGTGGTGCTGAACACAAATCACCCATACAAGCATGGGAAGCTCTGTAACAATTCTCTATTTACTTAACACATTTCTTATCTCATACACCAATGTATGTGTACAATATATCAAACATAGCGCGTGTAATGGGTGAAAAGACATTTGTGTATCAGGCTTCTAAGATTTCCACTGACCTATATTACATGCCGCCTGATAGGGGTTTATTCACTAAAGGGAGAAAGTCTGCCAGAGAGCTGCACACTCCCTCACTTCATTACGAAGAGCAGCGCTAACAGTTTATCATATGAAAGGGGCTGAGCTGGCCCTGTATACGGCATAATCCAGTATGTAAGGATTTAACTATACATTATACAGGATGTGTCAAGGTGTGCTCTCTTGGATGGGACCTTTGTAATGTAAAAATGAATTCAAGGAGTTAAACCACCACTCTCCTGTCAACTCTCCGTTTAGTGAATAGACCCCATACTGACACGAAGATCAAAGACAGAAATGCCCTTTTTCATATTTATATAGAATATTGACTGAGCTTCAGGCTGTGAAGACCGCTGCTAAGCAGGTGGACTTGGAGTGGTTAAATCCTATCATCCCTGTATCGTGGAAGGGGTTTAGCAATGACTTTTGGGATATCTGTATGATTATCTGAGGTCTTGTCTATATTTCCTAACTCTTATGGTTCTCTGTTGTACTTCATACAATCACTGCATAGTAACCTTCACCTGCAGAGAAGCGTGGACTTGTTTTTCAGTAGACAGATGGGTCTAGCTTTCTACTGGCGTTTTATAATTGACATCTCTGTGTTTGTATCTTGTGACATCAGAACTAAGCCCTAGCTCAAGGTAAGCTTCTAAATAAGGGAGATAAGCCACTGCTCGGCTGACTGTCCTCTCGCACTGTTAAGTGGAACAGCGTCGTGCAGCTAATGTCAATCCCTGTCAGGACCACATAGATCCATTAACAGCAACAAGATTTCCCTGTGGAAAGAATTCTAAATATATCACTATTGTTTTGTGTGTTGCATGTATCTGTACATACTATATACATTACATACACTGGCCCATGGTTATTACAAATGGTTTTGTGAACCAAGATTGATAAACTATTTGCACAATAATTCCGAGGACGTGCGCTGTAAAGATACAAATACAGACAAGTACAAAATGAATGCTTTCCCCATAATAAGTATAAACGGTAATCACCAAACTTTATACATAAGGCTGGCACATGGGGTGCTATACAAAAACAGCAATCGGGCCGCATGTGTATATAGGAAAAAAAGAAAAATATATCTGATAGTGTGATAACGTATGTAAAAATCAATATGTGTAATGAGTATATGCACTCACAAGTATAGCCGGTGAAAGAGGCTCTTCAAAGGTAAAAAACCAGTTCTTTATTCTTTAAAATCTATAAATATAGAAATGAAAACAACCACATAGTGCAGTAACTTCCTGTGATGTGATAAACAAATGTGAATGCACTTACAGGATGGCTGAATTCATATGGTATGTTCAAACTCATAAAAAGTCCAGGGTTCAGAGAAAGGAAGGAAGATCCGCACGTCAGGAAATACCAAACCTCCTCTTCAGAAATAATGAAGTTCATGGGGTGCTATGTCTACTGATGTGGTGATAAAAAATGTTATATTGCCAGCACAACACTTTATACATTGAATTTTTTGCAGATTCACTTTTTGGTATGGAAATCAAATAATTTTATGACAATACAATTTATACTTTGGGCAATTACTCAACCACAGTGGGTTATGGTCTTTGCCTCTTCATTGAGAAAAAAAATCTGATATAGTTTTAATAAATATTCATGAATTAAACAAAATAATCCCCAATGTCATTTGGCTTGTTGGTTTATATTAATACAATAGGGTTATTCACTAAACAGTATTGCAGCTAGATGGCAAATGTATGCAATATGAAAGACCAATTGATTGACCTGATAGATTTTGCCTGCATTATGGGCCAAGGTGCCATAATGTATAGTTAATGCAGTAGCTCACATTATCTTAACCAGAACTTACTGATTATGGAATAGAGCCCTAACAGACTCAAGGACTTCAGGAAGCCACCATGTATGTGAAAGTACTGTGTGTATCCAGCAAGAGACATATCTACGGAGACAATATCTCTTCACGTTTTATGTTACAAATCCATCATCATCATCATCATCAGTCCTATTAGGTACCAGTATGACTTCAAAATATGTCAATAGCTTGGCTTTTCTTTACACATGGACAGCTAGGAAGAGAACAGCTGAAAGAAGCTCCTAAGGATTTTATCATATTTATATAAAAACTGGAAATCCCAAATACACAAGCTACCTACAACTAGTGAGATTTTAGCGATGTTTGTCACTTGTGTGTCATCTGACAAATCAAGTCGAATTTCTCCACTTTCATTTTTATACGCCCATCATTTGTTTCCCATACCCCTGGTTAAGAACCACTGCTTTAAACTATGGCATACGGTACGTCTTGGAATGGGTTAATATTTTAGCTCCATTTGGTGAAAATCCACTCTTTTAGAGTCTGAATGCTCCAGTACACCAATGCACTGCCACACATTTTGCGTATGTCATTGTCAAAGTTTATGTAAGTTAGTAATGCCTCACCAATAAGAAAGCGATACGTCTCCCTGGATTAATGTAACTCAATTTTATTATCAATGGAATTAAGCGATTTAGAGCTGTTGAGCTTTGTTTTTTTACCAATAACAGATCCATATACACTGAATTAACTGTAATGACCTCCTTTTTTCCTTATGACAAACAAGGTTAATTTAGTGTGGGTTAGAATTATGATTTTGACATTTAAATCCATAGGCAATTACTGATACAGCAAACGGTCCTACATAAATCACCGGTTGTAGAAGTGAAAGGATAATGGAATAAGTGAGTTAGCTGACACGTACATGTTTTCATGGGTCACATTTAATTTGCTGTTTGCTGTTAATAACAGCTGTCTAATCATGGAAGCTACTAATGTGAGATCACTATATATATATATATATATATAAATACTGTATGTATATACACTCACTGACCAGTATATATACACAGATCAGCCATAACATTATAACTACCTCCCTGTTATTGTACAGGTTCCCTTTTTTTGCTGCCAAAATAGCCCTGACCCGTCAGGGCATTGACCACTAGACCTTCTAGAACTTGAGTTCTTATGCTCACGTGCCCATGGTAGGCACTTTTGGGAGTAAACAGGGGCCAGTGTGGGTACCCTGACTTGTCTGCAGCTACGCCCCATAAGCAACAAACTGCGATTCACTGTGTGATCTGACACCTTTCTATCAGAACCAGCATTAACTTTTTCAGCAATTTGAGCTACAGTAACCCGCTTTTACAGTAAAGTCGCTCAGATCCTTACGCTTGCCCATTTTTCCTGCTTCTAACACATCAACTTTGAGGACGAAATGTTCACTTGGTGCCTAATATATCCCACCCACTGACAGCTGCCATGATAACAAGACTATCAGTGTTATTCACTTCACCTGTCAGTGGTCATAATGTTACGGCTGATCCGTTTATTTATCATATGACCGAGATTTTTGCACTTATAAGCTTTCGCTTCTATATAAGTCTGCTACTTTGAGATAATTTTGGAAACATGATATAAACAGCCCTTTAGATATACTTATTAAATACAGCATATGTTAATGGAGATGGAGAAGATGGTCCTGCTCTTGAGAGCTTACATTCTATTAAAGGTTAATTAACTATGTCCTTTCATCTTTTCCTCCTTTTTATAGCATTTTGGCCACTGAGAGGTGTGATGTAACGGTACAATCTAGAAACAGGAAATTGAACCCATTCATTTTATAAATGCATACAATTTCAAGATTTATATGATTACATTTTTATTACTATTACTTTATATGTCCATTTATTTATCTTAGACAATGTGTTCACTTGAGTACCGCCAAATGTATATAGTAATGTGATTTTGTTCCCCTTATTTTACTTTTAGGATAATTAAAGCACACATTTTACACCATCCACACAGTAGGTTGAAAATCTTTATTAAGCTGTGTTTTTTTCATTGTACTATACAGCCTTTCAAGGAGAGGGAATTGTGTAAAAAAGTAATTGTGTTAATGTCCTCCGGGTGTACACTCGTTAATAAGCTTCCACTATTCATTCCCATTATGTCTCCTTTCCTTTAGCCTTACGAATAGCTATGATCCCTTTCCACAGAAACTATCTACTTGAATAACAATTACACTACCATTTTCATCGCAGAATGAAGAGAAAATAAACAGATATCTCATTAGAATTTCTCTCCGCAAGCTGTAATCAGCCATTATATTAAGATGGACCCATTGCTGAGGGCTTTTGTAGTTATCTGAAGAAGGCAAGATAGAATTTATATTTCTGAAAGGAATATGTTACCTTTACATGGTGTGTTGCCGATGTATGACATATAAAAGAAATGTATTATGAGATAAACTGATTGAGTCATATGTAAGGGCCCTAGTTTTCCACACCACATTACCATTCCAGGGTTGTGTGCATGAGCATACTGATATATGAATCATTATTAATGCAGTCCTGTACAAACAAAACCTTAATTATTTAATATAGATGCCTAATATGAGGCAGAAAGCAAAGTCCAATGGAGGTCTATAATTCTTGGACCAAGATATCCTTGCTCAGTTTAATGTTAAGACTATCGTGAAACTAGTATTGACTTACTCCAGGTTGACCTCATGGCAGGGTCCACAGGGGGTCAGCTGAGTTCAGGTTGGGTAATATCTTTGTTGAACACCTGACAATAGACTAGGCTCTCGCTCCTTCTGCCTGCTACTAAGGACTGCGCAATACAACCCAGCACCCTGTTTGCTTTTCTGGTACTTTATTGTATTGTCTGCTTACATTTAAGTCTTCAGAAATAATTAGTCATAAGTCCCTTTGTCCAGTGCACCTAATGCTATATTCTGCCTTGGGATTCTTATATACCAAGTGCATTATTTTATCTTTATCAACATTAAACTGCAGCTCCCACACTCTAAACTGTTCTTCTAATGAGCAGGGAGACCAGTGGTATCTGCCGGACAAGTTACGGAAAAGTCTGTACGAGCTACTCTATTGGTCTCCAGCAGGGGGCTCGTCTGCCATCAACCATTGGCAGACGAGCCCCCTCTTGGCGGCCAATAGAGTTGCTCATACAGACATTTAAACTCCTGGCGCCAGAGCTGCTGCAGTACGCGTTAACCCCGTATTAACCCCTAAAAAACGGGAAAACGAAGAAAAAAAGAACATAAAGAATGTCCGCGAATATTCGCCCGAAGAGAAGACAGGAACAGGCGAATATTCGTGGAATACGAAGATTTTTTTTTTGCCGAAGACGAGCACGAAGACGAACACAAAGAGCCCCCTGGTGCCCAAGTCTAGTAAGAGTGACTCTAATGGTCATCGACAGGGACCTCCTCTGGCATCAACCAATGAAGGGCATCTGCTGTCAATATTCAACACTACACCTAAAACATAAAGTCATTCAAAATACAATGACAGTAATCACATCATAATAAAAACATTTAACAGTTCCACAGGTGAGAAATAGTGGCCTTGGGGTAGGAATAATAAATAAGGATGGACGGGGAATTAAAAAAGTCCAAGGGGCTGTGGGAATCAGGAGAGTGAGGACTGGGGATTAATCCTTCTTCTCAAGACTGTAAGTGATGGAGTAGTCTCTTACCAAGCTGAGGATCAGTGACTTGGTCCTTAACTAGGATCAGGCAGTTCCTGGCAAGCATCCTTAGCACAACACACTAGACGCCAAGCTGTCATGGTTCCACCCTGCATTCCAGGCTTCTGTATTATTTATTCTGGTTTTGTGGCTATTTCCACTTGAAGCCTCTCTATCGGCTTTGGGAACTCTTGCTCATCTGGGCTTTGTTAACTACTTTCTTCTATGCAGCCCTGTCCTATAAGTAGCTGCTGCTTTCTGTGAACTCTCCAGTCCAACCTGTATTATCCAGCCCTGTCTGTACCTTCATTAGTCAGGCATCATGGGGTACAGACAGGGGCCATAGTATCCCCTATAGCTTGGCTCCTGCCTTACTTCATTGCCTAGCTTGTGACACAAGCTTCTTTTAAGGGACACTCTGCGTTCCTGTAAAAAAGTCGATACAAGACAGAATGGCAGGAGTAAGATCATTTTCCAGAGATTGAAACGAAGCCTGTGCAAAAAGGACGCTGCCAGGACTGATGCAGCGATGTCTGCTTTGATACAATGCACTGTGGTCTGGCGTAACTACAGGGGTCCCCTTCTTCCTGTCTCCTCGTACCTCGGATTTGCTCTTGTCTCCCTGTGCCGTTTCAAAATTGTTTAGAAAGGGCCCTTTCCAGGTCGGAAGGGCCCTTTCTAAACTATTCTGAAACGGCACAGGGAGACAAGAGCATATCGCAGTGAAACAGAGGCTGCTCGCACAATGTGTAACATATTGTAACAAGAAAAAGGTTCTCTGAATATCTGAACTGTAGAGCCACACAGTAAAGCATTGGGTTGGTGGCACAAGCACAGTGATGAGTGGAAGGGGCTATATGGAACCTAACCACCAGGCATTTCACTAGTAAGCCCAATGGCTAGCCTCGGCCTCATTATCTACTGATTATCTGCAGAATTATTGCTGACAGTAATAAGAGTAAATTTGGTGGTGGAATCAAAAGTTTATTTCACCTTTTTATGATCACTGAAACCTTCATTGGGTTTAAAGGTCAAGACCCCCGAGTACCTGCCTCAAGTGTTTTGATGACCATTCCTATTACCCTCACCATGAGAGGCACTGGCTAATGGTGATTAGTTTTGTAGTTTAGTCACTATTTCGCCACTGAGTATCTCCTATGTGATGATGACACATACCCAATGCCACAGTAATTTCTGGATATCCTTGAATTATCCTACACATATCCTATAATTGAAACTTTCATTTAACACGGGGAAAAACGAAAAGTGTTAAGGGTCACGGATGTGTGCATGATTGCCGCCATGACCTATATATTTCATAAATGTTGTTCAATTTGTTAGTCATAAGCATCGAATGAAAGCGTTCTACAGAACTTGCACTGATTAGCAGTGGGTGGAAAATACAGTTCTGCTATTGGAGTGTACAGAATTCAGAATGATTCATCAGGGATAATAATTAGATGATCCATTATGTTCCTGACTTTACATAAAAGGAATAAAATAAACTGTAGAGTGCGTAGCATTGAAAACAACTGAAAAACATCACTGCAGTGTTTATATTTAAAATATTCTTTATAGTACGCAGATCATAGAAAATATTGGAACATTTTTCTTTTTTGTGGCTAAATATATTCAGTGTCATTATTTTCATTATATGCATAAAACCAGCAGAGAAACGCAGCTCTTATACAACCATGTGTTCCGAGCAACACTTTGGTTGCCAGAAAAGATTTTTCTTGAGACGCAAAAATCAAAACAACAAAAGCATTAATGTATCTAAAAACAGAGGCTGCCTGATTCTAATATCCCTAAAGCATACACTGTGGTGGTAATAAAGAGACCATTTCTAATACAAGCAATTCATTAAATGTATTAAAGTAAGAGTGATACTCCATCTCACACTGTTTAGTTGTACCAAGCCTTTGTCATACATGCATAGGTTGTGGTTTCCTCTCCTTCTTCGGTTTGATGCCCCATGAATCCTTTGGGCTTCTTAACTTGGTTAGATGGTTGCTTCTTCTATCAACACATATTCGCTTCCAAAATGTGTTATTGCTTTTATAAAACTGGTAAATGTACATGAGTCTGCAGTATATTATGTTACAATATAAGGTACAGGGATAAAAGTATCATTAGGGTACTGTAATCACTTCCACCATATATAACAAAAAATGCCTGTAAGATGTAAAATGCACTTGTAAACAATTGAGTTCATACGCTAAGCGTGCACACACTGAAAATGCCACAGTTGGGTCCCCAAGGCTTCTCTAGCTTTGAAGACTAAATCATATATTTTGGCCATATCCTCCAAGTTTTGGAGGCACCGTCCCATCACCAAACAATGTAATGCACTCATCCCCAACAAGCATTGTGCAGGCATAGAAAAGAAGTGCAGAGGGATTTGGGTTCCAAAGATTCATCGATCCTCAAGAATGACACTAGGGAGGTATCCTGGAATCACTACCTACTTTAGTTGTAGGCCTTGCAGATACCTCTAGGAGTAGAACGTCTGACATATTCACTGTCACTGATCTAAATGTTGCCAAGGAAATTACATGTCTACATTTCAAAACGTGCCAGCAGTTTTATTAATGTGACAATATGAAAATAGACACCACTTTTAATATGTATCATCTTAATTAATGTACACACTAATCTGGGCAGGACACCAACATTTAATTATATTCAAACTTCCCCCTTTTAAAGTAAACAATTTTTCCATGTGTGATGAGTGAACATGTATTAGAATAAGTGCTAGTTTTTCCTGCAATTGGCGTGGTAAATTATATATTTTTTACATGGGTTTTTATATTTCCTTGTAATTGCAATCTGTTTGCAGTAATAACATTTTTATTGTTTTGATCACAGGTCTCCCTAGATAGCTGTGTGTCCTTGCATGGTTTATAACAAGTTGTACGTGAACCAACCTAGAAACAACAACGAAAAATAAAAAAAATTGAAACTTTGATGGCTGCAGTCTGCAGAAAGTACCTAATAATTGTTACTTAAGAAACACACATGCAAAATGTAAGTTAATGAATTTTAGATGATATCTAGGTTAAAATGGGAACTGCCATTTTTTTGTGGTGGTAGTATAGTTGTGTAGTCAGTAGGGTATCTAATATTGTGTGAGACGAAGCAGTGAGCTGGGAAAATTACCTGAGGTTTTCCATGAGTGTCCATGTTTCCTGGTTCCCTCTGTGTCTTCACAACGCTCCATAGTTGCCTCTCCCAGACAGACCATGAACCAAAGACAAGTGGCATCTCCAATGATGTCAGACATGAAGCCACGTATCTCCAAAACCCTTGTGAGCACACAAGGTCAATGTGCTTTATTTCTTTAAAGCAGAAAGTCATATTTTAAATAAAACCAACTTCTCTTGGTTATTAAAGGCCTGTTTTCTGATGTGCAAATTCATAATAGACTTTTAGAAATGAAGGTCTGGTCATATGTATTGTACTTCCATCTATGACTTATTTACCATACACTTGCACATACATACAGTATACTTACTCTCATACTCCTTCTCTCCTAGTCACATGTCGGCCTCTCTCTTTGCAACCTATAGTTTTTTTCCAGAAACACTGCAAAATGTTCAGGCCTTCATTTTTTTCTACTTTGTTTCCCAAGCACCCACCCATCCTTTCGTGAGCTACTCAAGGAGACCGGAGGGCGACTAGGTAAAGAAACGCCAGAGAAGTGTCAAGCTTCACTAAATGCTGCAGTCGACTCACTCCTCAGCGGAAATTCGGTCTTCCCTCCTCCCAAGGATGCCAGCAAACACCCTCAATGGTTCAGTTTGGGCCAGAACTGAGCACAGACTTTGTGGTTGGGTCTGGCAATGGCTGGGTGCAAGCATACCCCTCCGTGACATTATTGGTCAGTGGCAAACACTGACTTTGTGATCAGGCTTGTTTCTCAGGCCTAAATAGGCTTTTTCCAGAGGCACGTCAGGGTGCAGATGGGGAGGGCCGTTCTTGATAATGCCCCAGCAATCCTCAGTGAAAGCAGCTGGGTGAGGTGGCCCAGCTCGCTATCTGTCTCTCGGAGAGGGGTGGACGGCTAGCTGAGCTCCTAGCCTGCCCCTCGGACCAAAGCGTCACGCCAGATGCAAGCAAATGTGGGCTCTGAGAGCATAGTGACTCAGCAGCTGAGAGGAAATGCCGCACACTCCATACTTCCTTTTCATTTGTGTAATTTATAAAAGACTTAATTTCCCACAATCTCTAGTCTTTCAGTCTGTTTATTGTATCAACTATCACAGTTAAAATCCATGCCAGGGGTGCATAGTGGGGCAAATGCACTTTAATTAGCTTGCTAGTTGTTTGCTTACTATCTGGTAATGGATCAGATGGTGCAATTATTCTAACATTTAAACTGATGGTAGCATGAAATAAAAATGTAGTCAAAGCATAATGATCTAGAAATTATACAAAAATCATTCTATGTACAAAGGTTTATTTCTGGAATAAATACCATATTTTCTTGATTATAAGATGACCCTAATTATAAGACGACCCCCCCAAATTTGAATATTAATTTAGAAAAAAAAGAAAAAGCCTGAATATAAGACTACAATATAGGGAAAACATTTTATTAGTAAATATGAATTCACATATAAACTATTTTTTCATATTTAATAAAAACTATGATTGCGAAAAGTGCATTTCTTTTAATTTGCCAACCTGCCCCCAGTTATGCACATGTGCCCCACGGCTTGCTACTCTACCTCCTTGATGTGTCTTATTCCCTCTATATGCCACTCTGCCCTCCAAATATCCCACTTTGCCCCCCAGATATGCCACTTTGCCCCCCCAGATATGCCTTATACCCCCTATATGCCCCCCCCAGCTTACAGATGCATCCGTAGACTTGTCCCCTGTGCTCCAGACTCCCTGGGGTCAAGTGGGGGCAGCCAGTGGACATCTGCGCAATGCGTGCAGACAACCTCATCTTCCACCTGCGACTTCCACCGGGGCTTCTATGACTGAGCACTGGAAGGTCACGTCACACCAGTGCTCCTTCAAAGAAGCCCCGGCAGAAGTGTTGAGTAGCAGCGGAGGTTGTCTATGTGCGCAGACATTCACCGGCTGCCAGAGAGAAGGAACCAGGTTTCCTGCAGTGCTGCGGGGCATCCTCCTCTCTGGCAGCCGTGAACTTCTGCGCAATGCGTGTAGACAACCTCTGCTGCTGCTGGCTGGTACTTCCGCTGCTGGCTGGTACCTCTATTATTTGAGGTCTGATTATAAGATGACCTCGAATATAACACAAGGGCTATTTTTCAGAGCATTTGCTCTGAAAAAACCTTGTCTTATAATCAAGAAAAAACTGTATATTCACACACACATACAAATCTTTTTTTAGGAAATGGGTTAGACATTGCCCTTCATCTGAAATTAGTATATATATATATATATATATATTTGACTGATGTAACATCAGCCCCCCCCCCAAGTTAAACAACCCACTTATGACACAACACTAGAAGTGGGGTTGAAAAGGCCACATCCAGTTTATTTATTTAACCTAGTCATTGCCAGCAACCTAAAACCACCAAGCTGTGGGGCAGATGTGCATAACTTGGGGGCAGGTTGGCAATGACTACTAAAAATGGAAGTCCAATAAATAACACGGACAAAACCCTAAGATTACCAAGATATCCTGGTACCACCAACACAGGGGAGGACATACTCCGATGCCCAATCCCAGACCCGAGTTTTCAAGCGCCACCCACCATGAACCTCCCACCAAAACATCGCCAACAGCTCTCCCCAGAGCATTCACTCCCTAGATGCCTAAGCACCACAAACAGGGAGGGAGGGTCAGCCAAACTCCACAAGGTAAGTTGACACACAAAATGGCCCCTATCCCAGTGATGCCCGTCCTTAAAAAAGCTCCCTTTTAGCACCTCCCCAAACTCAAAAAATGGCCCCAGGTCTAGCCCAACTTGACATCCCAGTCAAGGACCACTCTGGCCCATTCTGGCCCACATGAGCATCAAGACATATGTGTCAGGAGCCCAGATTTGTCATTTAGTATGTTTAGTAAATGTTTGCCACATATCCACCGTGTGCTTCTGTGATTTTATTTTAATTTTATGGCCATAGGGTAACAGGATATGAATAATTTTTGTGGTACTACACTCACAGTAATAACCGATGTGAAAGTGCTCGGTATATGAGAAGATAAACAGAGGAACAGCAAAATTTCATGTTAAGGGCAGAAAAGACCTAAAACACCTTATCAAATCACAGACAGCTCACATCAGGCAAGAACCTTATGGTAATTTAGATATTGTAAACCTTCTCAGTTCTCACTGTCCAGTACAATATTTCTCTAATAAAGTTTTAGGTACTTTATTTGCACTTAATGCACTAAATATTTCATGCAAGTACTCGCTTAACCATGACCGTCTTGTACTCCTGAAGCTTATCCTCGCAACTTGGAAGGTCCTGATAGAGTTGAACACTGCAGCCATTACGTTACATACAACACGGCGACAAAAATGGCGTCTGACAATCCAAACAAAACCTGCAAAATGTGGCATTTTCCCCATGATTTCATGTATGGGGCGTCATCAGTAAGGGCTAGTACCGCCCTGCAAAGCCCGAATTCTGGTGTAAGCTGACGGAAAACCAAAACACTTTGTGAAAGAACAGAAATAATGTATTTCATGAAAGACAACAACAGAGCATATACTTTGAGTTACTTCAGCAACAACGTGAGGGAAGCCCTTGATTGAGAGTACATTATACAACAGCTGGACACGATGACATCGTCCCACATTCCAGGAGAACTTCAAATAAATAATTGTGCTTTTTATTACTTTCAGAACAGGGCAGTGACTGAGGATCCTTATCTGAATGGACAGTGGTCTAAAACCCAGCAAGCGATGTGCGCAGACATTATGCAAATACCATGCAAGAAACCAGTAAAGCAAGGAGAAATATAAAAAAGAAGACAGGAGACAGAACAGATGCATGAGCATTAAGGAGCCATAGAAAAACAACTCCCATCATGCCTGGCTAGAAAAGGTGATGCTGGAGAGCTATGAAGATAGGATTTACTGCAGGATGTGTGTATGGAGGCAACTAAGAACTAAGAACACCCATGCAAAACCCCAATGACTAAATAACTATGTCACTGCCAGCAACAAAATACATGGGGGTTCTTATAGATAGTAGACATAATGCGGGAAAATAAATAATAAAAAACACAAACACACTAAAAAGCTTAAGACTACACACCGAATTTCACGTGCATTTGGACCAATAATGTTTAAAACCCCATGAACAACAACCAGGAAGACACAGTAGTTGTGTTCCAGTGACCTTGTTAGTGAGTGATATGATACAATACATCATTTTTGCTGTGTGTGACATATGGTGTCAGATTACAAATCTAAACTAATAAACAATCTACAGCCTACACTGATGTAACAGCAAAGCAATGTTAGTGTTTGTGAATGAATGAATTACTTATGGTGTGGTGTCATTAATTATTTATTTACTGTTAGTATTCTCGGTCATTATTCAAGCACCTTCATTGTCTGACTAGGTAAGCGTTGTTACCTTAAATGAACTTTTGTCAAGCTATAATCTTGCATGATAACATTAATGACGCTTCTGGTTTGCCCCACCCTTATGCAAAAGGAGCCGGAGAAGCGTGTGTCCTGAAATTCCAGTTTGCAGAATAATCATCAGCATAAACAAAGCATCTTCGTTGAAATAGTCTCATTATTCATAGAAGCAAATATATGCCTTAAAATATAATACATAAAAAACACAAAACCATATAAAAACATAGTCAGTGTGTTTCCACCAGAAAGCATCTTATACTCACATTATTAAGAAAGTTGGGATACCTTTTTATTAGACCTTAATTCTGAAGACCTCTGAGGTCTGGGAAGTTGAGATTCGACAAACTAAACTATATAACAAAGTTCCTTGCAGGAGCTTCTCTTTGGCCAATTTAGCAAAATCCAGGTTGGCGTTATGAGATATGACATTCCGCCACTCAATAATGTAGATACAAGTTCACAAGGACAGCACACGGTGGAGGTGGGATGCATCATTGAGCAGTTCCAACTGATACCCAGGGTCACCTAAAAGCATGGGAGAAAATGTTCTGCCTATTTCTGCTGTGCACATGTATCAGTGCAGGTCACCGAAATATAACATTTCAAGGTTCATCTAACACCTTTGTTTGGATGTATCTCTAACCTAGAAATCTAACACTGTACCACAAGCATGATTTTATGACTGTAATATAATTAACAACCTTTCTACACTATGTTATGCTGCAGTCTGTATTTCCTGTTGAATGGTGAATATCACGGCATTGCTTGACTAAGAATGTAATAATTTTCAAGATGTGTGTAACTAATAGCAGTGTCACTCTGTTTGCGGCATTGTTCACTATATGAGATCATGTTTATAAATCTAAAGTTAAGTCTAAAGTTCTTTAGTGGATAGGCCACCCTCCTGACTGGAGAAAGAAGAAACTGACCTAAGGACCCAGGGAAGAAGAAATCCTAAATATTGTATTGTATCCAGTATATACGATAGATAGATAGATAGATAGATAGATAGATAGATACTTTCAAGTTCACATTAAATAGTTATCGATTTGTAACATAACATGAAGAAACAATATGTGTTTCTTAACCATGATGGGAGTAGCATGTAATTAATTCTGCATTGTTTATAAATGATGCAATAAACCATTACTCCTAAAATGCAGTGATTCAAAAGTCAATCTTACTAGGAGGTAACAGCCTCCTTCTACCATCATAGTTATACATAGTTATAGTCTGGTGCCTTTTGACTTTCTGCACGTAGCAGTAGCAGGGCATTTTGTCCATGCACGGTAGATCCACTGTTGATGCCTAATGGAAGATAAAACTGCACTAAGAGAAACACAGAGACACATTGCTGAATAAAACCTAAAGCCTAAACACCCTAATTCATGCTATTTACAAGCAGGTCCTTTGTTGCAGAAATATGCCTTAATTGGAATCATTAACAGTAGATCTACTCTGTATGGGCAAAATGCTGCGCAAAACCATGTGGGGGCTATTCTTTCTTCTATAGCTGCATGGTTCAATGATTTCATGATCAGCCATATTTAATTTAGTGCTAGAAAATGGACCTATTCTTACAATCCTGCAAAATGACATTGTTCCCCCGAAAATCCCTGGGTTTCACATATACCCCTACTCTGTAGACTATAAGCTCTTGTGGCCAGATCACTCGATAATTTATATTTTCTTGCCCGTTTTGCTGTTTATCATATTCTCAATCCCAATTAAACTTTGGCAGCACCTTGGAAAATAATAGTTTAGAATAATAATAATAATCCATATCATGTGGTCGTTAGTCAAATAGGGTAAATTATACTGTAAATGCATTTTTTTAGAAACCAATAATTTCATAATTCCACGGAATTTGAACAGAATGTTCCATGCATGAAGAATGGAGATTTCTTACTTCAGTTGAGTCATTATTTTCCTTCAGGACACAGAAGAGAAGTTGAGTTGCACATCTCATTAGTTTTGAAAGGCTTAATGCTATTTATATCATGTAACATCAGTCTATAACTAACACGCTTCATGTATCCATACAGAGAACTGACATGAAGTTGGTGGATGAGAATGACCCAATGACAGGTCTCGATTTAAATCAGTTGTCCTTAGGAAGTTGACATATTTTTATTGTAGAACACTAGAGGGAGTTTTATTACCCGACACCATGACAACAACTACGTGCGAGGCTTTTGACAACAAAACTATGAACTTAAAAATGAAAAGTCCATTTTGTGAAAGATTTTTCCAATGTTAGTCCATTTCAAAGGGTCCTAAAGTTACTCCCAAAAATCCAACACAAGTTGTGCATTTTTTCTTTATCACAAGGATATAGGCAGCTAAATCACGAAATGCTGCAGGTAACCAAACATGTATAGCTCTATACAATTTATGATTCTCATCAAACTATATAGACTGAAAAGTTCCTCAAGGCAGGACCTCATTGTACCCCAATCAAAAAGTCTGTAGACTACAGTTATATGACAGCACTGTTATACTATAAAGAGCTAAGTACCATTAGAGCTCAATAAAAACATACATACATACATGCAGTATCTCACAAAAGTGAGTACACCCTACAAGTGCTACACTTAAGAAATGTCACTCTGCTACAATGTAAAGTAGTGAGTGTACAGCCTGTATAACAGTGTAAATTTGCTGTCCCCGCAAAATAAGTCAACACACAGCCATTAATGTCTAAACCTTGGCAACAAAAGTAAGTACACCCCTAAGTGGAAATGTCCAAATTCCAGCACTGCCTTAACCCTCTTGAGCATGGAGTTCACCAGAGCTTCACGGGTTGCCACTGGAGTCCTCTTCCACTCCCCCATGACAACATCACAGAGCTGGTGGATGTTAGAGACCTTGCGCTCCCCCACCTTCCGTTTGAGGATGCCCCACAGACGCTCAATAGGCTTTAGGTCTGGAGACATGCTTGGCCAGTCCATCACCTTTATCCTCAGCTTGTTTACCAAGGCAGTGGTTGTCTTGGAGGTGTGTTTGGGGTCGTTATGTTGAAATACTGCCCTGTGGCCCAGTCTCCGAAGGGAGGGGATCATGCTCTGCTTCAGTATAGAAACATAGAAAGTGACGGCAGATAAGAACCAGTAGGCCCATCCAGTCTGCCCAACCTCTGAGTACTTTAGTACCTGCCCTTATCCTATATCTAGCTTGGCCTTATGCCTATCCCATGCTTGCTTTAATGCCTTTACTGTATTTACATCTACCACTTCTGCTGGAAGGCTATTCCATGCGTCCACTACCCTTTCCGCAAAGTACATGTTGGCATTCATGGTTCCCTCAATGAACTGTAGATCCCCAGTGCCAGCAGCACTGTCAGCTTGATCTTTGTGAACAGTGCATGTAGGATCTGAGGGACGTGGAAAGCACTCTATTGAATGTGCTCTGTGGTCTGGTGATTCTATTTGAAGCAGCCAATCAGTTGGAACATGGAAGAGGAGGGCAGCTGCAGGGCTGCAGTTTCTACTTCATGTAAGTGTGTTTTTTTCCTATCTAAAGAATGCATAAACAGCACTAACAGGGTACTTTAATAGAAATACTTATTTAGAAGGGCTGCCAGGCACACTAAACTGTAGCTTTAATAAAATATTTAATGTTCAAACGGAAATACCTCTTCCTTGGGATTTCCCCATTAAGATATTTGCATAGTCACAGACTTTCCCTATCTTTGTTCTAAATAGTGTAGCTAAACAATTAGCCTTGATGTGGAGAAGCCTTTTTTAACGGTGTCAAGAATATGCTTTTTCAATATAAACAAAATAGACCCATTAGATATTCAAGTAATCAATGGGGCATGCTTGCCCAGACTTTATTTGAATACGTGATACCAATTTAATTCAGAAAGCAGTTTGTTATCACAGTTTAAAGCAAGCAGTGATGGGCTATCAGGTTCTAAAAACACCTACTGGGTTTTTTCAATTTGTATTCCTATTGAAATCCGCTATAATTGCTATTCCTGTAGGAAACACAGGTAATTATTGACGAACCTTGTAGATACTGGTAAAGCCAAAACAAACAATTTATTATTTATTTATTTTACTACACAGACATAAGTAACACATGGGGGGAAAAACTGGCAAACACAAAACGTTGTTCTAACCTAGTGCAGGTATACAAAGGTAAATGATCAGATTATTACAAGAGGACATAACTTCCCATGGGCTGCTCTCCTGTTTTAGATGTCAGGAGGAAGAAAGTAGGTGAGAAACGAGTAGAGCCATTTTTCCAAACAGCTCTCCTCACATCCAGAGATCATTTCACAGGTTTCTGACTGGCACATGTAAAGTGCTACCCTGCAATACATGGCCTGGGCAGATGCCCGGGGGAATGGTAGAAAATCTCCAGGTTTTGTCTGGAGACCCCCGATGAAGAGTTGCCTCTCCAGGTCAGTATGGGGGAACTCCGGTCGTGGGATTGATGTTGCGGCACGCCCCTCTCCCACTTAAACAAAGTTGTGTGTCCCGCCCAGGGCCGGCCCAAGGCAAAATGCCGCCGGGGCGAATTTTAAAATGCCGCCCCCCCCTTTTTTACCCTTCCTCTCCCTCCGTCCCTGCCACCCCCCCCATTATTTACCCCCCCATATTATCTACCCTCCCCCCCCCTTTCAGCAGTCCTAAGGCGAATCTCCCTGTTCAGTCTCGGTGCCGGCTTGTAATGCTGAGCGCCGGAAATCTTCCGGCACTCAGCATTACAAGCTGGCACCGAGACCGAACAGGAAGACTCGCCGCAGAGGAGAGAGAGAGAGGGGCGCCGAGCGGGTACTGACAGCTTGGTAAGCGAAAAACACTCGGCGCCCCTTTCTCTCTCTTTCGCTTTAGAAAGAAAAAAAAAAAGGGCTTGGGGCGGCGAAGTGCCGCCCCTTCAAAAGTGCCGCCTGGAGCGGCTGCCCCACTCGGCTCCATTGTCGGGCCGGCCCTGGTCCCGCCCCATAAGTGGGACCATCCACTGACATCCGCAGGACCTCCTTCCTGCATCCCACAAGGTAGTCTCCTTACTGCACAAAGAAGCTGCAACTTCCCACACCATCCGTGGTCCTGTGTTTCGTGCCACTAATTGAAGCACTTAAGGAACGTGACGCATATATCTAGCATATGGCTAGATGTAGTACAATAAAAAAAAAATGTTTCAAGTGATGTACTTATATATAACTGCATCACTTGGTAACTTTTTCCTATTGTATGGAGTTTGGGCGTTAAGATAGTAGAGGGAGCCTAGCCACATTAAATGCCTTCGACATAGTGTTTTGGTCAATGCAAGGAGTTATAACAGTTGCATATACACTAACATTAAGCTCATCCACCTCTAGGTGATAGTTGTGTGGAGATAGTAATGTTGTTTATACTCTCTTGATTTTTCCATGCAGGATCTGCTGAAAATGGTGTTCCAGAATTCTAATAGTGCATTTTGATTTTTGGTCTGTTTCTGAAATAACCATACATCATTATGGAGAAATGCACAACAGGAGCCCCAGTGCATGATGGCACTCATATGCAGGTAGTCATATGACATTGGTACCAGAGTCAGTCTAGAGAAATAATGGAGATGATTTGATCCCAACCAGCCACTTAAAGAAGAAATTGCAATAAATGATTGAGTAACTAGCTATCTATTTGACTTTGTATGGGTATAATATGTGCAGCATGTAAAGTGAACTGTCTAAGTGAACTCTCACTGATCAAATAGAAAAGACAAAACTCAACATCAATGCAATATATATATATATATATATATATATATATATATATATACACACCGAATCTCTATAAAGGGGTGTATTTGTGTAGGCTCCTCTCTATCTAGGTATGCTCTCCCTGTCTGCCCAGGCTCCTCACTGTCTCCACAGTCTCCCTGTCCAGGCTGTGCAGACTTTTTAAGTCTATACAAGAAGTCCTTTTCTATGCAGGCTTCCTTGGTTAGGGTGAGGTGTCCCAGGCTACTTGCAGGGTTACTTTGTATCTTGGAGAGTTCAGGGTTCCCTTGTCTCTGTAAGGTAAGGCTAATGTTGGCAGGCCCTTCACACAAAATTAGCCTGGGATGCCTCACCCTAGAAGATTCCGCCTCTGCTGGCTTACTCACTGCTTGTCTCCAGAACACTAGATGTGCCAGGAGTGCGAAGAATTTAGGTGTGCCATGTGGCAGTCACTGGTTGTACACACATTCACCAGCTGCTGCTTAGGTGTATTTGCTTTTGATGACGGAACTAGAATGAATTCCTCTCTCTCCTAGTGTCACTGTCACAAAAACAAATGAAACTGAGCAGGAGCCGAAAAACCTGGGCATGACTGCTTTTTAGGGAATCTCGGTCTGTGTTACATATGACATACAAATGAGGGACCATGCAGTAGAGTTGGGGTTTCAGCTTAGTGACTTTATTATCATACCTGGGAACTTCCCAGGGTGGGCAACCCAGATCTCTCCCTTTTCTGGTGGAGTGGTTTTAATAGAGGCAGGGCTAGCCATGCATGGGGCAGAGCTAGCCCAGGAGTTGACTTCACAGACAGGGAAGTGGTTGGGAATGGCCAACCACCATTCCCTGCCCAGAGAGAAAGTAAAGTGACCCAGAGACCTAGGGAAGCAGCACTTCAACCGAAGACTCCGGGTCAGACCCAGAAAGTTCCCTAGAATATTTACAAGGCCTTAACACTCCTGCAAGAAGACTTTGGCTTACTCTTTATATTTCTGTAAGATCAATATATTTTTTACTGACTTTAATGAACTATTCATTATACAGGGCCATCCAAGCTTTTCTTGAATTAGTGTTAGGTAGTTGAAACCACACTCTCTTGCCGACTATCACTTTCATGAATGAAGTCCTTTAGATTTAGACTTTCATGAATGAAGCTCTATAGATCTGTGCATGTTCACTAAATTAACATGAAGTTCTCATCCAAGTTCTCATCAATCCTGTAAAGGTTCTGGTCTACTGATACGCCACTTCTCTGTACAGGCTGTGAAAAGTTGCCTCGAGAAGAGCAAGAAACAGATGAATCATTTATCTGTCATGCTGTACCGAGTCTGATCCGGTCCGCCCTGTCCCTAATAAGGTCACAAACTACTTATCTGGGAGATCACTGACCTAGTTTGGGAAAAGAGGTTTGCAAGTTATTTCACAGTATATTGCATTACTCTGAGCCAGTTATGCGATTATTGCAGACCGCGGACTGTAAGAACATCCAGTAATTTATTGCATGGATCTAGGAATTATGGATGACGGACATGTATGCATATAGTCATTGTGCCTTATTGTTAATGATCATACAGTAGCTTTTCCTTGTACTGATTTGCAGTAATCAGAATAATAAACTCTTCCTAAATATATTTTGGAAATTAGTAAAAAAAAAAAAAATAAATCCTTTCCACTCAAATTTGTTTAATGAGTGCATTCATCTCCCTGTTGATAACAAAGTGCACTTTTGCAAAACAGATTTATTAATATAAAACATTTGTTATTTAAATTTAACGTTCTTTAATGCACGTGATAGCTGCAAGACCCCAAACACATCTCCTGACACGATATACTTATCCAGCGCTGATTTGGAAAATGCATGGAAAGCGCTCCCTTTTAGTTCAGTGGGAGCACTTTCCTTCCATTGATTGGCTGCTTCAAGCACATATATTGCAGAGATATTGTACTGCAGCTCTGGAGATGTACTTTCTCCCTAAGGTAAGTACTTTTTTTATTTTATTTTAACCTTTTAGAGAACGCATATTAAGGTACTCACACATTCATCTTTTGTGAGGTTGTCTGGGATATTAAACTGCCCTTTTAATAGCAATTATTTATATATATATATATATATATATATATATATATATATATATATATATATATATATATATACACTTATGTAACCAGGATATTGGAGTTTTATTTTATTTTTCCCCCTCAAAGATTTCAGCTTGTTTTGCAATTGAATTGTTCGCATTATAGGTCACATTAAAGGTGGAAAAAGTTCTGATTTATCTTTGTCTCATTCTTTAACATCACAAGAAACTGGCATTTTAACAGGGGTGTGTAGACTTTTTATATTCACTGTATATATATATATATATATATATATATATATATATATATATATATATATATATATAAATATCCCTGAGGGATGTACATCCAAATGTAATATCCTGTCTTTAAAAGAACATTTTAGATTTTTAAGGCAACAACCTATCAATGCCTGCTTATGTGTCACATGACCATTAAGTGTTCCTGACAAAAATAATTAATGACACAAAATTTTACATGATCAAATAATTATTTCTGGGAAAGGTTTGGATGTTCAACAAATCTAGGAACAATGTTTCTAATATTGCACTCATTTATAAAGGCAAGAGTAACTTAATTTTAACAGTTGAGGGTGACTTACTGTCACAATTGGCTAAAAGCTGCATTCACCTTTATGAAATACACAGCATTACCCTGTGTTTGTCCTTTTTCCACACATTTTTTACTTAAAGACAAATACCTTTCACAGTCCCGGTATCATCATGAATACCACACTGGAGATAGCAGGGTAACACTGCAGAGTAGGGGGGGCAACAGAGAATGTTTATATTAAGCCTTATGTCTATATAGTGTTGGCAGATGCAAGGGGTTATTATTACTCTTAAGTATTTAGGCAAACCTATTGTGCCAATTTTGATTGGACGAACGGACTCCCTGTAATGGGATCACTGATCTCCCCAACCGGCCATTAACACAATGGAGGGCTGGACGCCATATCTCAATGCCCAGAGCGCCGCGGAGGGGATGCAGGTGAAGCTGCCCTTTATTAGGCCCAAGGTAGCATGTATATGTTATATACAGTACATACCCAAACATTAGTGCCCCATCAGCATTACACAATAAACTGGATTCCATTGGATCTTAAAGAAATGCACCATCATCTTTGATAACCTTAATCACCGTCGTAGTTTAAACACTATGGTATTTGGGTTACTGTGTTTACCTATAAATAAAAAAGATGGATATTAAAATGGCACCAAAGTGCTTAGTGGAAGTTTTAAAATATGGATTTGTTGTGTTAAAGAATGTATTGTTTTCATTCATTAAAAACCTGAAACTATAAAATAAATAAGTATTAAAGAAAATCCAAAAAAACAGGATGCCCAGCAACACATTATTGGCCCACGTACGTGATTCATATTATTGGCGGAAAAAGCACTCCCATGAAATGACTTAAAAGCGATACATTTCAAATTCATATTTTGCGGCATATTTATCGATATTTAAAAGGACCAAAGATGGACACATTTGCTTTAGGGGGTGTGGTCAGAGGTGTGGCCAGGGGTGGGGCTTTACAAGACTTTTTATGTGATTTTGGGACCTGTTGATGTAATGTTTAGAATTTAGACGAAGAATAATATATTTTATAGACAGGTCTTCTGTTGTTTCTATAGACTTTATTATAACCTTTAGCGGAGAACACTGTGATACACTCTTACCTAACAGCCACCATTTGGACATGATAGAAAAGAAAAGACATCAGGGGAGGAAAGGGGGGGATTTGGGGCCAAAAGAGAGACTGTTCCTTGTAAAGAGGGAGCTTTGGGATGTGTTCATACCCCTGCTCTTATCTATTTGCCCACATGTATAGGGAGCACCTGGGTACATGGGTGCATTAGAGGGCAGGCACTGCTTTATTCAGGAGGCCTCTGATGTCCTGGAAGTTCACAAACTTCTCTAGACTCTGATCCGGAGAGGAGGAGAAGGACGGAGGACGTAGCCTGCTGGCAGCATTAGCCGGCTCCAGCCCTCCTCTCTGAGCTCTGCAGCCGGTTGCTAATGATGTTGTCAGGCGCTGCTACTGGGTGACCTAGTTTCTGCAGTAGTTACTCCGTGCAGCGCCTGCCTCTCTCTCCCCAGCGCACATTCTCTCCCTCTCTCTCACTCCACATCCAGAGGCCGGGGAGGAGGAGCAGGGCGAGCTCATCACAGCTGCGAGTTACACAAGCACCAGTGTCCTGCATAAGTGTCTGCTCTCCTCCGGATCCCAGATCGGGGGTCTCCGTCACAAGCCCCGCGTGTACTGGGAGATTTAGCACATACTCACTGAGCCGGTTCCACTTGCGGTTCTAGATCTGGGATCCTCTCTTTGAACCCCCGCTGGCAGGAGGAGATCCGGGGTCCCTCCACTGGTCCCTTGTGGATTTGGGATAGAAGATCTAGGGTGCTCTCGGAGTCCTGGAATACAGCGCTTCTCTCAACTGGATACTTTTTGTTTGGCAAACAAATCGCGATGACATGTTGAGATTTGGCTTTTTGGCGTTTTGGCTTCCTGGCTGTTGGATTTAATCATTCTGTTAGCACAGGGATCCAGGATCTGCACTGTCCTGGTGTCCTGGAATGGCACAGAAAGCTGCGGATTCCTCCCATTAAACCAAGGTATGTATGACAATCTGATGATCGGTGACATTTAGGGGATCCTGAGTCCTGGGCACTAGCCCACCTCTCCACTTAAGGTGGGCTAATGTACATATAGCTTATTGTAAATCAATTCACCTCGATTTGCTGTCTAAAGTATTATATGCATCCCATTGAAAGTATTAAGGTGCTCTTTAAGGACAAAAGAAGAACTTCTTTGAGTGTTTAGATGCTTAGATCTTGGTATGGATAAGAAGACTTCAGGTGAACTGTATTGGTTACCCATCCTTGCTATACAAGTTATTGTTTGAACTGTGGCCCCCCAAAAAACATCAGATGTGACAAAACCAAAGAACAGCTATAGTTAAGAAAACAGTTTTATTATATTCCTATTCATGGCTTTGAGATATATTTGAGATATATATTTGAGATACATTTGCGATATTTCTGAGATATAGTGCATTTATTGGTTTCATGTACTTTTGTGTCCCAAACTAGTTGGTAGGATCTTACTAGGAGTTACCTAATGGGTAATTATCATTGAAATCAAGTTGTTCTTATCATGCCCTTCAGTGATTACTGACTCCATCACCAGTGCAGAAAGTGGGCACCTGGTATAATACTTGTTGATTAGTGATACTCATGCCCTGTATGTCCTGTAATAGCTAGAAAGTATTGGAGTAATGTCTGGGAATTTTCCATACATAAATGGAAACAGATATACGTTTTATTTAGGTTTATTTAGGTGCCATTGTGGAAAAGTACATATCTGATTATTTTGTATGCTTTTGGCCGTTCAGTATAACCTATACTTTGGATTAGATTTAGCTACTAAAATCACCTTGTGAAAGTAGAAAAAGTATGCTGGGAATTATAATTTCTGCCATAATAGGTGTTGTGAAATAATCTAGTTCCACTTGGCTGAATACCCACTTTTAATTGCAGTGCCAAGAAGCTAGATTCTATAATCTGGAAGCGTAGGACAGAGGGCATACTCCAAGTGTTTTATTTATTGTAGGTTTAAGAGCTGTGTTGTTTCATTAACCCGCTTTGTGTGTTTTAAAGGGGAAAAAGGCTGTCGTAAACGTATGATGTATGATTTTTTTTCCTTTGTGGTTATGATGTCTCAGTGATTTAAAATTTTGTGTTGGCAGAAAAAGTTTAAAATACCAAAATTCTGCTTAACTTTTTGGTGTTAAAAATCATTAATTGCTTAAATTTAGATTATGTGTTATGATCCTTAATACAATTCTATAAGTCTTATTTATTAGACTAATTGAAGTATCCAGTTTCAAGGATATAAATATCCATCTCAAGATATACTGATAAATTGGACTGACACTTTTATCTGTACAAAGTGATACCTTTTCATTGGGCCATATTACCATTATTATTATTATTATTAGTAGTAGTAGTAGTAGTATTATAGTATATTAATGTTGAAAAATTCAGTTATAATCCTAGATATTAGTATATATACACACATAATAATATATATATATATATATATATATATATATACATATCAATATTCTTTTATATCTATCTCTATAATCAACATCTTACCTGGGAACTTTGTTAATGAGCAGACCCTGAGACTGTCGAAATATTAACCCTTTAATTACCCATGTGAAGATTCTATGTAGGTAGTCACCAACCGCGTTAACTAAATGCCTCCAATATGGTCCTCATGGAAACCTTGACTTATCATTATTTTAAGATACACTTAATTGAGTCACATTTGTTCATGCAGGGGTATCAACCATAACACACTAGCAGCAAAATCACTAATTGGGGGTCTTATATATGATCACAGCAGTGTAGAATACAATGGAGTCAGTTCCTGACTATGTGACCCAGAGCATCTGCCCCTTCACCCTGAGATTCCGAGTCAAACCCTAAGAGTTCCCGGATATGCGTACCAGGCAATAATCAATATATTATAATCAATGTTTTTTTTATATATGGATCATACTATAGTTGATTGCGATTTATATTGAAAATCGGTTCTGTCCTTTGCAAGCCGAATGTGACAAATTGTTACATTTTCCAAACGTAATTGTGTTGTCTAGCCTGGCGCAAGCTCGGTAGTGTTGGGTATGACTTTTAGGTATGTAAGTCTCTGCCCACAGCCTGGCATGACACAGCAGGGCGTAACAGACCATTCCTAAGGTGTGCTCCATTTACCTCAATCAAGTTAAATAACACCCTATCCCGTCTTATGTAAAGTTAAAAATACTTTATTGATTGGAAGGCACTTTCTGGCTTCCTGTTGTCTGTGTGGCTTCTATCATTTTTTTAAAGATGAATAATAACTCTATATTGAATGGCTATGCACGCCTATACGCCACAATTCATCTCAGACGCACATCTCTGTAACTGGAGATCACAGATGCAGATACGATATGGGCTGCTAATTCTCAGCTTATGTTGTGTTTTGATTTATTTTCTGGACATTAATTAAAGGGAGTAATACAAAAATACAGTATTTTTCTTTCTTATGTAAACAGGTGTTTTATGAAAAACAAAACTGTGTTAAATAGATTGCATGCTTAAGAGAGATAGTAGATTACGTTTATTTTATTTACTAAAGCGAGAGCTGTGAGCAGCGTTGTGGTGGCTTACATTATTAAGGTCCATCAGTGGCAGGTTTCTCCAGCAAGAAGGCTAAACTGGCCCTGCGTAATGTATAATTTAATGGATGACAAAATCTTGCTGATTTAACTATACATTATACAGGGTGTCCAAGCTCTTTCTGCAGCAGCTCACTGGGGTCGGACCATCATAAGTTAGGAGCTGAAACACAACTCTCCTGATAACTGCACCTTCAGCGAGTAGGCCCCAGGTTTACATGGACTAATTAATGGGATTGAGGATGTCCCACAACACAGAGGGATTTCGTTTTAGTAACACAAGGACAAACAGAAACATGTGAAAACTATTACAGGAAATTATGGACATTTAACGATGCGGCAGCAACGTCTTGATTTGCACTTGTAGGACAGAAAATATCTGGCAGGGGTTGTATAACACTTCATATCGGTAGATGTAATAATTTGTTGAGTGAAAATTACTAAGAATAATGAAGTTGAATCTGTATCATGAGTGCGAAAAAAGTGGAGAACCCTAAATAATTGTATCCATGCATTAGTGGGGATAGATAGTGATTATATACTGTAGCATTTCACTTGTATTATGTTTCTTAGTGATGTTTATAAAAGATCCCTGTTTTACAGGCTTTTTTAAGAGTTTCGGTACCAATGTATATATATATCCTATTCTGCAGCACCGTACAGAGATCTGTGCATGGACATGCACCACTGCAGATACCTGGCACTCAAGACCGTAACTAAAAACCTGGGGCCCACCAACTTTACAGAGCAATATGTCCCACGCTGCTAGCTTTGCCGCCAAACAGTTTGTCGGTGCCAACTTTATCCCCAGCTTGCCTGAGCCTTCTTTGTCTCATGGAGCTTGTCTGTGTCTTTCTCCTTCCGTTCAGACTGATCCAGCATGCAGAAAATGGATGTGATGTCTCCTCCTGCATGCTGGATCAGAGAGTGTAAGAGATCATGCGCTAACTCCAGATGTTACCCGCCGCTAGCATTTTGAAGGGGAGGTTGTTACACCAGGAAGGCACTGTATACCCACCTTGTGATAATAGCTTTAGCAGCTGGGGACATACATATGAAAAAATGAATGTGGCCCTGCACAACCACAAGCTATAATTCCCCATTTTATTATGTCTTTCTCCTTATGTCTCCTTCAGTGGGTCATTTCTGATATCCTAAGAACATTAGAAACTATGCGACAAATCCTATGCTTTTTTTGTGGAACCTATATTTACCACTGTCAACAAACTGTGCATACGATTTGGGCAAAAATGGGGAAGAGTGGTGAATTTTCCTTTTTATCTAGACAACTGGACAGTTCCCATACCCTTAGATGCTAGTTTCCAGTCACTCAGAAGCAGGGCCGGCCCGACAATGGAGCCAAGTGGGGCAACCGCTCCAGGCGGCACTTTTGAAGGGGCGGCACTTTGCCGCCCCAAGCCCTTTTTTTTTTTTTAAAAAGCGAAAGAGAGAAAGGGGCGCCGAGTGGCTTTCGGCTTACCAAGCTGTCAGTACCCGCTCGGCGCCCCACTCTCTCTCCTCTGCGGCGAGTCTCCCTGTTCGGTCTCGGTGCCGGCTTGTAATGCTGAGTGCCGGAAGATTTCCTCATAGCTGGCACCGAGACCGAACAGGGAGACTCGCCGCAGGACTGCTGAAAGGTAAGTACAAGGGGGGGGGACACACGGAGGGAGAGGAAGGGTAGATAATGGGGGGGCGGCAGGGACGGAGGGAGAGGAAGGGTAGATAAGGGGGGGGGCAGCATTTTAAAATTCGCCCCAGGCGGCATTTTGCCTTGGGCTGGCCCTGCTCAGAAGTAAAGAAAGCCGTTAAAAAAAGGTATTGTTAACACAAACACCATATTATTGCCTCGTCCTGGTACAATGTTGCCATACTTCGGAAGACTTGGGGATAGGGAAGCCAAAGGTCCTTAGCCTTATTTCTCATTTTAATGCTAAAAAAAAAAATAGAATGACGGCATCATTGTGAATTTAATAAAGATCTACAAGAAAAATACCAGAACACTAATGTGTTTAAAGGTACACCATTTTTGGTTAAATGTTGTTACATTTTTTAAACTGATCCATGCCGTTTGTGTCATACATTGTTTTAGAGATGGGATATATGTGTACGTCACGTGGATCCCTTAATTGGGAAATGTCAAAGAAACTGCTTTGGGCAATTCAGCTGATTTCCTGGAATGTGATCTATTAACGCTTTAAGTGCCAAAGAGGGATCACATTGTGATGGGAAAACAAATCAAACTAAATAAAAGAATGGCACCTGCTACTAAACCCTTTTAATTTTATACTTGTTATACCAGTGCGTGGATTCTTCAGAGTGGCTTTGTTTATTGACGTAATAACAATATATCCATTAATGAGTTAGTAAAGGATTCTATTATGGTAAAACTGATCCACCGTGTTTTCATGTATGTCAAAGTAATCATGGTATGATCCATGTCTGTCTCCTTTCATGGCAGTCGATGGGAGCCATTGTATCAAACAGCGTTAATATGTGAACTGAATATTTATTGAAATATTTGCTTGTTGGGACGTTACTCTAGGCTCTTAGGGTTCATAATACCCTTCCCATTATTTCTCAAAAATATTGATTACTATTGGTAATTGTAATTTTTAAGAGGTGCTAAACTAATTTGTAGATAGTGCTTTTCCCTTGCCAATCAGTAGAATTGGTTTGGAGATAATTTAGGGGCTATATTAACTTGTTGCCAGGATTTGTGGCAAAACATGGCAAAACTAGCATATTAGGCTCCAGCCTCAATGTTATCCCCTTCCCCTGAAGCATTCAGCTATCCCCAAAGAGGAGCAGTTAGTTAACAAAGGGAGATAGATAACTGGGGAGAAATAAACACTCTAATCCTCTAAATAGTTATTGCCTGTTAGATTAGGGCCATTGGTTATTTATTTTACAATTTTACTTGCATTTTAAGTGGGTGAATAAATGACTGCAAGTAAGCATCGTAAATTTGTACTTGAAAATTCAATCACTTTCCTAATGAGGAGGGAGAGACATTTCATCAAATAAAATATACATTGAAAAATGTTATGAAACATTAAGGAGACATCTGGATATCGGAAGTGTAGCTTATTTTAGAGTCTGGTTGAACTCAAATCATGAAATCTTACTCAAAGTGGAAAGGGACCTTCCTTCACAGTTTGAGGATGCCTTCTCTGCTACAGTTTGGAAGGTTGCTGAACAGTTACGATTTGAAGAGCTATTGGCAGTCACAATAATCCCCAGATGAGACATCTACAGATACTTGTACAAAAAGGGCGAAACTAGCTGAAAAGTCCTTGCTCGCAGTGTCAGAGGGAAAGCAGTGGCTCATTACTGATGGAGCTCAGGAGTCACCTGAACAAATGCTTGAGGTTGTTAGTTCCCTCGTGCAGAGTCGTACTAGACTGCCTTCGTGAGTAGGATTATTCTGAAATGTGAACGCACACTCTTGTTCACTTTTTTTAGGGTTGTTTCCCGTCATATATTCCCTATATTTTTTTAATTTAGTATTTCCATCCTATCTCAAAATGCATGACCAGACTTTCAAGATCATACAATCTAGAACTCCGCAATACCTTAAGGTCCTGTTTATGTACAGCCTTTACTTTGCTTGGGCTTTATAACCTGCATATGGCTTCTTTCTTCCTATTACTGAGGAAAGCACTGAATGTTTGAGTCATCTTCCATTACATACAAATCTCTGAGCTACAAAATCCTCAGAACTATCTATTGATAATACTTAGACACACAATTATTTTCTAGATAGTCATTGATTAATGCTGTGGAGAAATAATAAAAAAAAGAAATAGAAATATAAGAAAGCCAGATTAAATACAGTAATAGGCCTCTAAATTGTATTTAAACTAATGTCGATATGAACTAGTTCAGTATTTTTATATTCTGTTTGTTTGTTAATTGTGTTAGAGGTGATACTGTACATCTAGCTATACTCTGTCCCAGACATATGATGCACCATTCTGTCTTTATTGGAGTATTGGAGTGGCTTTACATATATTGAAAAGTGTAAATAGTTAAACTTTTGAATGATTTATTATGAAATACTTATATATTCATGCTAGGCTTATCTTGGATGTTGACAGGGCCGGCCCGACAATGGAGCCGAGTAGGGCACCCGCTCTAGGCGGCACTTTTGAAGCCCTTTTTTTTTTTAAAGCGAAAAAGAGAGAAAGGGGCGCTGAGTGGTTTTCGCTTACCAAGCTGTCATTACCCGCTCGGCGCCCCTCTCTCTCTCCTTTGCGGCGAGTCTCCCTGTTCGGTCTCGGTGCCGGCTTGTAATGCTGAGTGCCGGAAGATTACCCCATTTCCGGCGCTCAGCATTTCAAGCCGGCACCGAGACCGAACAGGGAGACTCGCCGCAGGACTGCTGAAAGGTAAGCACAAGGGGGGGGGGAGGATAGATAATAGGGAGGGAGGGAGAGGAAGGGTAGATAAGGGGGGGGGGGGCGGCATTTTAAAATTCGCCCCAGGCGGCATTTTGCCTTGGGCCGGCCCTGGATGTTGACACCTCGACTGCCATCTCAAACTTTTCAAATTATGTTCGCATATCAACATTCTTATCTAGAAATTATAAGACAGTGTTACATAGTTGAACATCGCCTGCACTCAGGAGTAATAAACATCCAGTATGAAATTTTTAGATGCAAAATCCCACACTTTCTTTTTTATTATATTGATAACAATCTTCCTTCTAAATAGAGCATATAAATCTGGGGCTTGGAGATGCCAGCATATGTTGTGTGCTGCCAAGTGAGAAGAGTTACAAAACAATAAAAAGGGAAGCACACCCTGAAAAACCATACACATTCAGATTCTGGGGTGCTGCTGAAATTACCAACATGTACACACAACAAAGCTAGAGATCATAACATACCCAGGAAATACTTTTTAAGAGCACCTATTTGAGGCATACATATTGGGGATTCTGTCTCTCTAAATGGCCATATATTTCTTAGCCCACCACTACACCAGAGTGCTGTCCATTATTATTTGTGTTAAAAAGTGCAGTCCCACTGATTCAGCTCCTTGGTAAGCAATATAGCCATGAAAAATTACACAGAACTCACCAACTGTGGGGTACTTTGACATAGTGGTGTGCTGAGTAATATAGGGCCATAAAGTGTGACGAAATCCCAGATATTTATGCCTCAGGTGCTTTTAAATAGTATTTGCTGAGTGTGTGCTGATCTCTTGCTTTTCTGTAAGCAAGAAAGGTTATTTTATTTTGTTTAATTTGTGATACATCGTTTTTGATGGGATATTTGCATATTTTAAGCCTAAAATGTGCACATCTACTGCCAATGTTACCAACTACCAGACCCCTGGCCTGTACCAACTGAGCCAAACTCATCCACCGCAAATAGAAAAATCATCAAGTATCCCGAGAAGGGTTTAATTCAGTCCACACGCCTCCCCTTCCAGATATGCCAGGCTTTGGGCTTAAGCCCACACCATCTCGTAAACGTTCAGTGTTTGCAATGGTTGATGAGTAAACCGTATGGTCAGAACGATGCAGGGAATGTAATACTTTCCCTATTACTAAGCATAGATTTCTCAAAACAAATATCACAGTGTAGGCAAAAAAAGGTGTTTTAGCTTTAAAATGTTTGTTGGTCTGTGACAATTCCTATTTAGGTAAATACTTTCATAACTATGTGTTGAAATCAAAATAGTATGAAAGTTAATTAAATAATTATTGAATGCTTTTGCAGGCAGTAGGTATCATGGGCCAGTTGGGGAGATCGTCTGATCTTCTTTGATATAACCAGGGAGCTGTAAAGTCAATGGAGGCCGGAGCTATTGCAACAGAGACCTCCGCTGGAGCCCCCACATGGCCACCCCGATGTTCTAAAGCTGAGCAATACAAATTTGATCCACATCTGAAACATTGGGGGTATGCGTTTGTTTTTGGAACCAGTATGAGGTAGCCATTGTTAATGAGGTATTGTTAAGCAATGTAGGGCAAAGTGGGCACAAGTTATATTCTTGCAGTGGATTTCCTCATAGCCCAAAGCCATCAAAGGGTTTATTTGATTGCATGGTCTCTGTGGTGCTACAGTTTTCTTCCTTGAAATATTCTCCTATTTCCTGTTGGATTTTTGTCCATAAAATGCTGGGTTGGAATTGGAGATTTGGCAGCAAGACTGGTGGAACAAGAATAGCGTATTGAGCAATAAGGAAATAAGATTGGCACGGGATGAAATCGTATTTAGGGCGGCAGAGCAAACCTGTACATATCTATGTTTCACTTTGTAGTGGGGTGTGTGGAAATGACAATGGTGTTATGTATGTATAAATATATGAATAATCAGACATCAATCTGTTTTGATGGAGAGGAATCTCCTTATCCATTTTTTTTTCTATGATGTGTCATCATAAATGGAGTACACCTCAATTAGAATGAAAGTATCCTAATAATAGGTTTGTTCATGTTATTGATAATAAAAATGGATATAGGCGTATTAGCCCAAGAGCAAAATGCAGAAGATACATTTTATGAGCCAGCATAAAAAAAGATTTAAAGTTACATAAACTTTCAATCTGAAGAACAGACCTTGGAGGTCTTTCAAAGCTTATGTAACTGTACATCTTTTTCTAAGTTGACTGCTTAAAAGGTATCAACCTCAGCAAAAGACTACATGCAGGGGCGTAACTAGACGCCTCAGGGCCCGGGTGCGAGAATCTGTTAAGGGCCCCCCCACCCCCTCACCCCCCCAAAAAAAACATGATTTTTACCCAACAATTTTTTTTCAACTAATTCAACAAATTCAATTTACATATTGAATCATATCTGTAAAAAAAATCAAAGAAAAAGGGGCGCATGTACAAAGGGCATAATCCAGGGGTGTCCAAGTTTTTTCTGCAGTGGGCCACTTCATCAGAATTGTATACGTGCGCGGGCCGCACTCATTTTTCACTGTGACAAAAAATATGGCCTTTAATAAAATATGCAGATTAAAATAAAGTAAAATGACACAAAACCTTTACTCTTCCTCTCACTGATTTCTGGGCCTTGAAAGTTTTGCGACTACAAATTCAGGATTCCCTAGATTTATTCTAGGGATGAACTAAAATGAAAATTCTGGACCAAAACATTCAGGGTTCACTTAGCCAAAACCGAAAATGACCCCCACCTTTAAAAATAATAATAAAAACTCACATGTTTAATAAAAGTAGGTAACACGCAACTGGACAAAATTAGCAATATGACTTGGCATGATAGGAGTGTGATTGCTGTTAGCCTAGGCAACCAGTAAATGCTGGTACCTAGGCATGATGGGACTGTGCTCGCTGTGATTGCTGTTAGCAATCACACTCCTATCATGCCAAGTCAGCCAGTACATGCTGGTACAGGGTGGCTGTAAGTGATGTGCAGACCCCATACTGCTGGCAGCATCACTACACAAGGGGGGCAGCTAGCTAGGTTTCAGCATGTACTGGCTGACTTGGCATGATAGGAGTGTGATTGCTAACAGCAATCACAGTCCCATCATGCCTAGGTTCCAGCACTTACACATCCATCCAGTAAATGCTGGAACCTAGGCATGATGGGACTCTGATTGCTATTAGCAATCACACTCCTATCATGCCAAGTCAGCCAATACACGCTGGTACAGGATGGCTGTAAGTGATGTGCAGACCCCATACTGCTGGCAGCATCAATACACAAGGGGGGCAGCTAGCCAGGTTTCAGCATGTACTGGATGACTTGGCATGATAGGAGTGTGATTGCTAACAGCAATCACAGTCCCATCATGCCTAGGTTCCAGCACTTACACATCCATCCAGTAAATGCTGGAACCTAGGCATTATGGGCAGTGGCGTCTCCAGCTTTCATATTTAGGGGGGGCACATGGGGGGCCAGGAACCAAAGTATGGGGGCCAATTATAAAACGGTACATATACACTATATATATATATATATATATATATATATATATACACACACACGTTAGGCAGTTATTTCTCATTCTTTAATATTAGCCCCTGCTGATGACAATATATAGCAATATTACACCCTGCTTCTGATATATATTAATATTAACCCCTGCTGCGGATATATATTGATATTAGCCCCTGCTGCGGATATATACTTATATTATACCCTGCTGCCGATATACATAAAAATTATACCCTGCTGCCGATATATATTAATATTTGACCCTGCTACCAGTATATATTAATATTAGCCCCTACTGCCAATATATATTATTAGTCCCTGCAGCCAATATATATATAAACTTAGCCCCTGCAGCCAATATATATTAATATTAGCCCCTGCTGCCGATATATATATAAATACTAGACCCTGCTGCCAATATGAATATAAATACTAGACCCTGCTGCCAATTAATATTAATATTAGCCCCTGCTGCCAATATATGTTAATATCTCCCTCTCCCTCCCAAACTATCCTAACTACCCCCTCTCCCTCCCAATCTATCCTAACTACCCCCTCTCCCTCCCAATCTATCCTAACTACCCCCTCTCCCTCCCAATCTATCCTATCTACCCCCTCTCTCCCTCCCAATGTATCCCTATCTACCTCTTCTCACTTCCTATCTACCTCTTTTCACTCTCTAACCCCCTCCTAACTTTCTACCCTCCTCCCCCCCCTTTGAAGTTCACTTACCTTGGGCTTGTAGAAGTCCAGCGGCGGGATCGCGAGGTCTCTGTCTTCCTGGTTCTGCCGCAGTGTGCGCGGCTTCATTGCTGAGCGCCGGATATGACATCATATACCGGCGCTCGGCTTGAAATGCCGGCACTGCGACCAAGGCAGAGGCCTCGCGGTCGCGGAAAAGAGTGAGAGGCGCCGAACGGTCGCTGAGAACTTATTCCTCAGCGACCGCTCGGCGCCTCTCTCTCTCTCCTCCGGATCTATTAAAAAAAAAAAAAAAAAAGACGGCGTTTCAATTGGGGGGGCACACCGGGGGGCACAGCATGATTTAGGGGGGGCCATGGCCCCCTCTGCCCCCCCCCCTGCCGACGCCACTGATTATGGGACTGTGATTGCTGTTAGCAATCACACTCCTATCATGCCAAGTCAGCCAGTACATGCTGGTACAGGGTGGCTGTAAGTGCAGACCCCATACTGCTGGCAGCATCACTACACAAGGGGGGCAGCTGGCCAGGTTTCAGCATGTACTGGCTGACTTGGCATGATAGGAGTGTGATTGCTAACAGCAATCACAGTCCCATCATGCCTAGGTTCCAGCACTTACACATCCATGCTATCACACACACACACACACACACACTCATTTATTCATATAATCATTAATTCACAGATTCATTCCCTCAATCACACACACTCATTCAAACACCCTCCCCACCCCCTTACCTGCACTGTATCTCCCTTCGATGCCGCTCACAGACTTCAGCAGGGGGCGCGGCCTCCCTCTGCCTTCTCTGCTAAAGCACAGAGGAAGTAGGATGTCACGTGAACTCCGCTTCCTCTGTGCTGTCCAGAAGACCCTCCCACAAGTAAGTAGCAGGGCTTGAGGTGCGGCTCGTGTAAGATCGGTTGCCCTGGCTGCCGATCTTACGCGGGCCGCACCTCGAGGTCTCGCGGGCCGCATTTGGCCCGCGGGCCGCATGTTGGACGCCCCTGCCTTATTTTAAAAAAACAAAAAACTTAAAAAAGATTTCGGGCGGCCCCTTGGCTTGGGCCCCCCTGCCGCCAGGGCCCGGTCGCAGTCGCGACCCCTGCGACCCCGGTAGATCCGCCACTGACTACATGTTATTTTATTTATATTGCTCAGTTTCATGTTAGTGTCAGAGGTGGGCTGGCCCAGTGGAAAGGGGGCAATTGGCCACCCGGCCAGTCAAAAATTCTTCACTGAGGGCTGGTCTGACCTGGACCGGGCCACTTGAAGTTGGAATACAGTGGGGTCACATGACACAATGTTACATGTTTGAGTAAGAGTATATGTTTGAGTGTGTATGTGTAAGTGTGTGTGTTAGCGTGGATATGTTTGTGCAAGTGTATGTGTGTTAGCATGAATGTGGATGTGCAAGTGTATGTGTATTATCTTCACTTTGTGTATATGTGTTAGCCCCATTGTGTATGAGAAAGTGTGTGTGTGTTAGCCTCACTGTGTTAGCAAGACAATGCATGTGTAAGTGTGTGAGAGGGAGTGTGTTTTAGCAAGAGTGTGTGTGTATTCACATGTGTTTGTAAGTGTGTTAGTGTATAAGTGAATATGTGTAAGTGTGTGTTAACGTGTGTATGTGTGTGTCAGTGTGTGTTAGCCTGAGTATGAAAGTGTGATATGACACCATATATTCTGATAGAAGTTTCTAAATAAAATATAATAATAATGATAGTTATTTGTAAAATTTTAATGTTTTTATTGAATGACAAGACCATAAAAAAATGTCAGACTCCATGTTATTTTGCTTTTTTTGGTTATTTTTTAAAGCTGCTTTTTTTGGTTATTTTTTAAAGCTGCTTCATAAAGAAGTGAAAGTCAAGAGAGTGAAGAGTGTTATTCTCCACAGAAGTAAGAAAATAGCTTGATTTTGTGCAATAAACATTCTTACAATCTAAAATGTGTAACTGTGCTCCGATCGTTTCATACCACCTCGGCTCGCAGACAATAGTTCCATTGCTTGAATTAATCAGAAAGAAATCTGAAATAAAACATCTGGTTCCTATGAAACCTGCTTTTTGGAATATCCTGTCTGAACAAAATCCTGGATATTCTTGAGAGGTTCTATATTCATCATGAACAGATGTAGGCAAACAAAGATTTACGAAATCACCTGCAAGAAAAACCTTGCCTGTTACTGTATTCTGTAAAAAGGCTAAAACCAATGCTTTTAAACTATGTAGGTAAATCCATGTAGGTCATTGATCATGACGGAACATTATATAACCGATAATCCTTACCAACCATGATGCTGGTGGCAGTTCATTAACACAACTGATATTGCTCAGACATCAGTGTTCACAGACATACACTCACGCTCAACTACAAATAAGAACCAGAGATAGACACACAAGAACTCACACAAGCACTCACAGACATGCACTCACACAAGCACTCACAGACATGCACTCACACAAGCACTCACATAAGCACTCGCACAAGCACTCACAGACATGCACGCATACAAACACACACAGACATGCATTCACAGACATGCACTCACACAAGCACCCGCACAAGCACTCGCACAAGCACTCACAGACATGCCAGTGATTGGCTGCCGCAACTGGGATCAAACACGAATAGCAGAAGGATTGGTGCACTCCAGCTCTGGAGCTGCAACAGAGTAACAAAGTATGTGAGTCTTTTTTATTCCTTATGGGTAAACAATGCATATCAAAGAACTTACAAAGTATGGGACATGTGAGTTGCGGAGAGTATAAAGTGTATGGCTTTTCTGTTTCTTTGCACAGCTTTACTAAAACAACTAACAATAACTTACTCATCCTCTCCACCAATCATATTATTTAAAAGAAAATTAAAAAAAATGGCGATTGAACCATGAGTTAAAATGACGACGTGCGCATTTTTATTTATTTCTGAGTTTTCTGTTCAGCCATTATCCTCTCATTTCACACCCTTACTCAGACAAATGAATAATCTGTCGAAATGGCTGCAATGGCACAGGACAAACATTTAGTGCTTTTGAACACCAGGTAGACAGACAGCGGGCTAGATAAGGACATGTTTACCCTGCGTGCCTAGCCAGAAAACGCACTAGGGGAGTGTGGGGAAGTAACCAAGACAATAATACAGGTAGAAATCCAATAAAACCAGGAATACAGCACATAACTAGCTGTGTCCGACATATTTTGTGTGGATTATCTCCACTAGTGATTTCTTAAAAGAACAGTCTAATGTCCCACGCAGCATCACCAGTGAAGAATGCTTACTCTGTAAGTATGTTTATATCCGTACATTAAACCTATAAAAAAATGAAAATAAAGTACTTACATCTAGACGAAGCTACAGCTACAGAGCTGCAGCAGAACACTACTGCAACAATGCTGAAGCTGGCTGGCAGTGAGTTCACCAACGTGGTGCAGGCAGCAGGAGCAGGTTGGGTAAGGGCCAAGCGCATATAGGTGGATTCTTCAGAATGCCCCTGTGAGATTCCAAGTGGGACCACAGGTGCATTTAAAGGGATCTCTTAGCTATGAATATATTTAAGGATTATTATGGCTGCAGTGCCCTTTAATGCTTTTATTCCTAGTTTCAAAGGTATTGTGCTATTTTCTTTTTTTAACAGTTCTAGTTTTTGTATAATATAATGTTTTCAGGCAGATGCATATAAGCGCTGTTTTAGCCCAATCTGCTAGAAAAACACCTTATAATACTGCCTTACGGTAAATAAGACAGCTCAGTCTTAATCACCCAGCAGGACTCTCTAAGATAAAGCTATGGAGGAGAGAATTTCATTCCACAGGCCGGATTTCCGAGGCATTGCCATAAAGAATCAGGTCAGTGCGGTGATGGCCATAACACCACGGCAAAGGTTGGGAAAGTATTTACCTGAATCAGAAGGGCATTCAAGACATACTTGGAATACCTAATATATACTAATAAATTACCTAAACAAATTACCAAGAAATATCTTATTATTTATTTATAACTCTTGGTCTCTTATTCCAGTGTATATGTGTTTGTGTATCTATCATCTGTACATGCACACCTACACAAAACACACACACACACATATATATATATATTTACACGTTAATAAAACATGTTTGAAATTGACAGCAGTTTATAGAGTTAGTCACCAAACAAGCATAAACCATACGCGCTGCCTTTTTAATTCCTTTTTGGCACCTTACTGGCGCCTGCTCATTCAACAACCTACACATATAATTTTGCATGTCATTTGCAATAGGGCAGGATTATTCTGATCGTTAAACTGTTAAACATATAAACCACAATAGGATATTTGCCATTTATATAGTAGTATGCTGTTTTCCCGTAGAACACCATTTATTGAGCCATGCTGGTTTTTCTTTGTCGTAATATTGTTAGGTACCATAAAATAATATAAAATGGTGCATTCAATATAGTCATGCAATTATTATTTGAGAAAGGATAATCAAAAAACGTGGCACTTAAAATATGTTTCATTCCTCTTTCTATGACACTCGGTTTCTTCCACAAATCACCATGCGTTAGATCACACTTAGGTTATCTTAGTGTTGTGGTGTCCAGACTTTGGTCAACACTTGGGAATCTTTTTTTAGATATTTTTTTTTAGATATATCTCTTTCCAGTTCTCACTTTCTGTCTTTGCAAACATTTTTCTTTGAAGATGGATATCATCCGGGTATTATCCTGAGCATTCCCCGAAAGACAGTTCCGCAACAATGGGCTTACTACATATATTCCCTTGACGAGGCATTTAAAGGAGATAAGAATTGCAAACGCAACCCCATTGAGAGGACACACATCAGACGTACAGAAATGTATCCAATATCACACCAGAAATGTATAATTCAGAACTGGTCTCATTTAGATTGCGGCTTAGAGTACACAATATAAAATACACATTTTCCCAAATAGCAATTCACAGTTTGCGATCCTTAGTTGGCAAATTTGTTTTTAGCTATTAAGGAGATCAATGGAGGTAGCATTTTTGATGATATTCAAATGCATGATATGGCCCATTAAAATGCCTATTAATTATTAATTATTTATTTAGATGTAGCAAAAAATGGAGCATGTAAAGACTCGGAAGACTGTATTCTGGCTCATTTCACTTTTAGGAAGGATATCACGGTGTTATACACCCATACAACAGAATGAGCAGGTATTATGTGAATATGCCTCATTTAAATAAGAAAACTACTGTTATAGAAAACTAGATCTCATTTTCAAGGTTAATGCCCATAGCCACAGGCGTGATTGATAGTGATTTGCTATTTTCACTTGTAGAGTTTAAGTCCTTTAAAACTTCACATACTAGGATTTTTTACCCACCGGGTTGAACCACTTCAGTTGCTTTTAGTACATGGACTGAGTGTCTTATATGAAAGAGTAACGTACGCATGCGTCTAAAGGAGATCTAGACCCAAATATTGTGCGTGTGTTCAATAATTTAGACTTTTATTAAACTGAATTAGAGCCAAATCCTAAATCGCCTTTTATGTTAAATTAGACATTAGCAATAATTAAATCATAACAGCGCCTGCAGATTATCTGCCTTTGGCAACTTTTAGCAAAACTGCATTCTAATAAAACTACGTGTACCATGTGATTTTTGCTTTTCAACCAGTAAAATTATTTCATTGTTGGTTCTGCTGCTTGAAATGCTTTGCACAGCTTTGCTTCCGCCAAAGAGTAATAAGGTAATGTGGAGGAAAAACCAAATATATCCGAGAACAAGATCCTGCTTTTTGCAACTACCTTTCCACCATGTTTGATACTAAGGACCTCTATTGTCTTCTTCAATCCCTTCACAATATTGTCATAAAACAATATTATGGAAAACAAGGAATGTCTTTCCTATTGATCGCTTAGCCTTCTAAAATGATAAACTTGGATTAGCGAACACAACGTGTCATTGGAACACAGGAGTAGTGATGGTTGCTGATAAAGGACCTCTGTACTCCTATGATCATATGTGCAACGTTAACAATGTCTGCTCTGTATTTCTGATCCATTTGATGTTATTTTAATGAAAAATGTTGCTTTTCTTTCAAAAACAAGATCCCAAACCTTTGATATATAGTGTATATATCTATCTATTTTGTAATTTATTATAATTTATTTGTTGAAATTGTATTTATAGAAAACATAAAAATTACACAATTGTTCCTTTAACTGGTTAAAGCTGAAGTTATGCCTGTGAATCACATCCAAACAACAACATATAATAGAACATTGTTCTGACTCTAGACAAACAGATGACTCAATACTTGCCTATTACCTTACTTGATACATTAATGAAAGAAAAAAAATACCTTAAAGGCTGTTGAATTTAAAGTGTGTAAATATAGCGTATAATAGCTTTTTTCTAAAGGTTTAAAAAGAAAACTGGCACAAATCTATTTTGCTACTGTTTGGATTTTTTAAGATTTATAGATAACAAGCAATTAGATACTTACTCAGATGCTTACTTAAAGAGTAATTATTTCAATGATTGAGGGGTTTTGCTTTAATATATGAGAATTTTGTCACCAGGGGTTTCTGTTCCCCTAAACCAAATCTTCTGGTTTATCTAATAATATTATTATTATTATTATTATTATTATTGTTATTATCTGTGTAGCATCATTCACATTCGAACAAAAGAACATGGAAGAAAATGTATCCCTTCCTTTGTGAGATTAATGAGAATTGAATTTGTATCAATATTTCCCTATATTAATATTTTGTTAAATATTAAATTTTGTCCCCATTTATGATGTAAGACTGTATCATGATGATGACTAGTACAGCCTGTGTCTCCACCCGCTTCTTAATTAAGGACCAAGTTTTGCCAGGATAGGAGATATGGAAAAGAAGAAATGTCGGTGTGCTAAGCTAGTCACAGGCTCAAATAATACAAATGTGTAATAAGAGGCCTACCAAACAGGTGTAAGCATGCTGCAAAAACATTTTTTTGGGATAGGAGATATGACAAAGCAGACTCTACTTGCTTACTCACGTTCTTTAATTTGGGAGCTCTGATGTATTTTTGGGCATCCTGTATACCGTGGTCAATGAAGAATCCGTCTTAAAGCTCTTAAGTGAAATGAGGCATCATATGTAGAAATCAAATAGATTTACTTTTGTTTTTTTCCTCCCTCTATTTTGTTTTCTTTAATACTAACAAATAACAACAAACCACCAGCATGTAACATGTTATATGACTCACCCCTTACTGTTTTATCTCATCTATGAAGATGAAGGTTAAACACTTTTCGTAGTGTTTATTAAGTTTGATTTTTGAGAGCTTTTTACTTATAGAGGGCTACACAAATGTTTCCTTTTATAGATATAATTATATCTATTTATCTATCTATCCAATTATATATATATATATACATATTTATGTGTGTGTGTACTGTGTGTTTTGTATAACTTAAGGTATGAAACTTTTTTTACTTTAATGATATTTAGTGATTGGCTTATGTCGTAGACAGCATTAGAGCATGTCTTGGCCAGTTGCTCAGTTTAGTGGAACTGCATTTGCATGCATAGTACCCTGATCAGGAACTCTGCATCCACAAAAGTGGAGAAAGTGCGTTGCTTTCCATACTGCGGGCTCAGCCTTGTGAGATGTCTGATTATTATTATTATTATTATTATTATACTTTATTTATAAAGTGCTGACAGATTCCGCAGGGCTGTACAAAGATTAAAATGATACAGATAACGACAAGTACAATCCAGCAATTGACATACAGATACAAGAGGAATGAAGGGCCCTGTTCCCACAGTAACTTACAATCTAGGTGGATAAAGGGGTGAGAAACAGGAGGTGAGGACTGTGTGATAGTGAATGATGTTACTGTACGGTGAGATAAGGGTTGTAGGTGGGGGTGAGTGAAGTTTTGATGATTACCTAAGTGGTAGGCTTCCCTGAAGAGAAAAGTTTTTAGCGAGTGTTTGAAGGAGGGTAGAGTTGGTGCGAGTCGGACAGCACGGGGAAGAGAGTTCCAGAGGGTTAGTGCTGCGCGAGAGAAGTCCTGTAGGCGGGCATGGGAAGAGGTGATGAGTGAAGATGCGAGGAGCAGGTCATTGTTGGGTCTTAGATGGCGGGCTGGAGTATATTTGCTGATGAGGGAGGATAGGTAGAGGGGATTGGCATTAGTGAGAGCTTTTTTTTAAAAGACCGTACCCCACGAAGGGTGCACTTGATTCCCATTGCGTCTTCTCCCCCTGCTCGTTCTTGGGTCAAGTCAGATAAGTGACTCAATTGTTTCTATGTTCTTGTCAATTATAAACTAATTCATAATGTGTGCTTAGAAGCTACCTGCTAAAAAGTTAAACTATATATAAAACCTTTGCAGGAGAAAATAAATGTCAGAAAGGTCTCAGCCATCGTTTCTAGTGGAGGTAAAGCAGAGGTTGGGTCCCATGATAAGTTAGTTGGCTCCTAACTATAAACAACTATTATAAACAAAACAAAACATTCTCTTCAACTGCTTGCTTCACGAAAGTCAACGTGCACAAAGAAAAGGGTTGTGTATATTCAGTCTAGTAGGCCTGTAAAAATGATCTATAAATTTTTATATGTTTTCAGGGATTTCTCTGATTGACAATTTTGTGTAGCATTTTCTGTCTCCCATAGCTGTAAGATATTAATATTATTATAACTCACCGTTGCAAGGTTTGGCCATATGGAAATGTTAAGCAGAATATCAGACTTTGATGTTGTAACATCACAATATCGGTCCTGGGTTATTTGAGTTAAACATGGTTCTCTTGTGTCATAGGCTGCCTTGTTACTGTTATTTAATTGCATCAGTAAATTGGACTAGATAGGCATTATGTTTTGGTATGAGGTAAGCTGGCTGGTAGAATTCTAGTTGCTTTAGGTTGACTTGCGCAACCATGCTGCCCAATTTCTTCCTTGTTTCTATTTGTAGTTATCATGGGGCTACAAAGCTCAAGTCCATCAAGTTCTGCATTGCTATAGGATGTTATGGCCTTTTACCTTGAGTTACTAATGCAGTAACAATGTCATTAATGGTACCTACCCCTTACTTTCTCACATTGGAAAACTAGAGATATCCCCAAAGCTTTCCTCTTCAAAGGAGTTAGTAATGCACAGAGGTGGGGGTCAATAGTAGGACCCCCAAGAAATCATTATGAGTGGAACCCATAACCTTCCAGGAATATATACATCTGTATTGATTGTTACCCAAGGGTCATAGGGAATAACATTACTATAAGTTAATGGAGCATCTACAACAGACTGATGAGACCTGGTGATGTTTCAAACATAAGACTCTCATTACTACACAGATGTGCCTCATGCTATATGGCAGTGCTGTGTATGTCCTACAACCTATGGCCTATGTCCCTGTCCCTGGTAATCTGAGACAGTCAACACTGTCTATAACTCATAGTCAACCAGTGTTCTATGTTTGTGTTCTTCAGGCTTAGCAGATGTAGCATTACTATTTTATTCACATAATCCCCAAAATGTAAGCGCTTGAAAAGAAGGATTGAAGCGCTGCTTTCCATAGTCCGAGGGTTCATATTGACTCTTGATGTGTCCTGAACACGCATTCTCCATCTATAAAGATTACCTCTATTATTGCAAACAAAAATAAAAATGGAAAGAAAAAAAATAGGTTGTGTAATTGTGGTGCCATTGTGATCACAATGAATCTTTCAGCCTCAGATAAAACTCTCTATTGAAGAGCTGTTTAAAGGACAGTATGGTTTTTTTTATCTATCACAATGGTGAAAGGAGACAAAGGGCAATTATGTGTTCTTTTTTTAGTTTGCAACATACAAGAACTAATCGCACAGTGGTAACCAACAGCAAAATCTCCAGGGGATGTTGAATTACGATTCCTATGATTCCTAGCCAGTCTGTGTATAAGGAGATAATGTACCTAAAGTTTGGTGGATCAGTTGACCTTGACCTCTGAAACGTATCTTCTGCTGTGTGAGGCCTGCTCTCCTTGTTACCACCAAGCCCCATATATTGCAATGGTACAGCTAGGCATAGTTATTTCTCCCCTGCTGGAGAGCTCCTGCCTACTCTTCACTGACATTATTTTTTTTATTAAATAAAGATTGTGCACCCTGAACCTTCACACCCCCATGTAATGGCTGTCCACTCTTGTTAACACCAACTAGCTGAGGATGATAGGAGTTTAACAGTAGCTGCCAATTACCCAACCCTGTGTTAAAACATGTACTAACGATAACCAATTTTCTGTTTAAACGTTGCTTATAATAAGATGTTCTGTGGAAGCCTTAGTCAGGTTTCTTTTCTTGAAGGTTCGGCTTTACTACTTCACTTTAGGAAGTGGTACGTCTACCTTAACACGCAAGTAGATGAATCAAAATGACTAAGTTAAAGGTTAGGATCCTGTGACGCGAAGTTTGGTGGAGTGTGTGAGTTGCCACTAAATGGCATACATATAATCTCGGTGGGCATTTTGAACTCCTACAATAATAAAGTACATAACTTTGACATCTAAGCAACCTTTGAATGGTATTTTGGCAGCTGTAGTCTGCAGTGACTTTGATGCCAGAGGTTTCTTGTGACCTTTGTTTGGCACAGTATTCCTGGCCAGCTTGTGAATGAGAGCCTTGTACTTACTATTGGCTATTTTTTTAAGGAAAGGCCTCTACTGGAGTAGCTGGAATTGCTTGCTTTATAGTATTTTTGTAATGTCCCCTAGCCACCTCCTTCATGTAAAGAGTTGTCTGCAAACCAATGAGATAGACCTCGAAGTCAGTGGGCTAGACATGCCAAGATGGCCATATTTCTGTCTCATGTGCCCCTTGGCACTAGACATTTAATGCCTCTTACAATTTTAACAAAAGGAACCCGTCATAGACATACATTAAAGCTCTCCAGCTTTGAACTGGAGTCTCACAGTGAAGCCCTGCACCCTTGGATCTCCGGGTCAGTTTCTTCTTCCTCTGGGCAGGGTGACAATATTTTACCGCACCCACTCCCCCATGTTCTGTGTATTCCACGCCCTCTCCCCTGCTTCCCACCCAGTTTGCTTCCAATAAAGACAGCATGAGGTTAGCCTCACAACTTCAAAACCCGCTTTATCACAGAAGATGAGAGCTTCTGGGGTAAAGAGGGTAGCCAAACTTGAGAAGCCCCCAGAGATGATAAGTCTGACAAATACCGCAGTTTAAATTAACACCGGCCTCAGAGAGTGAAGGTCATCTGATAATTGTATGAGTATATGCTGTGCCAATACTAGAATACTATGAATTCAATAATAAGGACCTTCGTTTGACATCATATTCTTAACTCTACATACATTATGTAAAATAAAAGTAGTGAAAAAATGTAATTATGAGATTAATTTACATTTTTTTGTCATGGAGCTAAATGAAGCTGATGTGATTTGTGGTCTGATCCCCCGAAAAACAGGCTTTGATTAAACCAAATTAACAAAATTACCGTAGTTGCTTGATTATAAGACAACCCTGATTATAAGACGACCCCCCAAATCTGAATATTAATTTAGGAAAAAAAGAAAAAGCCTGAATATAAGACGACCCTATAGGAAAAAAGTTTTACCAGTAAATGTTAATTCAACTATTTTTTTTGAATAAAAGCTATGATTGAGAAAAATATTTTGGTTTTATTTCCTTCTATTTTCCAACCTGCCCCCCAGTTATGCACATCTGCCCCAGAAATGCCTTATACCCCCTATATGCCACTGTGCCCCATGATATGCCTTTTAACCCTCTAAATGCCACTGTGCCCCATGATATGCCTTTTAACCCTATATGCCACTGTGCCCCATGATATGCCTTTTGACCACCTATGTGCCACTCTGCCTCCAGAAATGCCTTATACCCCTATATGCCACTCTGGCATTTAGAGGGTTAAAAGGCATATTATGGGGAAGAGTGGCATATAGGGAGGTTTAAGGCATTCAGGAGGCAGAGTGGGGTATAGAGTGTTAAAAAGGCATTTCTGGAGGCATAGTGGCATTAAGAGGGTTAAAAGGCATTTCACAGAGCACTCTGCCTCCAGAAATGCCTTATGCCCCCCATTTAACACTTGATCCGCCCCACCCCCCCAAACTTACCGGTGCTTCTGACTTCCCTGTCATGTAGCCGGGGCAGCGTGTAGATCCCACGCACTTACGCTGCAGCCGGAAGGAGGCGTGGCTAGCAGCGGGGGTTGTCTGATCTCTGACAGCCGGGAAGGTCTGCGCGATGGACGCAGACAACCCCCTCTGCTAGCCACGCCTCCTTCCGGCTGCAGTGGACGTTGTCTACGCGAATCGCAGCTACACACCGGGGACTCAGAAGTACCGGTAAGTAGGGCGGGGGGACAGGAGGATCCAGGTCCCCTGCAGCTGCGGGGGATCTGGATCTTAGTCGTCTCATAGTCAGACCTATTTGCAGCATTTGCTCTGAAAAAACCTCGTCTTATAATCGAGCAAATACGGTATTTCTTGGTGATTTCCAGAATATTTTACCCTATTAAAAAGACTTGCTTAATCGTGTAATTATAAACTGAATAGTTGAAGCAATAATATAAATTGGCTTCTAGAATATGAAAATTGATATAACAGGGTAAGAGTACAGAACTAATCAGTTGGTTTTAGTTGTCATGCTTATGTTTGGTGTTCCCAGCACTGCCAAAATAAGTAAAATAAGGCAGATTGTTGAAGAGTAAAAGTGGGGCAACTCAGGAAGATTAAGTGTAAAGGTGGGCAAAAGATGGGGATATAATAAAAAAAAGACTGGAGCATTGCAGGAATGGTTTATTTGCATTTAATAAATACAGTATATGGACATACAGCATATAAATGGCTGAAATATGAGCAGGGCAAATATGGTTCACCACATTTTAGGATTCTAGCTCATGCTCAAAAATACTTAAGAGAGCGGGTCATAAAAATATTGCTGCACACATATTGCTTGTCCCTAAATCCCCTCTTCTATATGCAGCGTTTGTGTTGAAATCACCATACACTGCCCACAGCACAATTACCAGACACGCGATCTAAAAACAGCGGGAAGTCCTCTGGTTGCCAATCTTGCATGTTTGCTCAATCTAGGGTAATTAGGTGTTTAGAAATGTAAAACAGTAACCTTCCCATATCAATTCCCCATTTTCCTTGCGTTCTGTGTAGTCAAAACAATGTAACTGGCATGTGCTAGGGTACCGAAACGATATTGTATTGGTGTGCTATGAACGATACACACTTATAAACGGGATTCATTGTGCCAACCGGGGTCATATGCTTGAGTCAGCGGCTTGGCCCATGGCATTTCTCTGAATACCATTAAGTTTTATACTTTAGGGTGTGCCTACCGCTCCCTTCATGTTGGGTGTTCACTAGGATTTTTCCAAAAATACTTTAATAATTATACACTACAACGCATATGCATGTGCCACTTAGCCTACATAAATTATTGATTTTTTTACACTGAATGTTATGTTTTATTCACATTTCGCCTTACCATTTATTATATAAATATACGTGGGAAAAAAGGGGATGAAGGTAAAATGTACCAAATATTCCACACATTAACAAAAAATCCCTGTTATTTTCTGTTGCCTTGCGTGTGAGAGTTGCCATCTTGTATCCATTATCACCATACTTGCCAACTTTTGCTCCAGGTGTCCTGGGACACAATGGGGCGGGGCCTAAAGTAGGTGGAGTTATGCATTGTTGTGTGACTCTACCTGCTTTAGGCTCCACCTTCTTCTGTCCAGGGGGTGCCGGAGCTCATTTACCTGCGTTTAGGCTGTAAGTGTCTCTCAAACATACACAGCTTTACCCAGATTTGGGACAAACCCAAAGGTGACGGGACAGTACCCAAAAAATGGCACTGTCACAGCCAAATTCAGAACTTTTGGGGAGTATGTTATCACATGTGTAAATTGCTGCTCTGTCCCCAGCTCTCATAACGCAGCTGAAAATGTTTATAGTCGTACCTGGGAACTTCCATGATCATAAAGGGGCTGGGTAGCTGCACACAATGTGGTTAGCCATCCAACGCTAGCCCCCAAATAGCAGTAAATGTGTTGGGAGCAGAAGGGGAGTTTGTTAGGAAGTGGGCCTGGCTAAACACTGCTTCTCTGCCCCAGAGAGAGAGGAGAGTGACCTGGAGATCAGAGGAAGTAGAGCGTTACCCGGAGACTCTGGGTCAACCCTAGAGAGTTCTCAGGTATGTTTATAGTGCACGGTCTACTAAAACAATGCAGGTAGAACACAGGGAGCATGTTTACAACATGGGCTGAGTGATCATGGAAAATGAAGGACATTTTGCATGACATGAACTCATTACAAGATCAATAGAGGCAAATAAAATGTCAGCTGGAAAATACCCATCGAAATAAGAATACAATTTAGATGCTGTAAAAATAGCGGTAAAAAGTAATTTTCAATGCTTCAATAAGTTAGGGTTATCACCAGGCCCGGACTGGGACAAAAAATAGGCCCGGGCATTTAAGCCTGAGCAGCCCATTTTTATTTATTTATTTATTTATTTATTTATTTATTGTTAAAGCCCACCCTTCATGTACCATCTTTGCATTTACTCATTCACACAAATCATTAACACATTCATTAATGCAGTTTCACAAATCATTCAAGCAATTCATCCACACATGAATTCATTAATTGTCATACGCATTCACACAATTCATCCACACATTTATTCATTCATTCTCATACGCATTCACACTACCCCCTCTCCCCATCTTATTTGCCCCTTCTCACTATGTATACCCTTTTCACTATGTACCCCCTTCCCCACTTCTCAATATGTACCCCCTCTCACTATCTAACCCCCCCTCTGCCCCTTCTCACTGCACCCCCCTCCCTCACCCTACTTAGCTTGTTGCCGGAGCAAGCAGCAACTGCGACCGGGCCCGCGGCAGGGCCGGATTGATTTAGGGGCTGATGAAGCTGCAGCTCCAGGCCCCTACCTTAAAATACGGTCTAATTACGGCCGCATTAACGCAGGACCCCTTAAGCCCGCCGCATCTGCGACCGGGTCCGCCACTCTAAGGTGCCGGGAAGCCCCCACCAGGGCCGGCCTTAGGGGTCTGCGGCTGCACAGGGCTTAAATTACAACATCGTGGGTTTTTTTTTACTTTATTTAACATCCTCCATCCTCCGATGTTTTAATTTAAACCCTGTGCGGCCGCACACCCGTAAGGCCGGCCCTGGTGGGGGCTTCCCGGCCCCTTAGGGTGGCGGACCCGGTCGCAGTTGCTTCGGGCTTATGGGGCAGATGCCCCTTATGCCCTGCGTTAATGCGGCCGTCCTATTTTAAGGTAGGGGCCTTTAGCTGCAGCTCCATCAGCCCCTAAATCAATCCGGCCCTGCCGCGGACCAGCCCACCGGGCAAATGCCCGGTGTGCCCGATGGTCAGTCCGGGCCTGGTTATCACACACTTCCTGATACTTCCTTTTTAATTGATGTGATGTTTTTGCTGGTCGTGTTACTGTAACAGTTTCAGGGAGTTTGATGTGCACATTCGTTAAATGCATTCATCTGTAATATCCCCACATCATAGACTACTGACCAATTTAGGAATTTGGCTCTGTTTTGCTGAAAAATGAGTTTCTGGAAAAATGCAGCATCCAATGACTCAAGGAATGTTCTTAAAACTTTACAGCTTTTCATTTCTTTAACAGACTCAACGATTTCCTTTTTTCTGGGTGGTTGTGGTTCCACTTTTAAGGAGACGAGATGATCTGAATGTTTAGTTACTGAGTTCTACCAGCCTTATGTGATAACATCTGCATGCTCTTTCCAGGGTCCACACACACATACCACTATACCTGCTAGACAGATCACTGTGGGCCAGGTGTGGCCCTCCAGGGTTTTCTGTAGTTCCTAGGCAGCCATCATCTCAGTTTTTAGCATAACTGAATCAATTTACTAAACCAACTATAGGCTGTGCATTATGATTGTTGACAAATGTAATTCTTTTTTGGATGTTTGACTTAACAGTTTACCTTTTGGAAGCTGAGATCTGTCATTGCATCTGGCAGAGCCAGCTATATCAGGATAACATAAAAGGGAGGAATAATCTTCCAGATCCTGAGAACCGGATGCTCACATAAAATACACATAAAGCGTAATTTAAATGTGATCTAGATTGCCTAGAACCCTAGGTCCTTCCCCTTCCAGAAAGCCCCTGGTTTTCTATGATCTTACGCTGCAGTAGAAAAAATTGTATAAGTAAGTGAGACAATCATTTAGTTAAGACAATAGATATGTTCAGATATTTTAAACTCTCAAATGTCGCACAGTCATTTTTTTATGGCCAGTAAGTCAGCTTACTAGAGTTGGTCACAAAACCGAAGAACACAATAGAGTTTTACGGGAATGTGTGGTCTCTGCCGAGAGTCACCGAAATGTGCAACGGTTTGCTACTCTGCTCAATCCGTCTGCAACAGAAAAACTATAGACACTCTGAAAACATGGTCTTTTTGTTCATTTTAATGGCTCCGTTGCTGTTCCGTTTATCAGAGAGCCATAAATTGCATTCCCTAATTGCAATATTCAGCTTCGATTCGGAACCCAGATCCTCATTCACAATTAGAAGTACACCACTTAGCGCATTTTTATGAAAAAGACATCGGAGCTTTGTGACGCATCAAACGTTCCAGTTAATAAGCAAAGAAGCACCTCTTGTCTCCTTCAGAGATCAGTAAAAACAAACTGTACAACATTTGCCGCTATAAACACCCGACTCACCTGCCTTATTTAACATCATCCTTTGATCCTCCAGCAAATGAAATCCAAATTAACTAATTGCTTCTTGCGTTCTTTTCCACAAAAACACATATTGACAAATGAGTTAAGAACAAAATGACCTAGCAATAAATACATATAAATAGAATATTTTTAGCATTGGCTTATGAATGGTTACAAACTCTTTTAATATTGCAATTATACAGAAAGCCAACAATGAAAAGTGTGTTTCTCAACTACTGAGGATCGGCATCGGCAATGTGCCGTTTAACTATTTCACTTCTTGCAGGGTATTGTAACACGTTTCCATGCATTCCACAGAATATTATTTTTTTGTTATGTTTGTTAATTTTAGCTATTGTATTTTACCTATGTATTTTACCATTTTAGGGTAGTTGTTGGGTTGTTTCAATCAAACCGTTACATATTTCACACAAAACCTATTTTTCCACAGCTAGTATCAACAGCTATGTTTCAGCGTGTCAATTAGTAGCAATATTCCATTTTCATATTGCTCTTAGGACATAATATTCATGATGCAACTTCGCTGTAAGGAAAGTTTAGTTATATCCATCTAATTTTTCTTAGTTGGCGTGCGCAGAAAATTCCTCTTGTGCAAAAATTTTCACAGAGCAAAAACTTTTTTGGACGTGTGCGCTCTCTTAAAAAGCTATGTGCGCGCGCACGCACAAGCGCACAGCTTAGAGGGAACACTGGTTATATCTATCCTTTAGAAAGATAAAAAAGGAACAGTTGGTCAAAGGATTGTCGAATACTATCTAAGCACAAGATTAGAGCAATGAAAATTAAAAAAAAAAAAGAACTTTGAAACCACGCCAATTTATGTTAAAATTACTTATTAGAAGTTCATTTTAATGTAAAAAGTTGATAATTGAGAAATTTAAAAATTAGTCTTGAGTCAAATAGTTTTTTACACTTAATTTTCTGTTTCAATATATTGTAGTGTGAAAAAAGAAGCAGAAGTGTCCCAAGTGCCTGCATCCATAGAGAACCCCGATGTGTAAGTACTCGGCCTTATAAATACATCCTCAGTGATGATCATTCATTTAAGAAAAAAAGATTTCGGAATTTTAAGTATAATTTTTTTGTATATAAAACTACCAAAATGAAACATTATGCAAATCTGGTTTTGTGATGTTTGCACAAACATAATGTCTTATTATATATGTGCTGTAGAAGGAAACATATGTATCAAAACGAAACATACTTTTTAACGGGGTTTTAAGTTTCTAGGCCATTATTCCTAGCTAAACTCAAAATAACATTAACAGATTACATTTCATTACTTTAAGTCGTTGGGTGATCAAAAGTAGCCAGACAGGTTTCAGTTGATAATAAAAATGAAAACATTCAGGTAGAAGGATCTGATTAAGCAGCTACAAGATGAATGTGAAAGCAAATTCATAGTTGACAGTTTTATCAATTTTAACCAGGTTTATTTAAAGTTCAGATATTCTTGGTTGTATGTAGCATAGTAATACACAGAAAGGAATTAGTTCATCATAGTTCAGAAATTCAATCAGTAATTAATAAATTGGCCTTTTATGTGTAAACCGGCCAGCGGTACAGCTCAAGCTTATCTATGCCCTCCGCTTGGCTCATTCTCAAGTCCCTTATGACCAAAATACTGAGTATGAAGAGAAGTTTGAGCTGGATTAGCTATCAAACTAGGTCTGAGTCAAGCCAGAGGTCCAAACGTGAGATTGAAGTATACTTAGCACTCGGGAGGATTTGTAGAATGAAAACAATTATATTCCTGGTTTTGTGGGTTTTTTTAAGAGGAGGACAAGCTCTCCAACTCTCTCCTCCCTAAAACTTTGCCTATGACTATAACTGTTAGCCATCACTGATTCCTGGAGATATGGCAAAGCTGTATTGACACCACTGCTGAATCAATATAAAATTTAGTTACATTCCTTGTTTTATTCCCTAGAATCCTGTGTTGTCCAAAAGTTCTGATGGATGAAGATGAGAAAGACAGAGCAAAGAGGTATGTGTTACATTTACATTATGTACTAGACACACCTGACACCCCAGCTACACCGTCCAGCATGTACAAAGTGGTTGGGGTTTCCACTGTACTGTAACTTGGGTATCAGAACCTGAGCACCGTCAATGATTATTTGGTACTACAAGGTTTTCTGTTGCGTACAACTTTTTAAAACTGTGTTTATTTATTTGGATGTTGGCTAAGGTGAACCCATGGAGGGCAATAACAAATTTTATAATTTTAAGGATAGTAAACTATTCTAGTCTAGAGTTTTGTAAAAATTTGAAGAAACAAAGCATACGCTAGACACATGGTCCCTTTAACTTTACCCGTTGTCCCCATTGCAAATGCATGGAGGATTCTGTACAACTCCCATATGTTTTTGGCCCTTACCCTGCTCCCCTCTTTGCTGAGTGTATTTTTGAGTGTTCTGCTATGTCCAACTTGCGACAGCAGTGATTTGAATTAGTGGCTGACAGAAGAAGGTTTCACCATAGTCTTAGAACTAGTTATGAGTGGCTTGTGTCTGGTGAATCTGGGCCTGACACCGCCAAGTTGTAGTGTTAGCACCTCAAGCGTATTGAATAGAACATCACTGTCCAACTACTTCGATATTGAAACTGTGTAATTCTTCCTTTAAAGCAACGTGAGTTCTTGGCTTAATTATGCAAGCACCAGGAAAAAGACCACACTGTGCATCAATAATGTTTTGCATAATTCAGGGAAGTAATCCAAAAGCTATCTCTTTTAGTATAAAGCACCTACGGCAAACGTGTTTATTCCAGAATAATACTACAGAAAGCCTCTTCATCTGTTCCATCTGTTAATCGAATACCCCAGCTAAGAGGTGACACGGTGAGAAGTTGTCACATAATACAAGGAAACACCTGGATAAGATACCCAGGCCCTGCAACAATGTTGAGATTATTTTAAAGGACTTTTATGAACATACTCTTGTATAACTGTAACTGAAAAATGTGTAATTTATATCCATACGAGGTAAAATGGAGAATGCAGAATGTATTCTACTCATTAGACTAATACATTTATGATGTGACATTTAACCCTTTCACAATGCATTGTCATTAATGGGTTGCCCTTAAGGGGTTAAAACAATGGTAATTTTCCTAGGTAACACAGGTCACACTTGTCAGCTGTCTTAACCATTTATAGTAATCAACACCGGTCACATAACTATTAGCAATTCCTTCCTTTAACTGAGGTGAATCAGTCCTAGAGACTGAGAAACTCACACACCGGTGATTACGTAGGTATGTTCTTGGCATGTTGGTAACTCTTAGGCCATGTGACTAACATGGCCTAAGAGTCCAACATAGCAAACATAGACTGCCAGTGCCCTGTAGTATTTAGTAAATGCGATGGACACACACTAAAGCATACCAATGTCTTCTTTGTCAAGAAACATTTAGATTAGATACATCATGGAGGGTAGGAATACAATGGATGTACCCCTCAGTATGTCTACATATAGTGCATTTATCTCTCCTTCAAGAACTTTCTGTACAGAAAGGTAAAAAGCACCCGCATCTAAGAAGTGTAAAAGCAGACCTCACTGCCCAGATGTAGAACACGGTCACATTGATTACTCTACTTCCTCAATAGCCGTTCAGGGCACGGAACACGATATGCACTCTAATTAACAGTCTGGCTTATAAAAAGATAACTCCAAACACGTCAGATTAAAAGCCTACCGCATCAGTCAATGGTTCATTCATTTTTATTGATGTTCTAAAGTGAAGATGGCTTTAAAATAAAATATCATGCGTGTTCTGGACAGCTGGTAGATTAAGGTGACCGCGTGTAACTGCGGAGACAGTTATTAAAGCTGGATTCGAGCCCGTATCGGCTTGTCCCGCTATTCAATATAAATTCTAGTCACTTCACAGTTTTCTTTTTGATGTGCTCATAACCCGACGGACCTTTTTTCCATATGTCCATGCAGAAACTATGTAGAAAATGTTTGGTCACACATCATTATTAGCTAAATATTTCGCTGCTGGACACAATTAAAATGTTCTGGAACTAGACAAGTTCTAAATATTTTATTTTGGTAAACACCTGCTTCCTCATCCTGAAAAATGACTGCCTCGTCTAATTTATGGCTTTGCTTCTGCAGACCATTCACACAGATGCTAATAGATCAACAGGGGATTTGTATATGGACAAAATTAAAATGTATATAATATTTAAATATTTTTTGCAAATCTATGTAAATGTGGGCAGTGTGAAAATAAACTATTTAAAAAGTTACAATTTTAGGAAACTTGACAGAAATATTTACTGCAATTTAGGCTGTAAGTTAATTTCTGTCACCAAAAACAAATTGTTCTCTTTTAAAACAGCACTATAGAGGTTGTGAATATATGTAGCACCAGCCTAATGATCATTCCCATGTTTTTTTCAGGGCGTCACGGAACAAATCAGAGAAGAAGAGGAGAGACCAGTTTAATGTCCTCATTAAGGAGCTCTGCACAATGTTACAGGGTCATGGACACCCTCTTAAGATGGACAAGTCCACAATACTGCAGAGGACAATCGATTTCTTGCAGAAACAGAAAGGTATCTTGTACAGTAATTACTGGCTCCTCACTAGCAGCAGGCTGAAGACAGAAAATATTGAAGTTTTTTTCCGCTTTCGTAATCTGAACTGAAATAAACGTGTGAGTGTTTGTTTTACAGAAATCACGGCACAGACTGAGGCCTGTGAAATTAGGCAAGACTGGAAACCGTCATTCCTTAGCAATGAGGAGTTCACCCAGCTGATGTTAGAGGTAAGAAGCCTGCTGATGTAGTAAGTGGTGGAGCCTTCTTGGACTTGAGGAAAGGAGGCACTTTCCACTCCTAAAAAAAGTCTCCTATCCTCTGCTTGCCACAGAACAGAGATGTCTACCCCTGTGGCATAAATCTCCATGACTAGCTCTCTGTGGAGGCTGCACCTCTGAGCTCATGATTGTATCCACCAATGTAGTAGAAAACGTGCACATCCTTATCACCTGATTCCTTTCAGTGTACTGATTACAGTTGGGTCAGAATGCTTACCAAGTCCAAGTGGACATCAGTAGATTAAGACCCATTGGGTAGGTATGTGCAAATCTTGGAACTCACTAGGGTTTACCTGTGGTTTCCTGGTGAAACCCTGATTCCTCTTTGCACCTCTAGGGAAACCCCTAGGCTGTGCCCACTCCCCACCCTCTCCTGTTTACTGTCAGCCAACCTCAATCCCCTTTTAAATCTAACTGGGACTAGCTGTCCGCCATAGATTTCGCCTAGCCCTGCCTTACTCTCACGTAAATTTCCAGGTAAGAGTATGTGCCTTGGAGTATTAAACCTCTACTTGAAATGCTATATTGAAGTAAAAGCTACTTTGGAGCATATAAGATTATAAGGATATTTCAATGACATAGTGTAATCTCTTTAACTTCTTTTTAATGCATATGCCCTCTGCAAAGCAGCATTTAACCCTTTCGATCCAACATATTACCGGTATATGCTGCCCTACATCTTAAAGCTGTAATAGGCTATGGAAGTAACTGCCTGTTGGATTCGTTGAGCCTCTGGAGACGTCTTACAGAAGAAAATTTTCCTTTCTATTTTAACATCTGTTCCTGTTAAAAACATAGAAAGTGTAAAATTAATAAGCTTCTTATTTTGATATTAAAGTGTTTTATATTATCCTTCTGTTATTCTAAAATATATTGTTATACGTTGCACATAAATTACATGCTGAAGAAGTTACTAGCAGTTCCTCCTTATTAATTCATTCCAAGAAAAGCAAATCCTTTGCTCTGTATAATCCATTCTTCTTGTCTCTTTTTTCCACTTGGGCAAGTGGAGGCACAATTTGACCACAATTAGTTTTTTTGTAGTACAGGGAGTGTATAGAATTGGCACATGTAATGCCGTAATTATCCGTGTAGTAGGCTGTTTGAAGAAGCTACGCTCCTTAAGCCTGCTAGGTAAAGTGAACTTGGTATACCATCAAAGGACAAAGAGTAGGAGTACCATGGGCTTGGTTGAAAACATGTCTATCCTGTCCAAAGCCCCTTAGGTTGTGAGCTGACCGGTATCAAGGAAAAGATTTTGTACTTAGATCATGCATCTGAATTCCATTCCATAACCTATTTACACAGAAATCCTGCCACGTTTTTTTTGCTGGGGGTAAAACATTACCAATCTACACCACAACAGCCCATCATAATTGTCGCCCTAGTGTCTACTAGCCATATGAGGTTTGACCAATAATTTAAAAAATACATAGACATTGGGATCATTCATAGAATAGCCAGTCATTTTAGCAGTTTAGTCTAGACTTTCCATAGAGTAGAACAAGTTTAGATGGGTACATATCAAGATCTGTTAATATTCTAATTATCCAATTCATATGTAACAGTAATAGTTAAATGATCCTATGGATGGTTTATTCTACTACATAGAACCATAACAGCAACCCCATCTAATAGCTGGTGTGAGGGGTGGAAAGAGGGTAAAACATTATAAAGCTACAGAAAAGCATGAGTAACTGCAGAAGATGAAGTGGTGGAGGGGAACCATACTTGTGACTAAGATTCATTGAGTTGGGTTTTAAGGTGCAAACCAGGATTGTCTTGAAGTTGAGATGTCATGTTATCCATTACAATATAATCTCGAATAAATATGAAACTCCAATTTATTATTGTGAAATATTCTACAGGAAGGGTCTTAATAGCCGATAAGTTTTTAGCTGTGTACTGTATATCAGATGTCCCCTACTTTGCCTGGAGAATATATTAACTCTTAATAAGCTGCTGTAGTGTTGCTAATAATGACACACCTGAGAAACAACAGAACTACTGATTTGCTTCTTCAATAGATTAAGGACCTCCATAATTAAAACCGCCATAATCCTATTTACCTTCAAGTACAGAATTAGACAGAGCGGTTTTATGTTGGCTAAGAATGCTGGGTTATAGAAAGGTCTGCTGGAAAAATGTCAAAATTGGGTATTTTTTATGTCTAGTTATCCTTGAGAAATATATATATGGGTAACGCTATAAGACTACTGCTGTAAACCATTAGTGGGTAGTAAGAGGTAATGAATGTGATTACTCTGATGAAGGTGGATCTAATGCTGTGCAAGTACCTCTGTTTATGTAAAATTATGCGATACATTGTAATACTCAGATGCATGTATTTGTTAGTACCACTTATTTATTATTAATTATTTGTGAATTAGGTACCTGACATTGTTTTCATAAAAAAGAGCAACATTCACTAAAGGAATTATTCTACCATTCGTTAGTTCGGTATCTAATATAAACATACATTTAAAGGGGCAATAATAATAACCGGCTTTTCTTGCATGGAGGGATTTATCATAATCCCCACTATGCATTCGCTTTCTTTCCCTACCCCCACCTTTTAAGAGATGCACTCCTAGCTGAAGTTGGATGACACGGGATACTGATTGCCATCTAGCCCCAGAACTGGCTACTGGGAGACCCGATCATCCCGCACAGAAAATCCTTCCATTATTTATTTATTTTATTTATAATACATTTACTAATGTATTGTACAATATATATATATATATATATATATATATATATATATATATATGCTTAGCAATGCTGTTTGGGGGAGTAAACTGTCCCTATGAAAAAATGTTCTTGATTACCTTTTTAAGGTAAGGTCACCTTGTGAGTTCTGAGTATTATAATATTATTCTTTCAGGTCTCCTGACACATTCGTAGCAGAACGATAATGAGAGGATAATAAATGCCTGACAAAAGTGATTTAGTATGGTGTGGAACTGCCAGATATAATGACAAGGAGCTCAGATTAAATCATGTAATGATCTACAGAATGTATAGCCGACACTTATAGTATAGTGTAGGCATCACAATAATGATTAAAAATGGTATAGAATTTTACAGAATATCACTAAACTGTTAATCAGCACACTTATCTTTTGATATGTACATTGTAGCACTGACTTCTGCTGTGTATTTTTTTTTTCAGAAGTTCTAAGCTTATTATTATTTCTAAAAATAAATCCAGCTAAAAATAAATAGGATTACCATCTGTATTTCCTATAAATAAACCATGCCTGGCGCTGTCCTTAAAAAAAAAAGAAATCAATTTTCTATTGTCTTTCTGCGTCTTTTCATTAGGCGCTGGATGGATTCCTCATCGCACTGACCACAGACGGGATGATCATTTATGTATCTGATAGTGTTTCATCTCTTCTGGGTCATTTACCGGTAAGTTTGCTCTGCTATTCATGTTTAGTTTTAGTTTGGTGCATATGAAATAGAAATCTCAAGACCAGTGATGTCCAACGCAATTAGACACCAGATCCAATCAAAAATGAAGTGGCCAATGTAAGGAGAACACTTAAGGTGCAAAGGATGGAAGTTGGCCAATTTGTTGACTATATTTGTGTTTTGGTCTTACAAAGAAACTATTTTTTCGGGTTGTAAAATACTTCAACAAATATTTCTGCCACTAAAAAAAGCGTTGATCTTTTCTTTAAAAAGAATGTGCTTGAGTTCTTTTTAGGTCACTGTCCCGAAGGCTACAAATATTTGCAGCACCATTGTCTGTCCGTACATTTTAGTACATATCTATAAATCTTTTACTATTATTCAATCACATTCATGAACATGACAAAGCATTCTTTTGTACTAGTCAGATCTGGTGGACCAAAATATATTAAACTTTCTGCCAGAGCGAGAGCACGGAGAAGTTTACAAACTATTGGCACCACACATACTTATGACGGAACCCATCACTCCAGAGTTTTTCAACAGTAAGTTTACTACTTATTATTATTATTTTATTACTGATTGTATGTGACGGAAGTTTATAATATAGTAGTAGGACCAAAGAGCATTTTTTGGAAAAAGGGACCATATCGAGAGTTTTTCAGGTGGACTCTGGTCAAGGTAAAAATATAGCGTCTCAGTATGGAGAGAGGGCAGATGATGGTCTCCAAGCTGAAATTTTAATTGGATGACTGGGGTTTATTATAAAACATAGTAACTGAAGAAATTGGACAACATAGCAAGGGAAAGCACAAAGCCTGTTAAGTTGTGTGGGGCTGTATTTACGGCAGAGAGTCCACTAGATGTATGGAGAATAATTAGTGTTTTCTAATGGACATCCATAGTAACTTATTTTTAATATCTAAATTAGGTTAATTCATAGGAAAATCAGTGAAAAAGCGCTGGTCAGATTAAGGTGTAAAGGCCATCGTTACCATTAAGCCACATCCATTTGTCTTCCATAGCCTCCATAAAAAGAACATGATCTAAAGTCATAAAAGCTATTCTTATTGCTTGATAAGGACCAGCAATAAATGGCACACGTATAACCAGCACTAAATAACACCTACCGCTTTTCTTTTCTTTTTTAAGATGAAAAACAAGTAGAGTTCTGCTGTCACCTGGCAAGAGGAAGCCTCGATCCTAATGAGCCCCCAACATATGAATATGTCAAATTTGTTGTAGATTTTAAGTTTTTTACACATGGTGAGTATTGATGTTGGGTAATAAATAGTATGCTGATCTATGTGTCTACCTACCTCTAGATATATCGGTATAATATATGTGTAGATATAGATATACAGAAGATTTAGCATATGGGTATGACACAGCTTTTTCCCATTAAAACAAGGCATTTTTGAACAAACAAATGCAAATTGCAAGTGTGTTTGTAATTGTAGCGCACTCAAACCAATAAGAAGTATCTGTCTATGTGAACTGATAGTATCTGCTGCATTCTCTGTGTATTAAGATACTCGTTGCTTGTATGAGAGGAGCCTCACGCACAACTTTTTGCGCTCTAATAGCCAAGTAATCCAGGGACACAAAAATGTCCCCAAAATCCAAGAACGTTAATGCAATTTAAATTCAGCTTTTAGATTCAGTATTCCGACAACCAGTGGCTGCCTTTGGGCATAAATTAATTATTTCCTTTTTTTAAAAGTTTTTAATTTATTTTCATACAAGCAAAAAATGAGCACTAAAGGGCTCATCCCAGCCCCATGCCTAAATACCTGGCTGAATGCTATTCACATTGCGTCTAGTGGAACTGTAGCCCAAGAAGTGTCGATTATTTTGCAGTAAATGTTCAATCTGTTAACGAAACAAATGCAATATTTAAAGAAAAAAAGCAGTGTATCGTAATGTAATGATATGCGCAATCAACTTTGTTGTGAAGTTAATAACACGCTCCCATAATGAGTATCCATATTTAATCAGCTAATTATCAGATGAGCATCAGCCACATGACTAATGTCATTATTCCTAATGCCAGCGTGACTAATGCCAGTATATTTTCTTTAGTAACATTTAGCATTTCTTCTTTTATGACAGGAAATACCCACTTATGATTTGACTTAAGCTGTGTATGTTTTTATATTACACCTTGCTGAGAGCGTGTTGTATCCAGCACTGACAGGGCGCTCTGATACCATGTTGGCATAAGAATAACCCTGACATTTACTGAGATTTTATCGAGTTTCATGGGTCTTTCCCCTTACTTCAGACATCACCAATTTCCACCAACTTTTTGGCTTCAGTTGTGATTTTGAGTTGAGTTCCTCATGTTTGCTTGGGCAACGGTGACTCTGAGGACCACTCGATTTGTAGTGTCAACGAGTCACTGTCAATGGCACGTGATTTGACCGCAAGCTGTACTTTAAGAAGCTTAAGTTGGGTGTCTCTACACTGTTAAACTAATCTGATACACCCTACACACTTTTCTTGACAAATCGGAGCCGTACAAAAACTCTCATCTGACCAGACAGGCTCTTGTTTTACACAATGGTATTCCAATGTGACCTCATGTGGTTCAAATCTGAGATTTAAACCACATTTTCTATTTAACATAATCACTTACAGAAAATGTGTATTAAGTGGCTACATTAAAGCCATTTCTCTAAGTGTTTCTTGTGAATGCGAGCACCTAACCGCATACCTTGACATGTAATCAATTGAGTAAAATTGGAGATTACATTATTATCATTATTACTACTTTTTGCACCAGTAGATTCCATTGCATTATTACAATAAGAGAGAATCTGTAGCACTATTACAATGAGAATACAAAATGACCAATACCTTGAAAACTAAGGCATAGTAGTACAAAAGAAGAATAGGGTCTTATCTTGTGAGCTTACAATCTATTATGAGGTAGAGAGGGAATGAGATAGGAAATGTATGGCTGCTTGATTGACATAGGAGAGGAATGACAATTTGATTACAGCCATGGTGTTGTGGAGACTTTGGGGGTCTGTATATTTCAAAGATGTTTTTTATCGAGAATGCAGGTTTTGTGTTTTTCTGAATAGGTGGGTTTTTTTTATTAAGCGTTTTATTAAGTTAATAATAATAATAATAGTGTGTGAATAATATACACGCAACACTTAAATTGACTTTTGCAAGGTCACAAACCTGAGGAAGAGGCTAACTTGTCTTACTGTGTTTTCTCCGTGATTGACGAGTCTGATAAGATCATACTGTACAATCTGCGTTCACCTGAACTTCTAAGAGAAGGTCACTTGTATTATGATCTGTACAAGATATATGGTGGTAATATTTGCTGATGTGGGTGTCTGTCACATTGTATTACAGTGCCTACATCTTCGTATAATGGCTTTGAGTCAGCTGTTGCAAGGGCATTCCGGTCTGCCAACGAGGAACAGATATGTCTTGTAGCCACTGTTAGGCTTGTTACACCGCAGTTTCTGAAGGTGAGTGAAGTCGCAATATAGGATGAAAAGAGGTTTTACAAGGCACTCCGAATCCCCATGTATTCATTCTGCTATTTTAAGTGCACAATAACCAGATCATAGTGTAGGAGACCAGCAAAGGCTTCTAATCTTAGTACGGAAAAGAAGGATAACTTATTGTTTTCAGCTGTTGTGAATATCAGAATGTATGAATAACACGAGCATACTAGGAAATTTACTATGAATACTCTTAGAGTATACAAGTACATTGAAACACAGAAACAGAGTCTGATGACGCATAAGAACCATTCAGCCCATCTAGTTTTAGATTGTGGGCCTCTTATTCTAACATTTATTCTCCTTAAATAAACTCCTCTCCTGTCCTTTGTTAAATCTCTTTAAGTATTTCAACGTTTCTATCACAAACCCTGTATTCTTTTTGCAGGAATTGTGCAACATAGAGGAACCGTGTGAAGAATTCACATCAAGACACAGTTTAGAATGGAAGTTTCTGTTTTTGGATCACAGGTAAAACTTCCCATTCCATTTTGATTGCTTTGTGCGGATAATTATCACGCTGGCACGAGCCGTTGTAAGAGCTAATGTTTGATGATGTACCAAGGATCACGGAGTAAACCCCTCTGTCAGTCACCTCCATTTTATTTGGCAGCTGTATTGCTTACATACACAACCAAGGGCTAAGTGTAGGTTTTCTGGTACCCTGGGCAAACTGTGTTTCCAGCACCCCTGTTTTGCATGCACTTGCTTGCAGACATTGAAAAGAACCTCATAATAACGCCTACTAGTCCATCCCCGGGTTTTCCTATATGGTAGGACCAGCCTGTTTTGAGAGTTCCTATGCTGGCTCCTCGAAAATCCCAAAGTTCCTACATATCCTTTAATGAGCCACATTTTAGAAATAAATTTGACTTTGAGGATTAGACTTACTTTTTCACTTCATATTTCTACAACAATTGGAAAATGAAAATGTATTTTTTTGAATATTTTATTCAATTATTGTTTATCGTCTTTCTGCAATATCAAGCTGAGCATTGTCTATCTGTTAGACTTTATGTGCAGGGGTTCATTGAGGCAGAGGGCAAAATACTTCCAAATGATACGTTTGTAAATGCATAAAATAGGCTCTTGCTTCATTTGTTTTGGCACAGTAATCTTTATCAGACATGGCTCAGCATAAACACAAAAGGAAGAGAAATGTGTCAGGATGGCCGCACCTTTTAAGTACATATACACACCCAGGGCAAGGACATTTGTGTTATAAAAATGGGCTTTGGGAGATGGTGGAAAAGGTGTGAATCTCCAATTAAAAAATGTCCTAGTTTACAAATGCAAAATGGTTAATGCTGTTATGATGAGGTGGAGCATGCCTAAAGCTGACACCTTTTCTCTGGTAAATATACATTATATATACAGAGCCACGGCAGCTGCCAACATTTAATGTTTTTTTGGAAATGTATATTTTTAATATACATTCTAATGTATTTTCTTTAAAAAAAAAAATCTCACAATATTTAGTGTTCTATGCAAAACCACAGCCTTGTGAAGACCAGGCAACTTCAACAGCTAGTCCGTGCCAACATTGCCCCCCCTTCCAACGTAACAACATATGTAAACACACTTACACAAAAAAACACACTCATACTCACTAACACACACTTCATCTCACCCCACTTACACAATTACACATCCATGCTCACACACACAAGTACACATCCAAGTACACATCCATGATCAAACAGACTGCAGAGCAGAACTTTATCTTTGCTGGTCAGGAATAGGGAAAAATTATACGCATCCTGGAGCGCATGGTTGATGTGGTCCCCCTACTTTTTAAGGCTACTTCAAAAATAGATTGAAAAAGTGGAATTTTAGGAACTGAGATGGGTTTTTCTGAAGGTTTCTTTGGTTAGAGATACAGGAGGTACAGATATCATCTCTTCCGGGCATAGAATGTGCCAGTTGAAAGCTTCTTAGTGGTAGCTAGATTGAGACCGGTTGCTCGCTAGCTTGTTGAAGTTCCTTTTGTTTTAGTTATACGCTGATAATCTAATAGCACATACTGGGACTCTATGAAATGTATTGTAAATAAATATAATAATTAATAATACATTCAAGGAGAAGGAAAATGACAACAAAGCTTTGTGAAATATATTGTAATTTTATATACTTTTACATTAATGCTCTCATCAAAAATATTCTAAGTGCTTCTGTGCTTGTATAATAAATGATCAGACAGATCCAGGGTTGACATTTCAAAGAGCATTGTCCAGTGTACATTAAATTATTTTACTATCAAACAAAAGAACACAACGTTCAGACCTGGACAGACTGAATATAAGGCAAATGCAAAATATACGGGTAACATATTTAAAATAATACATTTTTAAGACATATTTCTGAAAATATCGCTGCAGATTCTTTCTTCTTGGCCAAATACATGAAAACATTGGAAAAAAAGAACAGTCCTAGAATGCCTTGCTGTAGAAATAAACTGTACATGTAGGCATTTATTGGGGGGGGGGTTCTATCTTGCAATTTCATATTTGGTTATAGGGTAAATGGAATTATTTACAAGCTACTAGAATTTTCATGTCTTCCAGGCTTGGGCTTTTTGTTGCGTTGTGTGTGTGGTGGGAAAGGGTACGCGTTCTTTATTGATTTGCTGGGCTTTGGGATAGATGTAGTCTTGTGCAGCTCTATTGGAGCTGGAGTCTGGACCATTTGTTTTATCTTCTTCTTTAGCTCTTATAGCTGATTTTCTACCTCTGATTAACAGCTATTATTTAGCTATCCGGTAGGTCTGCATAATCTCCACCTTCGGCACCCAGGAGCGCCTTATGGGGGGTTCATTGAGTTGAGTTGAAATATCTTGCCTATAATCTGTTAAACTGGAGAAAATCATTCGTACCATCCACTCTAGGCACATGGCGATCTCATTGAGTTACATTTTGACCCAGAAAATAGACAAACGCCCATGAATGAATACACCTTTATGATTTAAGGTACCAACATCTTGTCTATATTTTTTTCTTAATGCAGTAAATCTGAGGCTAGTGCGGAGTGTGCAGTGCTAAACAGAAATGCACCGCATTACACTCCATAATGGAACTGACTCAGCCGTGCCACAACATTATGCAAGCACTTTTATACATTTAATATGAATACCTCTTTGTACGCTAATGATGCTTCATCCATTTCATATGTACTTTGCCTACGAAACATAAAAATGCATAGCATGGTCACAAAAGCCTTTAGAAATAAAATAGGTCGACCCATTCAGTTCTAGTACATTTTGTTATTGGTGTGAGTGCAGCTTTAAGAGTTCCAGCGACATACACAGGCGCCAACAGCGATAAAAGCGACTGCAGGCGTTCTAGAATACACTGCGAGATACCCGTAAAATCGCGATGTAGAACTCAGAAAGGAAGTTTATGGAATAAAAATGTTTTGATAACATACATGCAAAGGGAGGGGCTCTTTAATAATATAGTATTAGCGGAAGGTGCCTCTAATAAAAACACAATAGGAATTATTTCGACACACTCGCCACATAGTATGGCAAATTTGTTTTATATTTTTTGTTAGTACATACAGTTCCTTTAACCTTGTTACTGTCAGAAGAATATGCCATACCAGGTACAATATATATATATATATATATATATATATATATATATATATATATATATATAGCTTTAGGGCAACCATGAAAGTAAATGTTAAATAATATTTAATGATATATTTAAAGATATTTGTTGCACGTCTTCTCCATACAAATGTAGCATGGTCACATAAAATAGGTGACAAATATAAATTAGTCTAGGTTCCATCTTATATAATATGATTAAAACACATCAATAAACTAACATAAAAAAATACTGGTAATAAAATGATCTTTTTTTGTCTGCTATAAAATAATATTATACATACTTATTAAATGCCGCATTTTCAGCAGGCAATTCCTGATATTCGGTCGCTGTCCCACCTAGCAGCTCACTATCTCGCTTTTGGTGTGTTCAGAGACATATTTCCCTCTGAGGCTGCCCTAAGCCTGACCCAGGGCAGAGCCCTAAGCCTGACCCAGGGCAGTTCCCTAAGCCTGACCCAAGGCCGTACCCTAAGCCTGACCCAGGGCAGTGCCCTCAGCTGCCCACTCTGCATTCATGTCTTAAGTGAGCACAGTGACTTTGAATGGCGGCTTTGAAGACCTGTGTCAGCTCAGCACAGGCTTTCATAGCGTAAATAGGCCAGTTGGGGAGATCTGACATCCCCTTGTAACTAGTCCATAGGGCAGCAACACACCGGGGGGGGGGCTGATTGCTCTAGAGGCAGGTCTCCCCCTTGGTTTTGCTGCAGAGACTGCTGCCCCCCGGACCTGCTAGGTCCAAGCCTAGTCATCCTAGGCCAGTATACATGGCTGACCGAATTGGGAGATCCTCTGATCATGACTGTCCCATCGATAAGTATCATTACGTCCATGTTGTCTCTCCACAAATATCCGGCAAACCAATCTGCAGAATCTTTAAAATGTAATGGAATAGATGAAAGAATAAGAGTAAAATCAGGTGCTCATATATTTAATTCAGTGTACCAGCGGTAAGCTATGTCATCCTGGCTGCTGAAACTTTAATAAACACTAAGCAAGATCTGTTCTTGGGACCGTCCAGGATAAAAACAGTAGAGAGGCCGAGTATGTTATGGTGATGCGTGAGTTACTTTTAGGAACATAACATCATTGAGAGCGTTAATCCATGTTTCAGCTATGTGTTATATATTGAATACAAAGGAGTTCAATGTTACTGCTATTTAAATCATAAAACTAATGGAAGAAATAATGCTGCAGTGAATACAGAAGAGCTGATTAATAGTACGCTGCGCAGCCACCATCTATTCCAATTTATCAAGTAGATTCTGCTTTTAGTGCATGCAGCATATTAGAGGAAGCAGTTTAAGGTGAATTTACTTACTTGCACATCGTGAAAACATGGCACGTTTCATATTTTTGCATTATTTTAACAATGTAGTTTTAGGCACCAGTTCAACGCCGGTTAGAACTCAGGATTTTAATCAATCAGAACTGAATGTTGTCATGAGCTTTGCCAGAATCTGTAGTTGTACGCGATATTAGTGAGTTTGTCCTTTAAAGAAGATGATTCATTCTGTCGGATTATTCCTAGAAATTATATGATATTCCTTGGAGATCACAACTGATTCCCAAGCCCCAAAGCAGGCTTAAATCCCCCATCCCTTCTTTCCACCCAAGTCCTACCCCTTTGCAGGTAGCTATTCAGCACATCCTACCTCCAACCCAGGAGGCAATAGACTCTGATGGATGAGTGTATGTAGGAATCATTATTGTTAATGTGATTACATATTTCGTCAAAGTGTCTCTGATGAACTATTGTTTTCAGCAAGTGAGGGAGCGTCACAAGATAACCTTGCTTAGCAAAACACAATTGTTACTAGAAATGTCTGAAGATTCCAATGAAAGTGGATCTCATTACTTCATGCCAGAAGAGACTGCTATTAATCTAAATATTGTATTCGTAAGTTTACCAGCTAAAGCTGTAGCTTCTCTTAACATATGTTCTTCTTCCAGGGCTCCACCTATAATTGGTTACCTACCCTTCGAAGTGCTTGGGACGTCAGGCTATGATTATTATCATGCAGATGACCTGGAGCTCCTAGCGAGGTGCCATGTACACTGTAAGTTGTTTTCCCATTACTTACTGGGAAATAGATGTCTTTTCAAAAATGCATTACTTTCATAAACGTGTGCAACGTTCTGTGATAATGTTCCGACTCTCCGTCAGGCTGAGATTTCATATCCAGAGATGGTGTTAAGCCAAAAAGATTATCATCCAGATATATCCAGTCTTAGAGTATACCTATATATATATATAGTGACCTACAGCCCCGTAGGTTGGCTATAAAACCATCCCTGATTTGAAACACTGCAGTGACCCTAAACCTTGAAAAGTCTGATTACGGTTAAGAGGGACTTATGTGGATTAGAAATGCAAACTTGATCTCAACGCATGCACTAAAAAATTCATATTCATATTCATGTTAATATACCTATGTAATTGAGTTTAGAGATCATATAAGCCATCTGTATGATAATGATATGAATTACACAACATTTAAGTTATCCCCCCTCTGCGTGAAGTTACTATTCCTCTTTGGTTGCAGCCAATGTAAGGGTTAGTGTGTGCAATTAGAGGTAATGGTAAGCTTGCAAGCACAGGCCCCCTATCCTTAATGTCTTACTCTGTCATTTTATATAGCTAGATGGATCTATACCTCTCGTATTAGTTAGCCTAATTCTTTTAGGCAGGAACATTATTGAATACAAGCTCCCAGTCTGTCTCTATTTATTAGGGATTCCTTAATTGAATTGTTTTATAGTTGAGTAGGGAGTTTAGCTGTTAGTCTAGCGATAGCCTCAGAGTAAACTAGGCTCATTTTGATGGATAGGCAGGCGTTGACTTAATTTTATGGAAACAACTGTAACCTCAGTAGGTCACAGAGAGATCGTGGTGTTGGGGTCTACTGTGGGTTCATATTGCACGTTCTATATGAAAATTAGGAAAGTGTGATTTTATAAGATTATTAATAATAAAAGATATGTTTTACTCTCTAGTTTATGTATTTTCACATAGGCAGGGGTACTCCCTTTTCTTAGAGTAAGAATAACCGAGAACTTGGCTCCATTGCATTATCCCTTTGAATCCCCACTGTAAGAAGCGCTGCGTCAATTGTTGAGGCTCTATATTTAAAAGATAATAATGATAATATCATTAACACAGGGAATTAACAGGACTATTATTTGTACTGCTTCGTACTTTTTTTCACTATGTCTAACATCTATTACTTTGTTTTGTTTGTTGGACACCAGTGATGCAGTATGGAAAGGGAAAGTCTTGTTACTACAGATTTCTCACCAAAGGCCAGCAGTGGATCTGGCTCCAGACACATTACTACATAACATACCATCAGTGGAACTCAAAGCCGGAGTTTATCGTCTGCACTCATACAGTCGTCAGGTATCGTTTTCAATAAACATACTTCTACTACTACTTTTAAGATCGCAGGAGCCATCTGAGCTGAGTACTGTGAGCTGTATCCGCAGCTGATGGGAGTTGTGGTTTCAACCCCCTCTTTTCACTATTCATTTGAAGGGCCAACTTTCCCCAGTGAGAAGGGCTGAGTGAAGTTCAGAGGACTTTTCCCGTTTCCCATTTGGAGGCTACATTTGTTGTCACTCACCTTCTCACTGTCCTCTCACTCGCTTTTCAATCTCTCCCTACCGTCTCCGCCAATAACTTCCATGTCCCCATCTCCTTTTCTGCAGCTCTGCTTCTTGTTATTCGCTTCTTCTGTCTTCTGGTTTCTTCTGTCTTGGTCCGCTTCTCCCCACTATCCGCTGCATTGTCAAGACCTCCTGGATTTGTGGAAGAAGAGAGGTGCAGAAACACTTCTCTTTCTCTATGAGAGAGTAAGCGTGATTGAGAGAGAGGGTGAGCGTGTAAAAAAGAATGAAAAGAAATGAAAATTCAGATTCATTTTCATTTGTTTTGTTGAGGTTCAATACAGGGTCAGCCCAACGATGCTGGCTGTTTATAGTGTTTGGTGAAGTCAACACATGGAAACCACAACTCTTTTTTTAGTGGATAAAGGGCGTTTTGTGCTTCCAAATACTACTCTGTCTTTCTCTGTCTGTTATCTGCATACCTGGCATTCAAAATATGTTTCGAAGAATTTTTGGTATTTACTAGCAAGACATGAAAACTCTTTTTTTTCATAATGTCTCTGGAATTTTTTATGTTTTTATTCTCTTTATATAATATTTGAAAGTGTCTTTCAAGTTCAGTTTATTTCCCTTAGAAGGACATTGCGTAGGGCAATATATTGTTTTGAATTATCGGTCAGGGCTGGTTTGGGATTCCAGGTTCATTTTGGCATAAAGTCCCACCTTGATTGATGTAAAAGCAGTTAAAAACCAATGTTACCAGCGCTTAGGTGAAAAAATAGTATCGGGTGGATATTAATAAAAATTAGATAGAGTGAATGTAGTTTAAATTAACCCCTCGCACCTTGCCTTCCAAGGCTTATCCCATGGTGTGGTTTTCTCTTATTTCTTATGGAAAATCCAGCCTTGGGTTCCACATCCATCTTTATACCTGGGAGCTTTCTAAATGAGCTGACCCTGAGACTCTTTAAACATTGACCCTTTAGTAGCCAGAGACTCTATGTAATTACTAACCAAATAGCTGTAATTCCCGTCTTCATGGAAACCTTGCCTTGTCATTATTTAACTATATACTTAATTGAGTCACCTGCATTGAAGCAGGGATATCAAACATAACATACGGGCAGCAAAAGCACGAAATTACAGTAAGAGTCTTAGATATGATCAGAACAGAGTAGAATCAAAAGAAGTCACCTCCAGACTCTGTGACCTTGAAAATATGCCCCTTCACCCACAGATTGGGGCAAAAAGGTGCATGTTTCTGACATGGTGATCTATTGTCTTTATTCACTATCGTGTACACCCAGACACAGCATAGTTATAGTCTGGCTATACAGCTATATTCCTTCCACAGCTATTATTAAACATAAGAGTAACTTGGTCTTCTTAACTTTGTGTTCTGGATCGCTATGTGAGTTGCAGCTTGAGAAGGCTAGAAGTGAAGCTTTTATATAAAAGGCATAACTTGTCAACAAGTTCAACCAATTAGCGACGGCTAAAAGGATTAATTTGCATCTGCATTAATTAAAGGCTGCAGTATTTACAGGACTGAAATAAATCTTTTTAAGTACTAAAACTCAATTATGTGTGATAAATAAAAATATCAATTTATAAAATTGTATATAAAATTAAGTGTTATTTGATGTGATCTTTATTATGTGTTACCGTATATATATTTAAGAATTTGTGTAAGTGAGCTCCTGTTTTAAATACAGTAAATAGCGCCCTCTAGCAGCAGAAGCGGAATTTGTTCTTTTTTCCTTGATTGGATAATATTATGTATTTTTGATTAGCGATGTGAACTGCTCTTTCTCATATTTTACGTGCAAAAGTGATGAAAGCCATCCATCACGCACATGACAAAGTGCAACTATTAACATTCACGTTCCGCGTGTGTTATTTGGCACTGCTTTCATCTATCATCAGTTTCTTCCGCACCTGGTTTATGGTCAGTCTCTCCAATGTCAGCACTTCCAGCATATGTGATGTGCTTTCCCTTTGCATATAGAACCCTGTATATTACATTTTCATTAATATATAATCATTTCTACAGCTATGCTGAGGTTCGAGCTGAAAGAAGAAGAGATCTGGGACTGGAAGAATCAACGTTAGAATTAGCCGATTCGGCGCTAAAGGTACAAAGTTATGTACGAATGTTATAAGTCTGATCTACCATAGCATACGGTTGCCCTGCAATCTCAGCCAACCAAGTTTATTTTTAAATGTTTCTCATTGGGGTCTATTCACTAAAGGCAAGAGTTTTGTTGCAGCTCCTTGACTATACATTATGAAGGTCTATCCATGATGAGATTTTGCTGCAGGAATAGCTTGACTAGCCCTGTATAATGCATAGTTAAATCAGTAAGAATTCTTTAAAGTTCTTCTGAACAGTCAAGCGATAGTAAAACAACAAATCCCTCCATGTATCTTTAGTGAATAAACCCCCTTATGCCACGTTATTATCTTAGAGGTCACAGTGAATTAATGTCCCTATCCCTGATGTCTACAATGGTTTATTAATACATTTGTGGGTGTCCAGCAGGTCGAGAAGCCACCAGGATTTCTTTATTTTGGAAAATATCGTTTGGGTCTCTTCACTTAGTATTTGAGGGGTTTGTTGAATTAAAGGTTAACTTAACAGACTCAACGGATGCTGTTACTTTAAGGGGCAGTGTAATGTCTCAGGGAGCTATTCCAAAGAATAATGGATATTAAAGTACCTTTTGAATACTTTAAAATGCATTGCTGAAAAAGCAAAAAAAATGAATGTGCTTATTTTAGGTAGAAGCTGCAGCCCCCAGTCTCCCCTGTGGTTTAATGAGATTCGCTGTAGATTGACTTTCATGCTAGTGCATACAAATGATTTATTGCAGATGCAAGTTAAGCTTTAGTGAATTTACAAGCTGGACCTCTGTGTGAGACCCTACAAACTAGCCTTTTTGGCAACTCGCAAGCACTCATAGTTTAGAGACGAGTGCACTTTATGAGGGCTCATGGTCATGGTCTTGAGTCTTTGTAGACCATGCTACAACAACAGTAATATTTATCAGTGGTGTATACAGTGATTCCTGTGTGGTTAGTAGTCTAGTAGTGAACCTGCTAAGGACTCATTACATAGCCATGATTGGAGCACCCCTGTGCATTTTGACAAGGAGCCCCTGTTTTTCCTTCTCTTCCAGAGTCAGAATGCTTACTTAGACATCAGACAGTGCACAGCTAACCAAGAAACGAGCCGGGACAGAGTGTCTGTTTCATCCCATAGTTCACGAAGATCTTCTCATACAGCTCTCTCGGACTCTGCCTGTATGTACTAAGTTATTTATTAATTTGCAAGAAACGGTAAACATGCAAAACATGCTTGGCTTCTATTACCCTCGACTACCCGTGTCTACAATTCCTATGGGGTTCAATCAGTAATGGCTGACCCAATGATCTCCCAACACATGAGTATTATTATTATCTAGTTATTCAGTGGGTTGGCCACTAAATTTCACTACGGCCAGGGAAGAACTGAATATTGGAGTGATACATTCTGAGAGTTATGTATAGAAAGCAGTTCTAGAGCAAAGTGGTAAAAGTGAAGCAGTCAGTACAGCGACCAATAAGTCTTCTGATTGCTCCGCTTTTACTACTTTGTAGCAGAATTGCTGTTTATATATAACTCCCGTTGTCTATTGCCACTCTTTAAATTTCCGGTTATATGTTCTTTCGTTCTAGCCACCTCATCAATGAGGCATACCGAGGCCAGCACCCCCTCCAGACATTCATTGCAACTGAGCCAACAAGATAAACCTCAGATGAGAATGACACCAAGTGCAAATCAGGTACCAGCCAAAAGATCCGCTTCAACTGATTGTGGAATGAAGGATTTTCACATTGACTTATCCATTTTAACAAAGCATTGAAAACAAAAGATTAAACGGGCAGTCATTTAAACTTGTTTCTTATGGCGGAAATTGTACGTTTGGTAAAAATATAACATGTATGTATAAAAATACATAGTAATGTTTTGTTTTACAATAATGGATTTTAGGAAAAAAAACATGATTAAGACTCACTTTCGGGCTGCCCTTCTTCTGACTCATCTTCTTCACTATCCCTTTTTTTGCCATCTACTATCCCACCACTTCCATTTCTCCGTAACTTTGTTTAACAATTTTGGACATCTGTTTTCCATATTGCTAAAATGGAAGCTTAAATTACACACAGTTTTCGAGGGAGAGTTTTGAATTGCTATTTGAATTTTTTATTCTTTCATTTGATGTGTTTTCTCTGCTCTTTTTCCAGTCTGTATTAATACCTCAGGCTCCGTCTGAACACCTATCTCAGCATCACGTTGCACAACAAGCAATTGCAACACAACAGGCTATTTTGGTAAATGTTATATGTTCTGCACTAGGGGGATTATCAGATGCCCTGACATAAAGGGTCCTCTTAGAATGCATTATAGAACCCACCTGGTTTCTAAGTTATACATTCAGTGGGTTTCCTTAGATAAGCCTAGAGTCAGTAACTGAACAGATCTGTTATTTTATAAGATTAAAGAAAAGCTCTTGTCATAGAAGAGCTGCTCCTTAACAAAATAGTACATTTTACTTTTTGCCAGAAATTAAAAATGTACATTGTTACGTGTTAAAACTCCAGTATGTTCATAAGGTTGGCATTTACCCGCCGCTATATACCTATAATTTATAACAATTTTGTGGGAAATCACCGTATCTGGAGAAATCACTGTAGAAACCATTGAAAAGTATGGACTTCTCCATACTCAGAACTTTGCTCCATGGTTGTTCCAATTTACCATTCATATATTTTACAAAACCTTTTGATGGTCAGAATAAATCTTTTAACAGTTTTATTTTGTTTCATTTTTAGCCTGTATACCCTTACAATTCCCAGCTAGGGATGGTAAATCAACTTAAAGAGCAGCTGGAGGAAAGAACACGAATATTGCAAGCTGACATCAAAACACAACAAGAGGAGCTCCATGTGATCAAAGAGCAACTTCAACTAGTGCAGGATTCCAATATGCAGGTAAAAGGGGTTGTCTTCTATTCTAGAATCGACCAACTAAAGCAACCTATATTGTGTGCACAATTGAACAAGGGCCGTGTTATTCCGAGCTGGATTCAATATTTTAATTATATATGGGGGACAGGAGAGATGACAACATTTTGTGGTAGCCATCAAGCCTTTATTGAAATGATTGCACTGTTCACGACACTACATCACACACCTATGCCACCCATGACACCATGGAAAAGTTAGAAAATAAAAATGTTACGTGTACCGGAAGAAAATGGAGAAAAAAATAAAATAACATTTATTGGTGAGGTAGTTCCTGATAAACGTCATTCAACAAATTCTGAACTATATGCACACTAACAATTATTTATTCACAAACATTTTCCCTTCATCATATGAGTGGAAAAATCGAGGCTTTCTTCATGCTCTTCTGTTGTTAATTCCATGGATAAATTGATAAAATATTGACTAATTCAGTTTCTTCTCTCTTTCTGTTAAGATGTTGATGCAGCCCATGACCATGGCGTTTAATAGCGTACCGCAGCAACAAGATCCAAGAAGAGTGTCCCGGCAGCCGACTCAGACAGCTGCAGTGGGTAGGCCAAGTGTGGACATAGGGAAGAAGTCTCAGAATGTCATGGGCTCTTCTAAACGTTTCTGTGGGTCTAGTGTGTCCTCACAACACCAGTATGTGACATCAAATCAGGTATGAATCTCTGCCACTAGCACAAATCTTATCATATATATCATGATTATCCTGAGAACACATAAACCTTGAATCTAAAATGTATATCTTTTTACTTTGAATGTGTCAAGATTTCTGTTTTACTTGTTGTATCAAAGAGATATTTGACTTTAAATTGTATCAAAACCACCATCCAGCATACCTTAGTGGCATTTTTAACCATTAGTTGATATTTTTAACTCATCTTCATTGTTTGATGCATAAAATCTAGAATCCAACACATCAGCAACACCCTCAAGTGCAGCATCACCCACAACATCAACAGTCTCATCAGCACCACCAAGTACAACCATCACACCCGCAGCAGCCAATTCCACCACAGCAGCAGCTACAGCACCAGCAGCAACTGCACCAGCAGCTCCAACAGCAGCAGCAGCAACTACAACAGCAGCAGCAGCAGCTGCAGAAGCAACATCAGCAGCAGCAGCAGCTACAGAAACAGCACCAGCAGCAGCTACAGCAGCAACGGCATCAGAGGCTGATGAGAGGGAATCAAGCACAACCGTCAGCGTTGTCGGTCCAGGCTCATAGTAACATTGTGATGCCCATCTACGGGAATACCATGATGTTCTCCCAGACCCACCCCACCACTGCCCCTTCAAGGGTACCAGCTGAGACCGGAGACAGACAACCATCAGCAGACTACAACCAGGACAGGCAATTGAGGTACTAGCAAATGCATAACATATGTAATGCTACCAAGGGTTCATAAGATTATTCACAAATATGAAAGTCAATGAAGAATGTAATCTTATCCTAATTCCCCTGATTGTGTGCAGACAAAAGAATTCCCATGAAACATTTCTTCTTTAATGCAGAGACTCTTAAAACCGTAAAACAGGAATGAGATTTGATGTTTTTTCTGAATTGTAAGAAAGTTTAACAACAACAAATAACTCAACTTCAAATAATATTATTATTATTATTTGCCAACTCTTCATTTTATTCTGCATAGATTTGTACAAGATCAGCAAATGCGGCCTCGATCCTTACAAATGCAGCCAATCACATGCAGCGCGGTGATATCGGCTCCGCCCACTCCATCTTATACGCCTTCAGTTATGATCCCTCAGGCCTCGTTCACCCCGCAGCAGCCCCACTCAGCGGTTCACCTCCATCCCTGCCAGCAGCAACAGGTCCAGCCGCAGCATTTGTACCTTCAGGTAAGCGCGTTCTCACGCTCCAGAGGGCATGTACCTCAATAGGTCTGATCTTCTCATATAGGTTCTCTATAGCCACAATGAAAATGTTTTGTGAAGGGTTTAGCTCAAATCTATGATTGGATGAGTAGATGACTAGTCAATGTGTAGTATATATATCTATCCTTAAAAGCAGAACGGGGTGTTCTGTCAGTGGTGTTAAATAATGAACCTCCAGTTCCAGAATGAAGGTGTGAAAACCACTCTGATGATTTTGGTGAGACTGATGTTGATGTTGCAACATACATAGAAAATATATTCTTTCTTCTGTAAGCTCTCATCAGGACGCCTTCCAACATGTCCTCAATTTCTTTCCAGATGAATGGAGATGGGATACTGTTTGAGAATTTAGGCCAATATGTTGTATCTTCCTTTCCATGAACCCCAGTTTGTTCTTCACTCTTTCCAGATGCAGCCTCACGAGTCAATGCAAACTGGACAGACCCAACACATTTTCCAGCAGCCTCATATCTCACAGCAGAGCACCATGGGCTATTTTCTTCATCCTCAGCACCAAACCCAGTCTGGAAACATCACAGACCTACCGGAAATGCAGTTACCATGACAGATAGAGGAAGCCATCATACCTTCAAGGTGTATCGTAGTTAAAGAGAACACAAGGCTCCTTACAGCTGTAGCTTAAAATGACGTTGGATGGATTGGGATTGAAGAGTAACTGGGGCAACTACTGCGTCTTGATGGCTAATTTGTATATTTATATACACATTTGCTTGGTGTATTTACTTCAGCATAATGAAGCAAGGCATAAAACAACCAACCACCTATAAATACAATAGATTCCTGCTGCCTTTAAGTAGAACTAAGAGTGACTGCGCTCTAATGTATCGAACTTATACACAAATTATATGTCAGGGGCTTTTTAAAGGTCTTGTCTGCCAAAGTTAACTAAGCAAGAGACTAAAGACTATTTTATATAATATTTATAGTAAACGATTCTCCAGGGTAATAACACTGTAGTTATTGTTTCCGTGGGCTATTTTGTATGTTTGATTTATTTTAAGCCAGCGTGTTGCTGAGCATTGCATTTTGGGCCGCTGTCTCATGAAATGGTCAGCTCTTTACACTGGAAAACTTCAGCTCAAATGTTTTTATAACCATTTTCAAAGCTGCTTAACTTGGTTAAAAACCAAAATTCTGTTTTTCAGTGTAGATCTGATTTCAACTTGATGTGGTGATATTTAGGCCAAAATATAACGATCACAGAGGTAGTAGATATAATGGTGGCCAAATAGCAGAGTCAGGCAGGGGCAGCTGTAGGGTCTCCACTACCCTAGGCTCTCCGTGTCTCTAGCACCAGCCTGCTACATGCACTTACTAACATAGGAGAGAACCTGAAGGATATGTTCAATACTATCTCAGGGTCCTCAGCAGCTGCCTAGGTCACCTATATATTTGGGCCAGAATGGGCGCAGCTCCAAGATGGTGCTTGACAGCTGACACCACTACCAACACGCATAGGTAGAAATTACTTCAAGAAATATAGATCATTAGATGAGCAGTCTGATATCATATTGGTGTATATTTATTGAGTAGAATACTCGGTAACCTTAGCATTCTGTGCTCCTTAATAGTATTAACCGCAGACACTGGCCTTGGACTTCTGAAGCCTCAAGTGTGAAAAGGTTAATGCTGAAAGGATCTGTTTGCGTAGTGTATACCCAGCCAAACATCTGGAACATGTGCCGAGGATTCATCATTTTGGACTATCGAATCTCACCGCACACCACTAAGCTTTCGCTTGAGCAACTTTTCCTATTTAAAGTGATACTAAGGAGTGAGTCAAAGACTTTTAGCACCATGTAATTTATTTGTCACTTAATAACGTCATAATTTTTGTTTTATGATGCCTTGATTGGGTTTTATTTATACCATTTAAGTTTATGTCCCCGCGTCTGTTGGAAATGTCTTCTGTACATTTTAACAATTATTCTAAAATATATAGTTATAGATGCAGTTTTATATGTTTACTGCAGTGCACAAAGAAACCCTTACAGCATAAAATTAGAACACCCTTTAAAAGGTTATTTAAGGGCTATTAGAGTTAAGCAGTAAATGAAGCGTTTCCTAGAATGTGAAGTTAAAACAGTAGCACAATCTGGTGATACCTTTGTTGGGAAAACATTGGAAAAAGGTATAGACAGATATTGGGACATTGGGTTTCTAGTTCATCTGAAGTCCTGAAAGTTTGCGGGACTGTAAATAAAGAAAAGGTATCACCTTCAGGACCAATACATGTATATCCATTTTCCTTAATGCACTAAAAAGAAATTAGCCAGTATGGGTAGGGTATTTCTTCTCAAGGTGTGCTTGGGAAAAGTGAAATGATTATTTTATTATCACACTATCTTTCACACCTATAGACAGTCTGTTGGTGCAATCTTTGACATTAAAGACAGGACAAGCTCTATAGCACATATAGCTTAGATGGTTCATTTTGGCTACTGATACGGGTTATTGCGCGAGGGTATGGCTGGTTCATTTACACCGCATTTGTAGATCGTTGGTAATTGTGGTGTCCCCCATGTAACGTACTGGTGATGTAGCTTTAGGAAATAAAATTAAAGGGACAGTCTAGTGTCCCAGGTAGCCCTACTAATAAAGAATGCATATTAAAGTAGTTTGTGAGTATTTAATATGCATTCATTAACTTGTAGGGGAAAAAGATACTTAATTTTGGGAGAAACTGTGGCTCCTGGGCATGCATGCAGGCCACGGTGTATTTATCTTCGGCCCCAGCCGCCCGCTGCACTCAATCTTTACTACAGGCGCCAGCGATCTGTGTGTTAAAGGCCTGCAGAGCCTTTTAATGAAGTCTATGGAAGCTGAGCCAAGCCATAGCGTAAACAGGCCAGTTGGAAGATCAAAGATCTCGCCTGTAACCGGCCCATTTAGCAGCAGCAGCAGCACACCAGGGGGCCTGATCACCCAAGAAGCCCATCCGCCCCTGGACCTGCCGCCTTAGGCCTAGTCGGCCTAGGCCAGGATACGTCACTGCATGCGGGGTTTCCTTAGACCCCTGGGACTCTCATGTGAGCCATTGCTGGAGCTGGGGGGTGGTGAGTACACTGCATGGGTGCATTGCCCAGGAGCTTTAATAATTTAAAGGAGACACTCAATTATCAAATGCAGTGCATGGTGGCTGGAGTGTTCCTTTAGTTTCACTATATTTTGTGTAGGAAACAATCACTAAAATCTTACAGATCACAGAGCTAGCTTGCCTCTGAAGTAATAGCACCAACCCATGTCAGCGTTTACTACCAAAGGCAATGTTTAATCAGCATTTGATAGACATTTCAAAATAAACCTCTACGAAACAACCAAACCATGCTATTATTGAGGGTACAGACATGTCAACATTTTTCTCTATTTCTAAATACCACCAAAACAATTAACAGGTTAGCAAATTGCGCAGCCATTGTGTGCTTTCAGCTCATGGGTTTACCCTACAGTTTAAAGGTTTGGGGTCACTAAAGAATGTTCTCGTTTTTGAAAGAAAAGCAAATGTTGTCCATTAAAGTAACATGAGATGGATCAGAGATACAGCGCAGAAGGGGTTAATGTTGTAAACGATTATTGGAGCTGAAAATGGCTGATATTTTATGGAATATCGTCATAGGCGTACAGAGGCCCTTTATCATTGTGTTCCAATGGCACGTTGCGTCGTTAATCCAAATTTAAGTTTAAAAGGCTAATTGATCATTAGAAAACCCTTTTGCAATTATGTTACAGCTAGAAAACAGCTAAGTGACCCCAAACATTTGAACGGTAGTGTTTATTAAACGTTGTGACAATTCCCCTTTAATACTAATTTGAGAGCTTCGCTTCACGGTGTTCTTCATACCGTTTCCATCAGGCAAATATTCTCAATGTTTGATTACCATGACACCAATCCCAAGCCATGACACACAACCGACACTGAAGACCTTTAAATGCAGAATCACACTTTCTTTTAATACATTATGTTATTGGTATTGGTGAGGCATAAAGTGATAGGGAGGAATATTTAATATTGTTAACCATGTGGGCCATGTTTATATTACGCCTGCCTGTACGTGTAGTGTGTTTGCACTTTATAATGTTGTTAGTTCACAACATTTGCACAAGAAATGTTTCATGGTACCGCCGTATCTTGGGCAGATTTTGAATGGGCAATCAGAAGCCATAATCCAATGAATGGAAACACAAGACAATTTAATGTTTTAAAATGGGAAAATAATTAAAATATTTGGGGGTTTGCAATATAATAATATTTATTTTATATATCAGTCTTATATACCAAAAAATGAACTCAGGTAGGGTGTGCAGCCTGTTCTGTTCCTTTAATGTGTTCTTACACTACGGGCAGTAATGATGTCATAGTACTAGCATTAGACGTTATGTTACAACGCAGGGATTAAGGCCTTAACTATACATATATACCTATATATAGATACGTATATATGTATGGTCCTGCTTCAAAACATAATTGTTTCATTTATTTCATTAGCTTGATTTGTATAATTTCATAACATGTGAATGATATACATCTCAACTCATGAAAAAAGTGTTACAGTGTATAGATGTATTCACCTATAGCACACATGCTTGTTCGTATTATCATAGTAGATAATGTCTGCGTATCTGCTCTGCGAAAGCCATATGGGCACCGTAGTACCGACAATCTCCAAATTAAGTCAATGTAGGAGAATGTATGTTCAGTTCGTAGAAAAAAAAAATGGCAGCTGCTTAATTATATCAACGAAAGCTCACACCAAATGCAGAGATTCTTAAAGAATTTCTTTTTTTATAACCCAGGAACGATATTTGTTATACAAGTAAAAATCAGGTTGTGGGCATGTATACGCCAACATGATTAATGTATTAATGCTAGAGGAACATCAATGATTAGACTGGCAGAGACAATGTGGGAATTGATGATTAAACTGTATAACTCAAGCAAGACCTTGTATATATTGTAGCCGATGTAGAATGTCTCAGTGTTTCCATGGGTTTATCAACGTTCTTCATGTGTGCTAGGTAGGGTATTATTAAGGCATGACCAACTTCATCAGTGACAGAAAGCCAGCGTGATAAGAGATTTCATGTGTATTTTCTTATATAGAATAAATGAAAGTGTTACAGCCAAAGGTTCTGACATTAGGGTGAATGCCTTTAACCAACATCACATTATTTAAGGGTCTTCCAACATGAGTTCAGAGCTGGATTGTCGATGGGTTGGCCCTGGCACTTTAAGGCCATCGGCTTGATATGTGCGGCCGCACACTACGTTTTTATGCTCGTTTAGTGTACGGCCGGACACCTCCAGCCTGTGGACGCACACTGGATCACCCAACCTGCCGCTGGACCACCAGAGCAGATGAGTGTGCGGCACTGTGTGCCAGAGGCCAGCCAGCCAGGGCTTGGTCCAGTTGGTCGCTATAGTGTTATTGCTATTTTGGCAATTGATGCTCATGTTAGGAGATCCTGCAAAACATACACGTTTGGTGCATGCTAAAGTAAAGGCCTTCAAGAAACCATTCCCAGAAATGTATTAATAAGCGGATGCAGAACAACGGAATTTGGTTTCGAGCTGCATTAATATGTCGGAAGTTCTTGCATATAACAGATAATAATAATGAATAATAATAATTATCCGTGATAAATTTGTGATGTGATGTCCACAGATGCGGGTTTATTCACATAAATGAGATAAATAATAAGGTGTGTTACATCGGGTTTCAAAGAAGGAGGACAATTGGCAAACTTTATTCCAATTGACAAAACACATTCTTTTCTTCTTGTTTTGGAGTATTTTGTGAAATCCATTCCTCTGTGAGAGTTGGTAATTTAATATGTACAAGATAGAAGACTTTTTTGACGATATTTAAGTTTGTTTAATGTTGTATTGTTATATTTAATTTTTTTTAAATGTGTTTTAAACTGCTATCCTGGATCTTCTATTATGTGTCAGTTCTGTGTTATTGATGAGATATTTACAAAACTGTAATTAAGTTCCCTATATCAGTTTATAATTAACAGGTTACGGTAAATAATTTAAACATGTTCTCATCTTCCAGAACATCCAGCTTTGTTTACATAAAAAAATAAGAATTCCCACTTATTTGGTATGGATTAACATGGCCTTGCACTTTTAGCATATTTGTACATAAGAATTGCTATATTATTTTGTTTTATTGTAAATATTGTAAATGTTCCATGTACAAATCTTGAGTCAAACATGAAACTAGTTTATTTTATATGATGTCAATAGAAATATGTTTTTAAATGTTCCTATTAAAATTATTTTGTAATGAAAAGTGTCTTATTGAGACAGGCTGTAGATTTATTTTCTGGTCTTGGACAACTTTGTTCAGCCTGTTACAACGTGAAAAAAAAGAAGCTTTAATAGAATGCATATAATATTTTGAAAATAATAAAAGACTACTTTTAAAACCAAAAGGAAAACCTTTCATCTTTTTTTTTTTTTCAATTAATTAAATAATACTTTATAAATTTATTCATTTGCATTAAAAAAGAGGTGATCGTAAAGGATACACTTCTTGCTTAAAAACAAATTTGGTAAAAGCTTGTGGCAGTCAAAAAACACGAATAAGAAGAAAAAGAAAAGAGGAGCAGCTACTAACACCACTCAGCGGTTCCCGGCGGTCCGGAGATAAAACAATATCAGTGTGATTGATTGGTGTGAGCGCCACCACATGAAAACACACGACTACACAGGCGCGCAGTAATTACAGCTGTGATATTAGTTGATATCCCTTACATGTGGGAAGGGGACATCTGATGTGATTTTGCATCTTCTATGAATACACAGGCCCTTTAAGAGGTATCACTAGCCTACACAGACTCACCATTACATTGCACATGACAAGTTAGTTCATTATTGTTACGCTGACCACCGGTTACAATGTATAAAGAGTTGCTCTGGTTCATAGTTTGGTAGGTTAAGGAAAAAAACATAAAGTTAGTTCATTCCAAAAACCCATATCTGTTGATCCAGAAGGACAGGGAAAAGACTGATAGCCGATTGTCATCTAACCTTACAGAATGTCCCTATTTCGTTTGCAAAGTTCTATAAGTAAAAAGATCCCCTAATAGGTCTTTAGATTGTCTTTGGATATACTTATTTGTTGAAATCAGTCTCCTAGACTTTTCTCCAAAATAAACAGGCCCAATATGAAAAGTCTATCTCCCATTTCTTTAATTAGTTTGTTTCCCGTCACCCAACACTGTGCAGCACATTCAAGGTATAGTCTTACCAATCATGTAAAAAGAGTCACATTCCCATCCCATATCCCTATCCCCCCTTTAATATAGGATAACAATGTTTGTTCTTGGAAGGATTTGTGGAAAATCTAGTATCCATAAGAACACCCAGATCCTTCTCCATATTGGATCTCTCCAGTAAGCGGCCATTTTTTTTTAATATGGCGATTGAATGAAAGCTTGGTATTTCAAACCATGTATTAGAATGAATTGTTTACTAAAGAAAATAATGATTATTTAAGAGTTGTAGCGATACAAATACTGGCATACCTTCTCTCTTCTTTTTTTCCTCTGTTTTCCCTTTTTTTTAATCATTCGATGGCTTCCCACTTCTTAAGATCTGTGCGTGATAGGGTTAAAAAGGAAGACTGACCCAGGTTCAGCATAGCATTAGATTAAGCCTTCTCTGATAAATTTATTGTTGTGTTTTGGGTTTATATTGCCATCTTTTATTCACATATTAAATGCTGTAATATTTTTGCGACACTTGTAAAACATAAAAAAAAGTCCAAAGTCCCGAATTCTCCAAGAATTTATTAAGTATGACATTTACACATTTAGTCTTGCATTGTATATAAAGTATAAAAAAGTGAAAAGTGCAAACACATAAACAATATACATTATTTTGATTTAACACACATTAGAAGTTGTTTTTTGGGGGGAATATAGAGGGAAGCAACATTCAGAAAACAGCTTGTGCAGTCCGAGTATCAATATCAGTCTGCGAAATATCAACTCCAGTATCTTTTGTGTTACAAGAGTGGAAAAACGTCTTACCCGGTAGGACAGGAGGTTGAATGCATAAGAATTGCATGGTATAAGAATTCTGTGGAAAAGAAAATCAGCAATTACCCATGCCTCTCTTCCCTCTTCATGGTGGGATGAGTGGAATTAAATCAATCCAGGGAGGATATTGCCCAGGAATACTGCCCCATTCCTGTCCCCTGCACTAAGGGACAAGGGATTCCAAAGCTATTGCCTTCCCGTGCTCCCAATCCTATGTGCGGTGGGATGGGGGTGTGAAACTGAAATATATGCCCTTTGGTGGCATAATCCCCCCCGGCCCCCACCGCATGCCCATGAGAAGAGCTGAAAACACGGGTGAGCTTAAAAACAGCTTGTGCTATCAACATGAATATCTTATCAATATGAACAGACATTGCATGGCACCGGAATGGTCAGCGTCAAAATGACGAGAGCCTTACAGGAGGTGTCCTTAACGATGCTGTTCTGCTTGTTAATAACATTAATAAACTTTAGCTGATCAGCAGTTTTAGCTTAATGTTTTATTCATACCTCTAGTGGTTTTAAAAACTTTTTAAAATATGTTGTTTTCAGTTTCAATAGCAATCTAGCAGTACCTACTATTGTGTTACACGACAATTAAGTGCCCCCAGCGAAAATATCAATGACACAAAGTTTTCACATGATTTAAAAAAAAAATACTTCTGAGAAAGGTTAGGCAAATCAGACAAAAATACAGAATTAATCCTTTGAGTTTCAGCTACGTATGGGATATGTGGTTGGTCAAGTCTACACAGGAGGCCAAGCATATATCCCATCCATGGTGGCACCTTAACTTTCAGCCATGCACTTGGGATGCCAACTGGCTATAGATCGCAGTATTGTGATCGGGCAAGTGCCCCTGTACCCAGAAAAGACCCAATAAATAAGTAAATAGAAAATAAACTAAAGCATTTATGTAAATATATCTATTCTGTAAAAGAAGAACAGGGCACCTGTGAACTGTAGCTCCAATGAACCAGAGCCAGAATGGCAATGAAGGTCATGGGGGTCAATAAAAGTTGGTGCATCGGGGGTACAAAAGGGTGCCATGTGATGTGACGCAGTCTCATGTAAAATAGCTATGCCTGTAAAAGGAGGCAAATAACCCACCTCGACAGTACGGGTTACAGGAATTTTTTAAATATAAACTTTGTTGTATATTCTATATTTATAGAGGTCCGCTCTAATGCATGGTTTTCCTTATACCTTTATATTAATCTGCACATTTATATATTATATTTACTTAGAATTGTTTAATGTCTAGAATTACATTTTTCACTCATACTTCAATATATTTTCTTCCCTTTGTATTATAGATCTATAAAAAAAGCAAACATATCAGCAAATTATAATTGGTTAAATGCCATTTAAATGTGTTATACTTTATATACGGTCTCTGACCTTTTTCCTAACAGTAGGGTTGCTAATCCTCCCCGAAATGATAAAAGTTTACTATCACGGATACAAAAAAAAGCATATTCTGATAAAAGGTAAGGGGTAACATATCACTGCATACACAGTGCTGTCGGCATGGAAACACTGCCCATTTCTTCTTCATCTTTATGCCATACTTTAGATAATAAGTGGTTCTGTTGCCTGCCAAAGAATCTTAGACTCTATCGTTGTAAAGCTTATCATGTCCCAAAATATACAACCCATTTTTATTAAAAGGATAATGCGACATAAAGTGCTTTACTTAAATAAATACTACGCACATACGGTTTCATCCCTTTTACAAATGTAACCACTGCATTTAGAGAGGAATTTAGACTGTCTGCACAAATTGTACGACGGAGACAAATATAGACAACGGGTTTAATAAATAAAAATTAGAAAGAAGTATTACTGCTGCATGATGCATAGCTGACCGTCGCCCGCCCCTGAGAGCTTTGTCACCAACATTAATTGAAAAACGCGGGTTGTTAAGCTTTCCACTTTTTGTAGCTTCTGAGCCAGGAGCGAGCTGTGTGGGCAGCGAGGTACCTTAATCCCGAAAACAATGGGCGATACTTAAAGAGCAACCTGTGTGCAAATTGCTAAAACTGATGCAATCAGGTGGAATATTCCAGTGGTAGCTATGGCGATTGCAGCAATATGCACCAAGATTATCCTTTAGAGATAACCCACATTGGTTGCTTCGAAACAGGAACAGAGTGGGGGGGAGATCAGCCCTGGCACTCGATCAGTGAATGATAAATCACAGTGTGCAGCCATGGCTTAAGGAAATATCGGCCTCCTGAGCAGCCTCAGATGTATTCTGCTGGGTCGGTGGAACTATCACGCATTTGCCCAGAGTGCCCAATTGTTAGCCCAGGTCTGCTTTAAACCTGGTGCAGCCTAGCTGTAGACTCTCCTAGAGTCACGCATTGCACAGCAATGTTTTTTTCTTCTGTGGAAGAGAAAGGGTTAACCTACTTTCCTGTATTGTTTGTGAAAAATCTTATGAATGAAGCTGTTGAGAATGTGGGCTGTTGCGCGACTACATTATTAAGCCTTTGAGTGCAGGTGACATGGGCTGTAAGTGGCTCTTAACACCTCTTTGGCACTCGAAGGTTTAAAAACAGACAAGACCATTGCTTGCAGAAGTCAGATTAATAGGAACTTTTATGCTCACGCACATTCAATAGACGAAAGAGAACATTTCTAGCAGAACTGCCTAGAGCTAGTTATTCTCCGATATCAGACTTCCTTCCACGAGGTCTTCGTCGGCCGTCCACTGCAAGCTGCTTACTACAACTAAACTAATAGAAACTCAGAGTTAAGGGGACAGACACATTATTTTTTTACATGCCTTTACTAATATAGAAAAATTGAAGCCCCAGTCCAGACATGGATCACTGGTGGGTTTAATCCTATTGCTGGCTGCTAGGGGAGAATGCCCTAATAGTCAAACGCTGAGACACATCAGATGACAGCAAACGGCTGTGAGAATCAGATGACAGCAAACGGCTATGAGAATAACATGGTGTTCCCTAACGCAAACTCTGCTTTGGCTTTTACAGAAACAGTGATCAGGGAAGCAAATGCTTCCCTGACGGAAGAAAAAAAAAAAACCTCTTTAATAGTCTGTTGGCGTCTTGCAAAGTTTAGCTGCATAACCGAGTACGGCATCCAAATCGTCATACACCGAACACATGGCTTCATACGCTATCAAACTATCTGCTGAGCTTCTACCTACACGTTCATCTCCGTTTCTTTTGCTCACTCAGTAGCCAGACATGAGATTTGTAGACACCGAGGCTTGCAGACACTCATGACATTAGACATCTTGTAAAATCTTGCCTGTTTCCCTTGGAATAATGATGGATCACACGCATGTCTCCTGGGAACAAAAGTACGCGGTAACATTGAACATATCAAAGTGTATGCTAATAGTATGTTTTAGATGTCATTAGAGGCAGGCTCTGCTTCTCTAGTAGTGGTCTGTAAAACATAGCTTAACATTTAACAAATCCATTGCATATTGCATATCAAAAAGCATTTTTTTACACTCTCTTGCTAGCGCGCATTTGAGAGGGCCTCGCGTTTTCTAACTTGGATTTCAGATCAGCGGATTTCTCAAAAAATCTTACAAGTGGAGGTTCATTTAATAAGGAGGCGAGGATTTGTTCAAATGCGAAAGACCATTCCGTGGTTTGTGTGGAAGGCTGTGGCATTGCGGTTTCAGTCTGCCGGAGAGACTCGTTCCCCGGAGTCATATCTGCGGCTTCGGCGCTGGTCCCCGGCACTGAGCTCCTGGTCGGCGAAGCGGAATTCTGCAGTTTTCTCCCAACTTCCTCCATTCGGAGGAGAAGACTGGTTACGGCAGCAATGGCTCGATACAGTAACTCTTCTTCAGGATCTCCGTGAAACAGGTTGTACAGGGTCTTTGAAAACTGAATGAACTGCGTCTGGCAAAAGGATTTTATAAAGCAGAATATGAATGATGAGTATCAACAAATCCAGTGATCTTATAATGTTATACAGAAGTATTATGGGGGTTAGCCCAGTATAAGCTACAGTATAAACTTCACTAGCCATGTATTCCAATGACATAATGCTTCTTAAACTGGCATTGTGTTTGACGAGGACAGATCAGCTAACCTGCTTTAGGTTTGTGTCTCTTAGGGCCACAAAAGATAATACCAGGAGATTCACAAGCCCTGCTGGAAAGTGTAGAATGGATATCTAAGGACACCACAGACTGGCTATCTGTGTCAGTAGCACAGTTATAGAAATACTGCTCGGAGAATCTGCACTCACCTGATTCATTCTTGGCAGGTCTTTGATGCTCTCTTCTTTGCGTACCAGCTCGTCTTGCCATTGTCTAAGATATGCCTGAATATCAATCTTCCCTTTACCTGTAAAAATGAAAATCAAAAGCGGTCACTTAAAGCACCAGGGGGAAAAGTAATATTTCTCTAGCAAACCTCTACGTGCAGAAATATAGATGGAACATTTATGGGTTTTTTTTGCTAATCAGCCCCACATCACAGCAAATCTGTAATGCGTGCATAGATCATGACCATGTTCCATAGATCCTCTCTAGACAGAACGACGCAGACCTGAAATAAAGGTTGAGGACAGGTGTTATTTTGAATTCCTGAAAGTTACCTTTTTCGGGACTCCTAGTTTTGTCTTCAGTATTTGCGTTTTCTGTTGGTGAAGTTACTGATGGTACAAAATAAAAATCATATTTTATTGATTTATCAGTAATTAAAAGATAACTGATGAAGAATCAGAAAACCGATGAAGAGTTTATAGACCTATTAGGGCACAATCACTAAGCTTCAAATAGGGGTGGGAGTAAAATCAGTAAGGGATTCGATTAAGAATTGATCCAACAGACCAAGAGCGAATGGAAATGTATGCTTATCCAAAGGGATTTAACTCCAACATTTCTAAATATGAATTCAAATCATTCAAAGACTAAACTACTATAAAAATAATAATCCATACAAGAAGTGAACTGTCTCTCGTTATCACCTCTTGCATGCACTTTCTTGCTAATACAGTACAGGACCTCAAGTTAACTCTAAAGTCAATGCATACACTTTAATACGATCATAATTACCATGGAGGTTGCTGAAATGCATCAGGTCTTCTTTGGAAAGTTTGGCTTCTTCTGAGGGGCTTATACTTCCCACTTCAGTAAAAGCTAGAACAAGAGCAATAATACTTCATCACAAATACTACTAGTAGCAAAACAATTCTTTAACCTGCAACAAAAGGTAATTCAACCAAAATATTTAACTAGTAACTAAATCCCAGTAAGCAATTTGTTAAGATTTAGCTTTAGAAAATGGCAAAGATGACACAGCTCAGCACTGGGTAATGTCTGCTGTTATAGGTGAAGGAACATAGCGTTTTACCTTTACCTGCAAACTACATCCATTAACCATTGTGTAATGCAAACGCTGTAAACCTTTACACCGTGTACTTCTATAACTTTCGATATTATGGCCTGTTAAGTAAGTTATCAATCCTGTGAAGACATCGAGAGGAGGCTGACTGGTAATAAGTAACCCAATATACATTTATAAAAACCGTGAGGAATTGTAAAAAAAACCAAACAAGTAAAAGTGAGCGATGAGGAAGGACGTGGAAGAAAAAAAGAGGAGTGGACAGAGAGGAGAAAAAAATGGAAAGACAGAGCAGAAGTGAACACCTTTCATCATGGGGGATGTGGCTGGTATTCTGTTGTTCTCTGAAAACTTGTTAAATACTACAATTTATGGCAACAGCAAAACAAGTCTTTGTTTGGGCCATGGATAGCTCAGATGCACCATATAAACAACATAGAAAAATACAAGAAATTGTTGAAGAGGTCATTTGACCCAAAACCAAGGATACTGGACACTTATATTACTTAATGGGGGAAACAAATCCTTTGAACGTACCTGGAGGTATGTGCATTTTAAAGAGTAACTTGAGCCTGTCGGTAAGACTTCCATTGAACATCATGTCTGCATATTAAAAACAATAGGTAGGTTATTAAAGGAAAAACCAGCGCATGTGTGCTACACAGCCAAAACACTTTCTCTTTATAAACAAAAAACAGATTTCTCCAACATATAAAATGTTAACATTTCTTGCTCCATCTACTCCTGCTTATTCTGTTTATTTCTATACTCTGTGTTTGCCCCTCTATCCTACTCTTCATCCAGCTGTTCTTCTTCCTCTGAACCTACCAAGCTCAGTGGGCCGTCAGTAGGGTGGTGGGTAGCACCTGTCCAGCAGGTAACTGGACAAATGGCGTGGGGTGCGTTAACGACACCTATGGTATTAGGCCTGGAAAACTACAGAACGGCATTTCATACTTAAACACGTGCCACGTTTTTTTTTTTTAACTAGAATTCAAATTCAAGTGGTAACTCTCACTTACCAAATGCCAATGAAAATTCTTTGAAATTGATGAGGCCATCAGAGTTCTCATCCATTAAACGGAAGGTCCACAGGGCAAGAGAGTCCACGTTGGCTGAATATGCCCAAGGGCTGAGTAGGTGGTAGAGAGTTCGGAACTGCTGGCAGTCTATGTGGTACTGCTCCAGGTAGGGGAGACTTGGGTCATGGTGTCTAAGAATACTGCTGTTCGTGCTCCAGTAACACGATAAAAAGTGTTCTCTCTTAAGAGAAATAATATCAAATAATTAATGAATAGAATATAGAGCCAACTGAATTACATAACCATCATCTGATCTTATAGTGACCAGTATCATCTGATCTTATAGACCACTACAGTGATCTGATAGTGGTGGCAATTACTGTATATTAGCATATTTACCTATGCTATAGCAATATTTATTGAGTAATTTGGAATATAAAGTTAGCTCTGAGACTATTGCCAAAATACTGCAGCCATGAGCATTGCAAGAAGATGCAAGAAGGTTTGGGCATGCCCTTCAGGGGGGTTTCTGCGGTCCACAGACCATCTAAAAACTCATACTTTCAATTACATGATATGATTTTAAAGATGTCTGTTCCCCAAGCTCATACTTAATGGTAAGTTGGGTTTAAGGTATTTGGTTAGGGCCGTTCATTTGCTGCTATAACTTAACACTGTGTGGATGTGTGTGTGTGTATATTATTTATTTTTAATAAAATCACAGCACAAATGTATTCCTTTACCTTTAAAATGTCTGTAAACTTCCGTAAGTAGTCATTTATATTCTAATTTGATTAGTTCTTAATGCTTAGCTTGGACATTAATGTCAGGATTATATTACAACTAAGTTCTATGATCAGACACTGCATTTCATTCTAGAATACCTTAAATAAATAATAAAGTTCTTCCAAATCACCAGAACTGAATTTTACTTCCTGCAACACAACTCGAACCTGTTGAAATATAAGCAGATAGTAAAACAAAACGGTATACGGTGTTAAATATGTGTATCTGCGCAGAGAACACTGTAAATTAGATCACATTAGCACGCTTACAAAACAATTAATGAAAATGCATAAAATGGTTCTAGAACACGACAGGGAATTTATTTATCTGAGATAGTAAAAGGAAGGCTACATTCAGTCAATGACATGTCCAATTATTAAGTGACAATATATGGTACTAATTAGCTGAGCAGGACTGTAATAGGGCATACCTGGCAGCTAATGTCTATGACCGGCATGCTAGACTAAGGAGCAACTTTGATCAATTCATTTTAAAATACCAACAAGATCTGCTGGGACACTGGATGCCATTTTCACCCAGGGAATTATTAATGCTTTATACCTATGATTGTTTCTTAATAAACAGTTCTTCACATACTCCCACACAAACTTGCTCTAACACCCATTCGCTCTAACACCTTAAACGCCGTCCCACGCGGCACCCACCTTAGCTGGCCCTGAATGGCAGCGGATAACATCCAAACATCAGTCTCCGAGTTTGTGTATACTCACCACATTCTGCTTAGTTGTGCTTTCTAACGTCTGGATGACGTAAAGCTTGTTCCTCCTGCGCAAACTTTCTACGTCCTCATAGCGAATTGCCCCAAATTTCTACAAGAAAAAAAAAAATGAGCCAGTTAGCTTGTCAAACATAGTGGCTCTGAAACACTGAATAAAATTTTTTTTTGATAAGCCTCAGTGTGTTACGAATGTTAGTGATGTAATATTAAATTGCACTGTTATGAAATGATATACAGTAACCCTAGAGCTATCAGTCCAGAAATGCAATAAACGTACCTCGTTTGATTCCCTGATTAAATGTGTAATTTCCACTTTTGTGTTGCTGCCTTTTTTTTCCGGGCTGGACGACGCTTGCTGCACTGTTGACGGCAGAGGGCTGTCCTTGTTGATGACATTGTCAAAGAACCTAAAGGCAACAAGATCCTTTACTAACACGTACACATTATGAAATCTAAAGCTTTTGATCCAGCATGGCAAGGACATACATGTCTGTATTTAGTCTGGGTTTCAGAAAGACTCATTTATGTTAAAACACAAACCAGTCAGAGCTGATATACGTTTTTAAAGCTACGTGATACAGGGTGGCTTCTCCTTAATACAGATTTATGACGGCTTAATTTATTCAATGGATTGTTACTTAAGACCGAAGTCGAGATTAACGTGAATACATCCACATCGGTGTTAATGCAGCTTTATTGGAGTCTGTTTGAAAATGGTGGATATTATGGACATTCAACTCCATGATAATCACGATAAAAAGGTTTAAAGTGTTTGGCTTTTATACAGAGAACTTTCTACACGTTAAGAGTTAATGAAATAAATATATAAATAGCAATACACTTACCTATGTGACAATGAGTTTCCCCATCACTACAGACGTTATTATTAGCTGTCCCTACAATACTACAGAACCCTCATAAAAACAAACATTCTGCTTTTATTTATTACATATTTACTAAATACCCCCTCCCAGTTATTTATTTATTGTTGAGCAAGTCTGTTCTAGTTGGGAGCAAGAAAAGGGCTGTACAGAGTACTATATGATACATAATTATGTATACTGTGTAAAATATGTGCATGTTACTAAATATGCAGGTCATTTATGATAAAGAAGTACTTCCCCAGGTGTTAATACTGCGAGAGACAGTAATTTTATTATAAGCACAAATGTACATACTGCCCCACACCCCAAATCATTCTTTTTCCAAATAAATGTTTGATGCTATTCCACAAAAGGGCTGTGGTTTCCTCTCTCTCAGTGTACGGGGTTTCATGAGTTACCTGTTCAGAATGGTGACAGCTTCGGCATCGTCTTTACAGACAAGCAGTTTTTCAATATTGAAGTCTAAGACGGCCAGTCCCAGCTGCAGGATAGCTTTGATCCCGTCGTAGAAGAAACAATCTACAACATTGACTGCACTTTCAATGGGAAGAACGCTAATGAAGAGGGTCAAAAACCAAGAAAGAGAAACTGAGGAAAAGAACGTCATGTCTGTCATGTGGTCTGTGAGTTGGGGCAAATAATCTTTGATAAGCTCCTCAAAGACAGCCTGATCCACCAAGGCACCTAGAAAAGATCAAGGAAGTATCAGAAGTTACAAGTGCTGACAGACTAACCTCCCAGATGAAGAAACAAGAACTAACAAGCCATGAAGACAATTCTCCAAAAGTTTTTCTAAATTTCAACCAGATGTATACATTGTATCCACAGCTCTCCCCCTTCAAAGCAAGAATATAGTAGTACCGCTACAGTCTTGGGGTCTGAAGTGGCATACAATCCTCACAAAGTTAAAATTGAGCACAAAGAGTTCTGTCCAACTAAACAATTGGATTTCTGGATTGCTTTTTGTTTTTTTTAAAACAGCACACAAACATTTGTTTGATCAGATATAAGGACTCCCTGACGTGATTGATCCCTTAAAGCACATACATCCAAACCCAATATACTTCATTTTGTATTTAATTTGGTAAACAAAGTTCTACAGGGCCCTCCTTTGAAACATTTCTCCACTCTTTACAATAATATATTAATCTTGGCATCTGCAGCTTTCGCCCATTCACCATTCCCTAAAATCAGACTACATGTCCTGCTTCATTCTCACCACTTGCTGTATTCCGCACACTGAATATATGAAGCTGGTCACTAGGGTTATTTTTTTACCTATGGATCTCAGGAATGAAGAATCATATAAATCATATGTTAAATCATATCCCGGCTGTAACATTTCACCTTACAGACATATACATTGTGAAGGATTTAACCTTAAGGAGATGACACAAGTTGACTTTGCAAAATGCAACATTAAAAAAGTGAAAGGTCTGACCACGGCTTCAACTATACATCTATCTATCTACCTATCTATCTGTCTATCTATCAAAGATTAGTACAGAGGGGTATACCGACATACTGATACATTTGTTTAGTGCCATGGTGTAGGACTATCACATGTGAAATATGCAGGGATAGGCTTTTCATAATATATTCTTAAATCTGTGAGATGAAATGTTTTAACTCATCTACGGTGACTATATTCTGAAAAGTAATGGATGTTTTTGGTGGCCACTGTAAAAGTGATATTGCTGTGCGACTGCAGAACACGGAAGATACTTGCAGGCTACCTTTTCACACCGATTCCCCAAACCTCAACTGCATGGGTTGTTATACAAACTTATATATAAGGTAACCATAATATGCAAAAATAATACTAATAATAAAACAACGGCAAATACCTATGATTCTACGATTAAAGTAATCCGGAAGCATTCTTTCACACACTGCAACAAGAAGCCAAAATGCTTCCTCTTCTTTGGCATAGAGGAGTAAAACAGAAGTCAGAATGTTCATTGCCTGGCAAACAACAGAAAGAGAAAATTCATATTACTTACGTCTGGAAGTGATCACCTGCCCTGTGCTTATTAGTGGCATATGTATCACTCTGAAATGGGAATTCCATCTCATCAGCACTGATCACAAGTCAATATTTAGTGAATAATCCTCAGAAAGGTACATTTCAGAGACACATATTCACGTACACATTGTACACAACATAGGCCATTCTACCTGATGGTGGCCTAATGTTGGGCAAGAGTGCTGTATATTCTTTTCTAACACCACAGTAAGTCTGACCAGGAATCCAAATATAAGATTACCCACATTGCCCTAAGTAAAGCCAGCCTTGTTCTCTTGATACTGGGCCCTCCAACATCCAACAGCTGATGCTGCATCCACCCAGAGCCTTCCTAGTGAGATATGTTATTACTCAATAGGAAAGCAGATACCTACAGATACCAGATACCTACCCTCTGGGAGGAAGAAACAGACTTGCAGGTAAGCAGTTATTCACGGATTATAAATGTTCATGAATCCCCTGTGTACCTGCATGCACACGTGAGAGAACATGCTGCGAGATCAGCTAACCTGACAATATCCAATTTTGGGATTCCTGTACGCGTAGGCAGTCAGCACTCTCCTTAATGCGGAGATTCCAGTGTCGCTCTGGAAGGCAGGGTGCTCAGGCAAGGATCTACGTAGATCTCGTTCAATCTCATCAGTAGCCAAGGTGCACGTCCCTAAAGACTTCTCCACCACTTCTGCGTAGTATCCGGGATTAGCTGCCATATCATTAACAGCGCCTACAAATTTGCATTGAAAACCTGTTATTTAGGATTAAAAATACAAATCCCCTATGAAATGAATGACTTGTTTACATCTAAATCTCTGAAGAAGGCCTAACTATAAGGAAGAATGTTACACATAAAGTGTAGGAGTCAGGAATAATCTGGAGGGTGATGAATATTGCCTTTTTTTCTCATAATATAAACGCAATGCTATAGTTGTTCCCTATATCTATTTACAGGTTCATAGCTAACATCCCAGTAGCGAATTAATTTAGATAAAACAAGTTATATAAGCACCGAATTACTTGTTATCTGAAGTGTTTATAATGACAGAGACATTTAGACACTAATTAAAATATTAAAGTAAAATTGACTCTCGCCATAAGGTTTACCTGAGAACAGTAACCAAAGCTCCCCTCTTAATGTTTCTGGAATTCCTCTCACAACTAAATTCCGCGTTCTTTTAGTCCGGAACATGCTAACTCCGCGCCCACATTCTGTAAACAGGATCTTCCAGGACTGCTCCTTCATTTTTTCTTTCAGCTGTAACAGATTTCAGATTGGTCATTAAATGATCAGTCAATCACCGCATCAACAGCAACAATAAAAGGAAGAACGGAAGGCTCTGAAAATGTAGCCTAGTATGCTGTATGGTAATAAAGTATAAAAATAGAAGCAATTTATTTACCATTTTGGGGTCAAGGTTTTCTGCATCCTGAGGATGAAACACCGTCATTAAAGCTTCTGTGCTTACAGTTTTGCTGGTGCCCTTCTGTGCAGCCATTGGGTGTTCTTCAAGAAATTCAGATGGATTATCGGTATAACCAGTCTGGAAAACGAGAGTCAAACATGATGAAGCATGTCTCCAGTTCCCAGTTCATTGAAGAGAACTCAGCTACTTAAGCATCTGCTTTCTTTGCTCATACGGTAGGGCTGGCCCATTATGGAACAACCTTGGGATATGCATAATGTTAAACTATAGGTATTATACCCATTATTATTATTAGGTATTTATAGGTATTCCCTATTGTTACACTGCAAGATCTTTGGTACTTGGACCATCTGAGTGTATTTAGTAGAACTATGTATCCGCTTCACTGTCTAGAACACTCTATACAAATATTGTACCGCTTACATCTTCAGCTCAGTGATGTTGAATTCTGATACAAATTCCTTTATAAGCAATATTCATGAAGATGACCTAGAATGTGTATTACCTCGGAGTAAGCGGCATGCTGTGGACTTGTAACTGCACATTTCCCTCGTAATCTCATCACTAGAGTTTCAAAATCTCGAACGTCGGTAAAGCGGAATATTTTCTTGCCTTTGGTGCTAATAGTAACAGCCCTGGTTACTGCATCTGATTTTTCGATACCTACAACCTAGAACGGTAAAGCAAAAAAGCGGTGTATGTCACGGGAGGAACTGTATGTGGGGAAGAGGAGTGAGTCCCACTATGTTATACACAAGCCTATATTTTAGAGAAGTAAATCGGGGCAGAATGTCCTGTCTACATAATCAACCATAGTCAACCACCACCTAACTCTATAGCGTCTCTTGGCACAACAGTTCACTGGTCCAGTGGAAGGGAAAACCCAACATACTGTGTACTGCAATCAAAGATTTGCCACAGAGCAAGCCGCATTGATATTTTAATTGCTACATCAGTGCTTCTTTGTAGGATTAAGAATTGAATTAGAGAAAAGGGTGTTTTGCACTTAGCAGTTTGGATGCAAAGGAAACACAAAAGACAAAGTTTAGTCAGTGCAGAGAGGACATTTGTTATCTTCTAGAGAGGCTAAAATGTGTGAGGACTAACTGAACGTAAAGGAAAGGTCATAAAACATCTAAAGAATTCACCGTGTGGTTACAGGATAAAGAAGTAAAAGGACTTCTTGCACAGTTGTGGTTGAGACCAATGTTATGGATGATGACCTACAAATGCTTGGCTGAATTATACCTTGATGTCAGATATGATTTTAATCTAAGAAAGCACCGCACAATCCTCAGCCGAGAGACTTCTCTGAATGGAACGGGCTTCAAAGGAAATAATGTGTGGTTTTAAGGTATAGGTATCCCAAATCATATTACCACAAGTATAGACCATTATCTACTAAAAATGATCACTGGACCACGGAGCAGAAGGTGGTCTGGTCTGAAGGATCACGTTTTCTCTTACATCACGTGGATGGCCGGGTGCGTCACTCACCTGGAGAACACATGGCACCAGGATGCATCCATGGAGGCCGCACCTCGCAACTTACAGGACTTAAATGATCTGCTAATGTCTTGGTGCAGATAGCACAGCACACCTTCAGAGGTCTAGTGGAGTTCATACTTCTACGGGTCAGGGCTGTTTTGGTGGCAAAAGGGGGACCTAGACAATATTTGGCGGGTGGTCATAATGTTATGGCTGATGTACGGTGTATATGTTTGTTTTGTGCAATGAGCTGCAAAGTATATGATTTAGGAAAGATGAAAAATTCATCCAATGTATTATGGTGGTAGAAAGCTGTGAACATAATTTCTGTCACTTTGGCAGTTCATTGGCCACCAAAGATTAAAAGTAAATCAATGTACATTTGTTTATGTACGTGCATGTGGACAGTGTACTGGTGATTAAATAGTGCATGGATTTAAGCAGAAATATCTATACAACTACACCTTACCTCTCTTAGAGGAATGACTGTACTACATAAATTGCTATCGTGGCTCGCAAAGCAAATGTAGTTTTCGGAAACGCACATCTTCCCCAAGGTATTGAGGTGACTGAACGGTATCCAGAGGAAGCACTCGTGAACTTCTTTCAGAGTCTCTTCCCTCGGCAGTCGGAAGTAGGTGGTGAAGTGCTCGCTGTGGGCTCGGCCCTCCAGGCCTCTAGTGGACAGCAGGACAATTTAATTTACGGGCGTTCAGTATTGGCCCTTGGAATCAAATCTGACACAGACAAGAACACTGTATACATAGCGAATGACGAACACATCCCAAAAGGAAAGAGCAATGCTTCAGAGAACAGGTCGATCCCACAGCAATAACTGCAATCCATCGTGGCTAATGTGTATAGGGGGGCATGGCTGATGCTGAATTAGATAATTAAAAATATTGGCTGCAATATAAAATAAAACTACCGCTTTTTTTTATACGTCTTTGCTAATGTCTTTGGTAAAACCAAAATGGATACAATTACGGTATATTGGTACATATGAAGATGGAAGGTCTGGTTGAAGGTGATAGCTTTCATTGAAACAACACAGAAAAAGATTTCTCCTGAAGAAGAGATTCTAAAGTCCCGGAGGTTTAACTGACATGTCATCTCTTTTCTATGCTGGCTCAGCCAAAGGTATCACCTTTTTACCAAAACCTGAAATAAATGGCCCCATCACAGCCGTACAGTCTGCTGTTCTGAAATAACACTTTTAATCATCTGGAAGTTTGCCTTTTGCTACCCAGCTGGTATTTTACCAGCAAAATACGACAAACGTCACATCCAATGACCACCCTAAGAAAAATCATGGCAGGTATTTTTTCCCAGAAAGGTACGACACCCTATTTATATTTAATTCAGAAGTAGAAATGTCCAGGCTCCTTTCCTCTAAGGTTAAACTAATGCAGAAACCAGTACAAACACTGGTATCAAATTCACAAAAAGACGTGTACCTGCCAAGAGCACAATTAAAATATCTGGGTCACAGAACAATGCAGCTTCATGAAATCACCTGCGCAGACCTTTCACAATGAGGATGAAATGTCACGCTGCTCACTCGCTGCCCGTAATCTGCTTGTAACGTAGCTTCTGGTTCAATGATTACCTGGAACACTTCCATGGAGTGCCTGGATTTAACAACAGCCCCGAAAGAACCTATCTGCGGCACGGGGCGTTCAAAAGAACCAGAGAGCATTTCCAGCGTCTTTGTGATGGATCAACATGACAGATCAGATCACTTGGGATTCATTGACCAAGTCAAAGTCAAAGTGGGACCTTACTAGCCCTAATCCATGTTTTCACATATTTACAACCAGTGCTGGCAGCTATTTCCCACTGCTATACACGGGAGCTGACATTTTGCTGCATCTATAAAATATTGTTGATGGATTACAGCAAGCATGTTACTTAAATATGCATCAAAGATCAAAAGATCATCTTATTTGGAAATCCTCAGCATACTCATCTGTTAATATTATAAACCGCCATTTCAAGATACAGTAAAATGTATTTTTATCTAACCTCTAGATTGTAACCACGCTTAAGCAGGGCCCTCATTACCTCTTGTTTCTCTAAGTCAAATTGTTATGTGATGTACTACTTGTAAAGTCCTGCTTACCCATTGTACGGCGCTGCAGAATATGAAACAATAAAGAATAATAACAACATGTCCTAATATCGGAACAGTACTATCCAAAAAACTCTTACAGCCACAAACAATCAATATTCCCGAACAGTCTTAAAGATTATTTCATACAGATATTTGATCTAAAAGGGGTGTATGGTGACAATCCAATATACTTTACTAGAAACCAAGCCTGACCACCCTTCTCTACAGAACATACATGTTTTAGATATGTTACCCTACATACGAAGTGCACTTTTGGATAGAAAAGGCTGAACACGACCTATCGACGTACCGTTTGGTAATCTGAAAGGGATCATTCAGCACCGGGTCTGTTTCGAATTTCTCCTTGTCAAACAGTCTCCTTACAGCGTAACTCGCCAGCTGCTCCATCAGCAGGAACGTTTCATTGATGTGCAAGAACATTGAAAAATAATGATCCTCTCCGCCTGAACACACGTGTATACTCTCCGTGAGCAAGACGGTAGCAGTCTTCTCGAGTTTGGAGAGTTCGTCCCATGAGATGATCAGCTTCACTGGGGACATAGCAAGAAAACAAAAAAAATCTTTGATTTAATCTTTATGATTCCATCTGTCCTTATTTTTTCTTTTTTTTTTAATGAATCTGAAACAACACTAACTCGAGACACACAAGGAACTTAACTGAGCATAATGTGTAAATACTGCATTCAAATAAATATAAAGTGTAAAAGCGGGACACTTAAAAACAATAAAATAGTATTATACCCTCATATCCTGTAAGATGTCCTCGTTCTGCAAATCTATGTCATTCTGTGCTGCTCTATGTGTTTTACATTTCTGCCTTTGGAAGCATTTGGTTGCATATTGAATATTATTTTTTAGTATTTCAACTTAAGTGCTGGAGTAAGAAACACTAGTAATCCTAGAGACCCCCCCCCCCCCAAAAAAAAACCCCTAACATTGTATTAAATACAATAGATTGTAACCAATATATAATGTTTTGACCATTAGTGATCTGGTTAACCACGAATGCAGTTCCTGCAGCTTATAACAGATCACTACTGTGCAAATCATGTAATGCACCACAGGGTTACAAGTGCAAACCACGTAACATGTAATGTGATTTGTACCGTGTTCTCTTTTAGGGTAAATGTTCCCCTTTAAACTTATTTACATACCCAGTTCCTTTACTTTTTTCATATGTTGATTTATTTCATGTTCCAGGAAGGTCAAATCACTTGAAAAGTCATTTTTAAAGAGCTCTTTATTCATGGTTACAAGAGATGCTGCCAACATGCAACTTCATAGGTGGGATGAGTAACCACCTGCCCCAATAAACTAAAAACAGGTGTCAAGAGGGTGTTGATGGCTCTGCAAATCAGTACACCTTCTCCTGTATGCATGCAAGGCAAAGAGATCTGGATCAATGAAATCTACCCCATGGCTCCTCAAACATACCATGAATGAACTGGCTGAAGGGCCAGATTATGTGGAGCCATGGAGCAGATGAACAGTGGTATGTGCGGCTGGAGTCAGATTTCGTATATCTTGCTTTCCTTGGCCACAAAGTACTGCACTTTCTCACTCCAGACCAATGCAATGGTGAGTATACAATAGGAAAGGATGCAACCGCTGGAATGAGAAACCCAAAAACATTCCAGCAGAGGGCACCCGGGCACGCAAATCAGTATTACATTGGGTTAGTATCCCTTTTCTCCAGCTCTAATTCCCAATGGTCGGCGCACAATACTTACTCTCAGAGCCCAGCAAAAAGGAGTAGAAACTGAGAAAGTTGGTACTGAGATACAGCCAGCCCTGGCACGGTACTCTTCCTCTCCAGTAACTGCATGAGTAGTAGGTCACTAATTTCTCCTGATCTGGCAATCCAAAGCATTTTTCAAATTTCATAAGAGCCTCTCTAAATTTATCCGGATCCTCTTCTTTTATGAAAGAACCCTTTCCCTCCTCTGCAATGAGACCCTAAAAGAAAATGAGAAAGTAAAGAAGTACGATTATTCTTATCTTAGTCAACTTGTTAATAAAGCTTGCCCAATACTATGACAATGCAGTCTTCTTGGGTTATTTTCCCCAAAACAAGGAAAAATGGCAGATATCAACCACTCAAGAAACACGAGTGTTTAAGTACTGGTGTTGTTCAGCTCATCATCTTGTGAACCGAGTCTGAATGAAAGAAGCTATTCAGATATTCAGACAATCAACCCCATGCAATGAGTGACCAGTAAACACAAGAAAATAAAATAGAAACAAAAAGTCTTATGTCAGATAAACAATATTGCCCATATGTAATCATTATGATAAAGATACTGCGAAAACCAAAAAGATTTTTGCAATTTTTAACCCCATCTCCCCCAAATTTTCCTAAAACTGTTTATCCCAAAGGCATTAAAAAGATCTAAAAAAGTGTGGTTATTTATTATTGAAATCTGATTGTGTAATAACTGTCCTGAATTGGACTGAATTGCTATAAAGCCCCATCATATGAACTCCTGCTAGTTAAATACACTTACTCTGATCTTTCCTTGTACAAAACTGGTTATGTCATCACTTGAGTCAAACACTGACAAGGTCTTCATAACATTGAGCTCCAACCACTGCCAGTGTTTTAAAATCTCTTCCTTGTTGCCTCCTAAATAAAATAAAGACATTATTACTCTAATGGTCACACCATTTTTCTAGTGAAAATAATAACATAGCATAGTAAATGACTGGGCCTTGTGGGATTTACTCATCCAGTCATCAATCTGTTTGCCGGAAAATAAATAGTAATAAGTCTGATTGCCGGAGTGATGATTATTTTATTTTCAATGCGCTGCGGAGAATGTTTTTTTTTGTGATTTTTAAAAATACAGCATAGAAAGAAAATGTAATGCGGAATAATCCTTTCCTAACACATCTCCATAATCTCCATGGCTACGTGAGAAATGGTCCTGTCGTAGTCCTTTGCAAAAACATGATCAGTTTTGGGGGTGGGTGGAATTTGTTGAGAAAAGGAGAGCAAAGGTTTCAGACGTTTATATTATTTAACTATAATAAACCTTTAGCAGAGGTAGAGAAGACAAAAATAATGGCATTGGAAAAGAGTAGTACATTTCTTTTTGTTTCTAGCGAGAATAGTTTACTTTATATTTTATACTTTGTTCCCTGCACGACGTGGCACCTTATGTAACCAACTGATCATATACAGTATCCCTCTGAGAAATGTTTTTGTATATGGATTCCAGAAATTCCAAAAATACACATTATAAAATGTCTAATAATTAGGCTTAATCTTTTAGTCTAAGCAATAAGAGTCAGTACTCGTATTCCTATTTAGTGTTTTCAGCTATTTCAGCCATACAGACCACGGACAGCTTTACGAAATCAAGCACAGAGCCCAACTCCCCATCCGAATACCGGCGGTACAAAGACCCACACTAGAGAGCTCAGTGACTTTAAACTTGGTATCCTCAGGATGTCACCTTTCCAACAAATGAGTTTTCCAAATCTGAGCCCTGCTAGAGTTGCCCCGGTCAGTCAAAGTGGTAGGCCACACAAAGTCACAGAAAGGGACCTCCGAGTGTTAAAGAGCATATGTCTGTCCCCCAGATGCTAATTCCCCAGCAAGCTCCAAAATGCCTCTGGAAGCAACATATGGTGCAAATGTCTGCTGTACTAGAAAGCCTTGAAAGAAAGTCTGGGACAGAGGTGCAGAAGACAGATAACTCCACATGGACAGCGGTTTCCTCCTTAATGGGACTCGTCAGCATGAGGTTGGGTATTGACTTACTGCTTGAGGCTTGGAGCAATATGTAAAGTCCATGTACTAAATGTATATATAGAGGCATAAGGTGATCATTGTTGTCCTTATTTACATATACCTACACAGAATCCCTTGCAGAGGTGATGGCACTACAAGATTTATGTGGGAAAAGAGTGTTTAACAATGCCCTTTCTAGTCCTTAGAGTGGAGGGGTTTTCCATCACCTTTACCCCACCACAATGTATGTTGTGTGCAACACTACAGCACAAAGACATTCACTGCAGTTCTGTAGTTCCACACCTGTGGCAACAGTTTTGAGAAGGCCCTTTCCTTTTTCTGCATGACAATGCACTCACACACAAAGCAAGGAACATACAGAACAGGTTTGTCGAGATCAGACTGGAAGAACTTGGCTGGCCTACCCTGAGCCTGACCATAACCGACGGGAGCCAGGTTAAATTGCCCAACGTCAGTACTCAGCCCCACTTAGCCTCTTGTAACTGATTAGAAGTCAGCACATACTTTAGGACACTTAGTATATACTAAATACCACTAAACTGGCTTCACGTCTCTAGGAACATTGTTGGGTGAGAAGCTGCATGGCTGAAACCTACTTTGGAAACTAAGTTGTAGCAGAACTAAAACTGCCTTGGTGTTGGTCAAACTATACGCACAATCCTTGAGATACGTGAATTTCAATCTCATAGCAGCTCGAGAGCAGTGTGTTGGTTGCAAATCCTTAACTGTCTCTGGGGTGGCAGAATAATAATATAAATATATATATATATATATAAGGTAAATTATCTTTCGCATGCTTTTAGGGGAGAATGACAGGGAAAGCTGAAACTTCTAAAGGCACTATGAGATATAATAAGGATATTGGGGAAGTCAGCCTAAGGTAATACCATCACACTCTTCTGCTGTATGAAAGGTTATCTTATCACCATAGCAACAGCCCAATGTTCCATTGGATGTATGGTTATAAGGCTATCTCAAAATTAAAGAACCTATGTTTCAAATATTTTGGTGAAACCCATCTTCACAGTGTAAAAAATATTGTCACATAAATGTCCAAGTCCCTACAATTGTTACAAAATGTCTGAAAATACCAATATTGGGACTCCAGGGAGGTATGCATTACTCATAGACAATTTTATTTTAATGCTCCTGCTCACCAGGAACTGTGTCTGAACAAGTCTTGAAAGTGTATCTGACTGTACATCTAATTTTGATTATTCCGTCCCACTAAAAGTTTTTGCTAACACGTTAAGACTATAATATTATATATTTTTTATATATTTGTTGCCAACTTTATTAGGGTGAGAAGCGCAGACAGTTTTTTGTTTTTGTATAATATTATGATTATTTGGTACTCACCACATGCTATAGACCAGTAAACCTGTGAATCTGGGGTTTGATGGAGAATACGGAAAGGTGCTACCTTGGCAGTGGAATCTAAAACCGAGTCAAGGGTCCCTACAAGAAGACCTGTCAAGAGGACAAACAAAACATTCAAGATTAAGTTGACCTGCTGATTTAAAAGAAATATAAACTCTGTTAAAAAAAGTAATTACTATTGTACTACAAGCTCCATCTGCGCCGATGCATGAAATGATCCTCTCCCCAAAAACATAGTAACAAAATGTTCTTGGTTGCCTCCTTCTAAATGAACATATGTAATTAAATTATCCGCTACTTATATACCCTATATTATGGTTATAAGGTGCCTTTTATTATACCAGGAGAAGGAGTGAAGGCTGATTGATAAAGCAGGTTACAAACATTTGTGTTTTGGTTGGATCAACAAATGAGATAAATTGAATGCTACATCAATCATCCCCCTGTTTGTCAGCTCATACCGCTGAAACTGCGAACATAAAGCCCGTGATACTGCGAAGAGAAGACGGTTCTTACAACCAGCCAGTCAAACAATTTGGAAACAAAGCCGCTCATATTTCTGTCTACAAGCATGAAGGAATCAAAGAAAAATATCCACATTTCAGTGACCCTTCCCTGATGTCTTAAAAGAAAACCACCCAAATATTCTATTCAATTCAGCCCTAAAGCAGATCTGCCACTTATACCTAAATGTTAAATGAACGCATACGATGGCATTTGCATATTAAAATAAATAATATTTTATTAAAATACCATGGAAAAAAGATACTCTGTATGACCAAAAGTATGTGGACACCTGATCATCACACCTATATGAGCTTGATGGTCATCCCATTCCAAAACCATTGGTATTAACATGGAGTCGGCTCTCTCTCTCTGCCGCTGTAAAAGTCTTCACTCTTCTGGGAAGATTTTGGAGTGTTTCTGTAGGCATTTTTGCCCATTCATCCAGTAGAGCATTTGTGAGGTCAGGTGCTGATTTTGGACGAGAAGGCCTGGCTCGCCATTGGCATTGCAAGTCATCCCAGTGAAGTTAAAGCCACTCAGGCTCCTAGCAAGACTCATCGAACCATGTCTTTACGGACCTTGTTTTGTGCACGGGGTCACAGTCATACTGGAACAGGAAAGGGTCTCCTTTAACCAGGTGCCACGAAGTTGGAGTCATGGAAGTTGGTGTCTATGGAGATGGCTGTCTATCTGCTTGATTTTACACAAGTTATCAATCGGTGTGACTGAAACTAAACTCATTAATTAGAAGGAGTGTCTACATACATTTGGTCATAGAGTGTAATCTGCGTGATAATTCCTCTCCATTGAGGTGCTGCTTGTTGTTGACTGGTTCATCCAGCCATTGTAATGGTGGGGTGAGAAGAAGGGACTACAAAAAATACATTCATCGAGAAGTAGCAACAGTTCCTCTATAAAAGCGATTATGACTACCCTGAATCTAAGTCCAGACCAAGGAGTGATTAAGGTTTGGACCTTTACAGCCCTCAAACTCTTATGTTTAATCACTTGTGGGACCTAACTCTGTAATGTTTTTATCATTCATCTGGTTACAAGTGGTAGCATCTGTCACGGTCTTAGCAAAAACATGGTGTGTTTGTACCCCTGGAAAATTGAAATCTAGCCCTGCGCTCATCTCTGGTTTTTGGTATTATTGATGCAAACAATGTACCCTGCAGTGGAAATGTGATGTGCGTGGAGAAGCTTTTTTGGGGAAACGAGGTATAGGGCAAAGGAAATTCATGTATCTGTTGACTTGGGTAAAAGGATAAATATAAGAAAGAAGCTGAAAGAAGCTGAGCAGCCATTGAATGTAAGATTATTCATCCGCTGATATAACTCTGTTGGTGTCATCATTCACAAAGTTCTTCCATCCCACGCACAGCAAACGTACAGAGGCATCACTTTAGTCTCATATAACCGCAGAGTGTTAAATAATTCACGATAATGCACTAATCTTATGTTTCTAGCCTGTGTGGGAGGATATCCCGGTTTCCTAAACTGATTTTGCTGCTACCAGAATCTTCATTAAATAAATGAAAAGAAGAAAAATGTATGTACAGCCTGTTAACTATGTATACACTTACCTAGCCGAAGTTACAAAAGCGGCCCCTCTGCCGTATAACAGGGTGCCTGATCACCTGTGACAATGGCGTTCTGCTGTCATTTTCATTTAATTCTCATTTACGGTACCCACTCAAATATATATATGCTTTTTTTCTCAGGACAAGAAGGGCTTTCTTTAGATACCATTATTTTGATCGTATCATATGATGTTTTACAAAAAAGGGGGGAAATGGAGGGGGGGGGGGACTTTCTGACTGTTATTTGAAACGTTTTTACTCACCTACCAAAAATAACGAAAACAACTACTAAATGCATTCTAATATTGTCCTGAGTATAGAAATACACATTTTTTTTTAATGTTTTTTGCAAGTTATAGAACAATAAGTACATATAGTGTATTTTATAAGGGTGTAAAATGCCCACTTACACTCTACACTACATCACTGATCTCCCCAACTGGCCCATTACAATTTGGCACAGTCCTCCATAATTAGAAGGACTGGACAGCGGCACAGAGGAGGAGGCAGGCCATAACAAAATGAAACGATACTTTCTAAATTGCAAAACATCATTAATTACTTTTAATGGTCTAAACTATCATTTAGGTTAAGATGAGGAAGGGAATGTAGGTCCTGTATACAACAAGAGAGTCCAGCAGCACTGACCCCCATATACATATCATTTTATAGCAGAAAAAGCTATGTTGTAATATACGCAGTATATATTAAACATTGGTGTTTTCATTAGAAATAAAACAAAGTATGTTAGCATTATTAACAGGAACAAGACAAAGCCAGCGTTATTATCCACCTGCCATTATACGTAATACACGGTATGTAATAAGTCAGCGAGGGTTAAAATGTGTCCTGTTCCCTTGTCTTTCCCCAAGTGGACTGCCTTCTATCTATCTGTGCTTAAGCTCACTATAAAAACCAAGAAGAGCATGCAGCTGGTATGTACTTGTCTGCCAAGCCATACTGAGTGCCTGATGCTACCGCCGCTATAAAGACACAACACTAGCAGTCTGTGTTCCAAATAAGAAACGCCCCCGCTATCTGCAGTAACAACATACGCAATCAGTGTGCCAAGTGAAACATTTAGAAACCATTTACTAAATCTTTAGGTTACATCCCATGTAATGTGTCAGGAAGCAAGAACACAGAACACCGTAACACAATTCGAGCAACATAGAATCTGACGGCAGATAAGAACCATTCGGCCCATTTTTCCTGATATAAAAACTTACACCTTAATCAGTCCTTGGTCTTATATTCAGGATAGCTTTATGCCTGTCCCATTTATGTTTAAATTCCCTTACTGTATTACCCTCTACCACTTATGCTTGGAGACTATTCAATTTATTGACAGCCCTCTAAGTAAAGTAAAACTTCCTAACGTTACATCTGAGCCTCCAACTCTCTAGTTCTCAATCTATGCAAAGTTAATTGTTGGATACGTGTAAGAAGCAATCCTGGTGCATAGTGATGCAGTCACCATAGCAACCATCCGCATATTCCTGCTGCTCGTCATTTGCCTCCTTACACTTGCATTGCCTTCTATGTATAAATCTTAGTTGCCTGAGAACCCCTGAAAGTAGCAATTTATGTGATTTTTTATTACATTAGTTCCATAGTCATAGACCATTATGAATGGTGCTAAAAAAACACAACTAATAATACAAGAGCATCATCTGAAAAAATAACAATCTAATATATATATATATATATATATTTATATGTCATAAAAAATATACATGTTGGAGTCATGGGGTGAGCATTCAAAGTATTCTTGAAACAATGCATGAAAATATTATAATTCCTGAAACAAAAAACACATGATTTACATATACTGTATATATGTTTATTGCGTATTTATATGTTTATATATATATATATATATATATATAACATATAAATACGCAATAAACAAAGTAATTCGTATAACTGCACATATTTAATATGGATAATGTAGTCTCATTAGCCTTCACGTTATTTAGACTGCTGTAATAATATAGTGAAGTTATGAGCTGACTATTCCACATGCTGCAGACCATCGCACATATGCAGCAAGAATAATAAAGAATAATATCCCAGCGGGGGTGGTTACCTGTCAGACCCCCTCCCTCTTCTCCATACCCCCTCCTTCTCTGCAGCACAAAGTAGGGATTGGACTGCTCCGTCACCCACAGCTTCAACGCATTCTTTAGCAGAACCTCCTCCGGTCTGAGCCACATCTTGTCGGTACCGGTCGCATCTCTTCCTGCCCATCCCGGGCTCCGCCGACACGTAAGCAGCAAACCTGCCAGGACGGTGGAGTCGCTGAAGGACGCCGGGGGCTGTAGTCTTGCGCCCCTGTTTAACCAATAGGAACATAGTGTGCTTAGGACTACATCTCCCGGAATGCAACGTTGCATGTTAAAGCGCCCGCTTCTTTATCCGTCACACAGCGATGTGCTGGGTGGCTGGTGGTTGGTGTAGGGCATATGGCAGGGTCAGGGTGGCTTCCAGGTATCTTTGACACTGCTGAAACTCCACTCTTGATATTAAAATGCACTCTATAACAGAGAAAGACATATATATACACTCATAGGACAAATGGTGCCGGCACAAACAGGCAGTATGTGTCAGTTATCTAAACAATGTCCAGACACTTCCTCAATGTTTGACCCAATGAGATAGAAAATACCAGTTATAGCTACTTTGTAAATTACTGAAAGACAAGCTGATGGTGTGGAGTTGATTCTGAAATGTGATCTATACACTAAAGGGAGAGCTTGCAGGAGAGTTTCCGCTCCTTGACTTTACTATATATCATAAAGAACTAATCCCAGTGAGCCAGCCCTGTATAATGTATAATTACATTTCTTCAGTCCTCTCACCCATTGAAGATATATATGGCCGCCTCAGCCTTTCACACAGGAGAAACCTGCCAATGTTGGCTTTTTATAATTATACACCAGCACGTTACCCACCAATATGCAGAATCGGGAAATAAATAATATTACCCCTCTGTGCGTTTATACGTACCACATACAGCAGGGCATGTACTCGCCATAAACATGTAAAATGTGCACGTATCAAGATGCATAGATTGCGGAGATACATACACAGTGGCAACAGAAAACAAAATGTCCCATCTATTCTGCCCATTTTGAGTCACATTTTACTCTAAATTGTTTAAAATAGCTTTATCTTGCAACAAAAGATTTCTTGAATTCCAGTACTTTGCACCTACTTCTTCCATTGGAAGTCTATTCCAGGTACTTACTACCCATTACTGAAACCCCACTTGAACTACCTTAACTTTTAAGCAACTTGTATTGTAAAATATTCAAATGGGTGTATGATTGTGGAAAGGTTAAATGCACATCTTGCAGCGAGGAACGTGATCGGGGTGTTGTGCATAAAATAATTTGTTATAAATTTCATCCATAAGATCTAGGTTGTAATTCCAGAGAAGTTCTGTATCTCTGGTTTACGCAGCACATGGATTGTAAATCCCAAACTGTAAGAGGATCTTTCCATATAGAATAACGGTATCCCTCGCGGTGCAGGAACACTAATATAAAGAACGCATGGAGGAGAGACCAGGCATATTGTAAAACAGTAAAAGTATACTTTATTGGGTCCCTACATGCCCCTTACTATAAAAGCGTGATAATAAGACTTCTCATAACATAAAGCTAGCTCACCACCACCTACACTGCAAGGAAGGGAATTGCTTTGGGTTTTTTTTGTCCTTCTGGAGGTCTCCTCTTACAGCCGTGAAACATGCACGGCAGATTCTCCAAATGTCGCCACTGCTACCACGTGATGCACACCCCACGTTTCGCCAACACGTGGCTTCCTCAAGTGCTGACATAGAGAGAGGGTCGGCACTTCATATATTACCAAAATCTGCCAGGTGTGTGATATTCATAGACTTGCCATGCTTTTCCTCAACCATTGCATGAAAAGCCATAGCATATAAACAAATAAATAAGAAAAAGCATGTCAGAAAAATATTTTATAAAAAAACCCAAAAACAAACCCTGAATTAAGACCTTCAGTAATCAACATGTTTAAATTGTACATTCAACATGTTTTCCTATATAGGATTTTAAAGACCTAGAGGTTCTGTCGACATATTAGGGCTGCTCCTTATATGGGTCCAGGTAGGCCAATGGGACCCAGGTAGATTTTTGGCAAAGGAAACAATATGCCCCCCCCCCCCCCCCCAGCATGTTCTTCAGGGATCGATTTGTGGGGAAAAGGAAGGGTTTCTGACTCGGTCTTTCTCCACGAATCTTGATCATTCTTATTACCAACCACAATTGTCTTCACCCATTGTAACTGTGGCTCTACTATGTTGTCATGAAGTTATTAGAATGGTTTTCTCTTATAGCATCCCTGCCATCCCACTGAAGGTTGTCTTCTTAGCTCTACCCAGTTGTTTTCAAGCCTCTTGGTCACCAGGCTTAGATGGTCATTGACGAGGAAAGGAGAACATATTTCTGCACATTTTTCCCTCCTGTAAACTTTAATCAGTCCTTGGTGTCGTCAGCATAACAATTTGCCTATTGCATGCATGTGTCTTACTGTATCTACACCTACCAATCTGGTGGAAGGCCGTTCCACTTATCTACCACACTGAGTAAATACCTATTGGATATTAATTCGTAGAAACAAGATACACCAGCAAAGGAATAAAAGAACTGCCTCTTAACCTAACCAAGGCCCTTCATAAGGCAGACACACCGATGGGGGCCAAAAGGTAATACTAGCACACATGCATGGCTTATGTCCTGCCCGTTTAAAAACTGCCATCACCCACTTTGTTCATCAAATGGCAATTTCCTGCTTGCCCCCCCCAATATCTTTTAACCCAATTTATGTAGAATTGAGGGTGATAGACACAGAAGCGGGTTTATATTTCATCTACGGCATATGAATTCCCATTGTAAACCCCGCAAGATGAAGTAGTCAAATGTATTTATTTACACAAAATTAGCAATACAATCAATATATTTACAGCATTTTAGAGTTTCTCAAATATTTTTTTTTATTGCTAAACATTAACAAATAGTAATCTCAACCATTATTTATCACTCACACATCTGTTCACATTTCATTAAATATAAATGTTACTGCATAAACAGACAAAAATAAAGTGCGTTATAATTTAATTATAGACTATGGGATGGATACAAGAACATTAGGCATACGCAGAACACTGCAATAAGCCAATGTAGAGGGTATAGACAATTTTATAGCTGAATAGAATTAGTTAAAATAAGTCCATAATCAAAAATAAAATTTTCATTTTCAAAAAGGACAGGCCCTTCCCTGCTGCCCACTCTGTTTCACAGCCATAACTATACAGATGGTAGCCCACCAAATCAACTTCATTGAAACGTTTTAAAAAAGTTTTTCAGCCATATCAAATTTTGACTTAAAATGTCTTTGAACCTCCTTATTGGGATAAATACACAGAATAAAACAGGATGCTACCTCCCAACATATGTTGCTCCATTTGTGGTGCATTCACAAAACCAAACAGCACCATCATTATAGGTAGTAAGTCGTGTAACCTTAAACTTTGAACCAATGAATGTACTCATACCAGCTCTTGATGTTCCTCAAACCATCAATACACTCACATCGGTTGGAGTTAGGTGCAGAGGGACCCATCAAAACTTTACCAAACTTGGCCATAAGTATACGAAGCCCACCAGTCTCCTAAAATTCAGTCGCGATTTTAGATGGATAAAGCCATTTGAAATTATTTTCCATTAATTTCTTACACAGATATTCAAAAAGGTACAAAAAAACCCCCAAAACACCTAGATGTTATTGGTCGAATCTGAATCCCACACATACGTCCTTGCTTCCCGAGATAATATATTTCTGTGAGTTTAACCCAGAATTCTACCAGTTTCTACACAGCGGTGAACAAACTGGATGGCAGAAGCCTGCGCTGGTACATTACCAAGCGAGGGCTGTTACCCGCACTGGAGAAGAATGTTTCTAAAAGTGTTCTGTGCAAGGGTACGTTTTGAGAGAAATAAGAAATTGAAAGCCGAGATGTATAAATCACTAGTGAGTGTGCAAAGGAAATAAAAAAATAAACCTAATAACCAGTGAAAGAGCGGGGGGGGGGGGTATAAAACAGATGTGGCTAAAACCAGCAGCTGATTGAGGTAGCCCCCAGCCGAGCAGTAACGTCACAGTAATGGCAGTATTCTTGCTAACTATTAATTGTTAAAGTAGGGAAAACAGCCAGGGCTGTACTGAATGACAAATGAGCATACCGACTATTTTATGAACATAAGCTGTGTATTAATAAGACGTTTGTTGTAAAATAATCTTTTGTAGTATGTGGCCTGCTTAACTATATCCGATGTATTTGTGATTTCATTTATACACACAAATTACCCTGGAATTTAAGGCACGGTCTATAGTGTAACACAAAGTCCGGTTTCTTAGCCCAAATAGTCATTTTGGGTGCCGGAAGCTTCTGAACTATGTATGGTACATGAAATCGTGGCCGAGGCATTGGGCATATGTCAAGGACATCACCAAGGGGAGCCAAGATAGAAGATTTTAGTTATAATTTCTATGAATCACCATACTTGTATGTTTGTTTATTTCATGATTTTTGGGGGGTCTACTGTCTTTGAGAGGTATTAAAATCTGCATCGAGAAGATGTTAACCACTAAAAGTTATACATTTAAAACAAAAAAGTATACATATATATTAAATGGCCTTTTGGCCACCTTGAACGAAGTCATATTCCCTTCAACCCATGGTTACATGAACTTCACATTATTCCTAAAATAAAGAACAACATGTAAATTGGCCGGTCTAAGACTTGGATAGGTAAGAATCTATTACTTTTTGTATAAAAATAGAAAATTTGGATGCAATAAAAAAAAAAAATAATAAAAAAAAAAAATGGACTTATCAAAGCCTTACATGTATTGGAAAGAATATTGCATCTAAGAATGCACCAATGTAAAATATTTTGCCGGTAATATTGGTTATTAAAAAAAATGCTTGAGATTTAAAATAGTTTCGCACCCTTAACGTCCATGTTTTTAATGGTATATATTTACTATTTTTAAAATTAACAACAATGGAATAAAATTACTGCTGGTCAACCTCTAATTCAAGTTGGACTAAATATGTCATTTGACTGGCTGGAAAAATACAGATTTGTACAGCCTTTTATTGTTTAAAAATCATGACTTCATCTCACGAACATAGCTTTCTTCACTTTCAAAAGTTGGGTTGTCCAGCTGAGGGAGAACTTCAATCGCTGTAGCATGCACTTCATTGTTTACAAGGTCTATTTCGTCATCTATTGATAAAATAAAAATAAAAAAGGTACATAAAAATGTATTTAAGATAAGCACTTTTCCCCCCTCCGCCAGGTCTCCCATGATCTCAGTATCAGGGGAAACAGAATTATGATTTTGCATTTGGTATACCAAGGATGATGGTTATTCGATAAACTGGGGCATTGCTGTAGAACTTACAGCTTACTAAATTCATTATGATGGGCATTCCGTGGAACATTTGTCTTACAAGAAGGGCTGAGCTGACACTACATAATACATCATTTAGCTGGTAAGGAGACTTCTACAGACCTAGCTTGTGGTCACGAATAGTAGTCAGGTAAGTTTTCTAGGTGTCAAATTTATTTAGTTTTATTCTCCAAATATAGTCAATTTGGTGCAAAATACTTTAAGGTTTGAGTCACTGAAGGCTTGAATTTAGTTGCTATATACTTACAAACTACTCCTGTATCTTCTGCTGGCTCTTCAGCTCCTCGGACAGAGGCGTATCCAGAGGATGCATTATCACTGCGGGTCTCGTCTTCTACGTGCGTCGAGTTTCTCTGGAGCTCACTGGAAACTGAAGCAATTGCAGCATTGGTGTCTTGCTCTTCTTCATCGGCCTTTGGATAAGAAAAGTTGCCATGAACACAAACCAAATAAAAAAAAAAAGATACATATATCAGCAGTCGCCATATCCTCTGTTAGCAGCAGGAGGTGCTCTCGTGTCATGAGGTGTGGATACACCTGCACACATAAACCTCAGAACTGTGCAAACAACGCTCCACCAAATTACTAATGCGTGTTCACTTTAGGTTTTTGGGACCACCTGAATAAGATCTGTAGTTCAGTATACAGCTCGGCTAAGAAGACAAGAAAACCCAAATGAAAAAGCATGGGTGTCATTACTTGTAGAATAAAGTTCATCACATCAGGAACAACCTTGCGTGTATAATGTTACCGGTAGTTCTAGAAGGTGAATTTATGGTCAGGAATAGAACTTACAGCAATTCCTAGAGATTTCAGGATGTCACACTTGCACATTGGGCATGTCCTGTGTTCAAGTAACCAGGGATCAATGCAGTTCTTATGGAAGAAGTGACTGCGGAGAAAAAGAAAGACATTCAACGTACTGAAGAACGGGAAGATTGAGAACAATGTGCCATACGTAACCGACTGAAATTATTGCTCCAGATATTACGTCTGGTATAAATTTGGCGTTTTTCAGGAAAGTAATCTCACTATATTATATATTTTATGGTGGTAGAGATCTCTACAAGAAGTGGCAGAACTAGCATATCAATTTCCTGATTCCTACGCGTATACATCTACAAAATGTAATGCCCAAGAAAAATTACCCATTTATACCAAATTCATCAGGGTTGTGGTTAACATTGCACAAGCTTTGGTTAGCTACTTAATCCCCAATATTAAAACTATTTTCCATGACTAATGCAAATCTGAATTATAGGATAAGAAACAAATTGCACTTAATCTAGATTATCCCTGTGGCATTAGACTACAATTTTTAGCAGGTTGAAACATTTAGGCTATTTTGACCTTTTTAAAGCCCAACCCAGAAGGACCAACGTAATGGTTACATTTTAGTTCTGAAAATTGGAAGGAAGCCTTTCGAGGTCTTGACATGGCACCCAGGCTGTCAATCTATACCTAAAAGGATCTTCTGCATCACATCATGAATTTTACAGCATGGGTGGTAATGTCATGGACACTTAAACATTGACAGCTCAGACGTACTTGCAGGTTAATATGCGCACGACATCATTTGGCTTGTAGGTATCGATACACACGGCACAGCTATCACCATCTGGCCCAAGCACCTGGGGACATCAATACAAAACATGAGTCAGGCGTAAAACGGAAGCAGAACACGCATCCATTTTCCTGTTCACATTCCCCACATTTTGTAACGAACAATAACGATTAATAAGTTATTATACCCCTTATCGGAAACAGTTGCAAAGTCCTATGAGTATATATGTTTGTTAATCGGTTTTATGGAGAGTATAAACACACTTTAGACTTTAGACAGAAAGAAAAAATTTGTTGGAAGGTGACACATAAACCCGGATGTATAAATCTTGTAGATGGTTAACCCAAGGCTCGCAAAACCCCGGGCACCAGGTCACCATGGCAACCAGAAATCACGTCCTGGTGCCCGGAGTTTTGGAGGACAAGGTGGTAGCGCTGAAATACAGCTCCCTCTGCTTGGCTGCAAGGGCGCAGTTAAGTGGGTGCCACAAGAAATCCCTGGGGGGTCACATAACGTACAGTACGTGACCCCCCCAGGTAGAAGGGACCGGTTTTGTGTGTGTTACCATAAATGTGTATGTATCGTGTTAGAGTCTGTATATTATGTGTATGGTGTGCAAGTCTTTAAGCGAATGTTTGTGCATGGTGTTAGCATGTGTGGATGTCGGCATATGGCATTATCGTGTGTGTGTGTGTGTGTGTGTGTGTGTGTGTGTGTGTGTGTCAGGGGCACCTGGAGGACGGAGAAGAGGAGCAGGAGACTGAGGGATACGGAATCACGCAGCATCACATGACCCTTGCAAGCTTGAAAGATATGCAGAACAGAAGCGACAGGCACAGTGAGCTCCATTCTTTGTAGATTCATATTGCTTCACTTATGTTGGTTCATTTATCAATACATTTATCTATTTAATGAGCATTGAATTGATTAACAAATGAATGCATTTATCATTTAGAAAAGCAATATTTACAAATTATTAACTTTGTAACAATAATTTCATGTATAAGCTTATAGTCTTATGAAATGGATTAATTTACACATTTATCAATTCTTTATTACATGGATCATTAATATACAGTACTGTGCAAAAGATTTAGCCAGGTGGGAAAAAAGTTTTAAAAGAATGTTTAAATAAATAGACATGTTAATAGTTTATTTTTATCCGTTAACAAAATGCAAAGTGAGTGAACAGAAGAAAAATCTAAATCAAATATTCGGTGTGACCACCCTTTGCCTCCAAAAGCAAAATACCATCACTTCCAGGACTCCATGTTCTTCTTTACGCTGAAAAGAAGTTCCTAATAGCTTTGGCTGTATGCTTGGTGTCATGTTTATGCTGCAGAACAATTCTGGGGCCAATTAGAGGTCTCCCTGATGGTATTGCATGATGTATAATTACTGCCTGTACTTTTCAGCAATGAGGAGGCCATTACTTTTGATCAAATCCTCAACTCCATTTGCAGAAATGCAGCCCGAAACTTGCAAGGAACCTCCACCATGCTTCACGGTTGCCTGCACACACACTTACTCTTGTACCGTTCTTCAGAAAACAAACTGCCTTCTGCTATAGCCAACCCATCAGTCCAGAGCGCCTGCCGCCATTTTTCTTCACTGCAGTTTCTGTATTTTTTTTGTGAATAGTTGAGTTGCTTGGCCTGGTTTCCACATCAGAGGTATGGCTTTTTCGCTACAAGCCTTCCATGAAGATCCCTTGCTGCACTAAATTTCCTTGGCCGACAATTGCGTCTACGCTCCTCAACATCGCCCATTTCTTTCAGGTTCTACAAAGGAGCTTTACCAGAACATCTGTACACCAGTATCTGCCTTGACCTTGCTGATACAATATTGTGTATTGCTGCTGTGCCCTTGCCATGGTCTATGACTTGACATTAAACGGTCTTCGACAACCTCATCCTGTTTGGCTGTTCCTCACCCAGTTTTCTTCCTCGTACACAGTTGTTTCAGTTAATGATTGTGTTTCATATTAACTTGATGATCATTAGCACCCGTTGCTATAATTATTTAATCATACACCCAACTATATACCTACAAATTCTTGACTTTGTGCGAGTGCGGCTAGGCAAAAAGAGTGGTCGCACCCAATATTGATTTTAGATTCTTATTTTCAGCTGTTCTCTCACTTGGCATTTTGTTAAATTATTAAAGAGAAAAAAATATTAAGTATTTTTCCAATGCATTCTTTAACCCTGGATTGCCAATGCGGTAAGACATCATGTAAATTTAAAGTGGACCTGTTGCTTTACTTGGAGCATTAAAGACACATTTACTAGTTTTGTTAAACGTCAAGAAAGAACTTAATCGTGTAGTGCTTTGTCTCATCCATAGTTCTAATATGCAGTCAAAATGTTATTTTAAGAGTTGGAGCCTGCAACGCTTTGCTTTATTTCTTCTAGATTTGATCCAAGGTTCAACATTGACTCAAACAGTTCCAAACAAAGTGTTTAACCCTTAACCAATTTTGTTTAAAGTAAGTCTGAAACCCTGATGTGTTAACATCCCAAAGTAAAACCTTTAAACATAGCCAAACTCAGCAATAGTAGGTATATGTATGTATTCCCACAAAGTTTTAGAAGTACGTCAAGACCACAGAAAGCATATTCCGTGTTCACATTTTGTCAAAACAACCCCTTGTTCTGCTAGACTGAAAAAAAAAGTACCGTGCCTTTCCAGTTAACAATATCACAGAATAGCCACTTATGCAATTAGAATTCCAACAATGCTAGGTAGTTAGGGAAAAATAAGCATAACACGAAAATATCTGGCCATTTGAAATGAAACATTATGCATATGTTCCAGCGCCAGTATAGTTTAATGACCAAACCTTTCCTAGATATATCACTCCTTAATCATGAAAAATGTTGCCTGGTGCTGGCACTGACTGGTTGTCACCCTAAACTGACATGGTTTATTTAAGAATGCTGTGTCTTTATGGGATTACAGCTTTAGTTTAAAACATAAAATGAAAGAACTGCTAAGGTTTATTATATTTGCAGACTACAGAACAAATGCTTTGTCTAAGTGGAACACCACCTTTAAAATCAAGCCATAATATGACCAATTCAACAATATGTATTGTAACGAGGCAAAGATTCCTGCGAGAGGTAAAGTTTCTCAGGCACAATACACGAACGTCAGAAGTCAAGCAATGTTAGAACAACACCTGGCCTGTAAGAGCACACAGGAGACGCTAATCACCCAAGGGATCTTGCTGAGGTCATAAAGGAAGAATACAGGTAGAAAGAGAGGCGGTTATCGGGCTGTGACTCACGGATTGGAGCTCCCTCTAGAAATAACGTGATGTTGTTTACCAGACAAGTGCATTTCCAACCAAGAGTCAACATAATAAGATGGAGTGTTCTCTCGAATTTACCATATACCTAGCTTGGTGGGACAGGGTTACAGCAAAATTATAGTCCTATTTGTGTGGACCCAAAGTAAAATATTAAATTTTGCTTAGGAGCAGAGCAAGAGCCTTCGCAGGTATGAATTAACATTTAAGGAAAGGCGACTGATGTCCCCGAGCCTTGGTGTGTGGGTGCATTTGCGGCAAGCAGACAAAAACTGGAGTCTTTGTATATAATCAAGAATTACGTCCAGAAAGAACAGCCAGGGGGCCTACGTTTATTATGAATACATAACAATAGGCTTCGACAAAATTATTAAATGTGTCTATTCCCTTTTTGGGATAGCCTCACTGTATTTTTAAAGGGCACTGATTGTAACCATGGATTGTAGGAAGCCCCTAGCATTAACAGCAGTCAAATTAACAGGCATTCCCTGCAAGGGACAAGTTCTATATACAGTGGAGTTCAGTTCCATTGCTCAGATTTTCCTGTAGTACAGATATAATTGAGCAGAGACAAAAACAACAACACTGCAGCTGCTATGGACTACAACATACACCATACAATTGTGGTTCTCGGGGGATGAGGCCAGAGGAAAGACCTTGCAAGAAGCACTATGCCTGATCTTTGGAGGGACACTCACACTAACAACCATACACTAACACACATACTAACATATCCTGACACCCACCGGACACTCACACTAACATGGCAGCTCAAGGCAGCGCCTCCTCTCCTACCGTCAGGTCAAGCAACGCGACAATGTGCGACTCCCCACACACAGTCCTGATTTATGTCTACAACATGCTGCCATCTTTCTCAGTGGTGGGCAATTGCTCAGCTACCACACTCAGTGTCAAGTAAAGATTGCTGCCGGTGACCTTCTTATAATCCCAAATCATCCACTGACATTACACTGCCTGTATTATTGTAGCATCCTCAACAACTCTATATACGAGACCTGCTTCGTCAGACATCTAGCCATGTCATTATCTCTATCCTCATTAATTAAAGCTACTTATAGCTTGTTGGGCAAACTCTTTAATTAATTTGCAGGGTGTCAGGATTAGCAACCTCATCATATTACTGTTCTCTCCATACTCCTCACCTACCCTTAAAACAAGGCAACAGCACAGAGATAAACAATGATCATGTGGATCATTAATAAAGTAGACCCCTGTGCTTCAATGCTGTTTGTGTGTAGGACGAAAGGGTTCAATGTAACACAAGAACCTTTTGTTCAGTTAATTCCTATGCGTTCTACACGATACGCTCCAGAACAGGCTAACCGGAAGGGCAAGGCTCTGTGGGCCCAACATATATATATGATTCTCAGCGAGCCAAAGCATTCTCTGGCTCTGAATGTTAGGCAGGTGTTTCATAGATGGGTCACAATGCTCCTATTTACTGCAGTATACACAACAGGATAATATTTCAGCAGTAACCACACACGGCAATGAGATAAGAAAGTGCAAGCCTCTGATAAACCAGTCCAACAAACTCATTCTTACAGTAGGTGTATTAAATGTTCACTACTGAAGACATTTGTGTTTTGAAATGAATGTTTAAGGTATCGCAGAGGTTTAGCCTACATGCAAACCACCAAGAAGTGGTAGGACCACAGTATAGAACAACCCCCCCCCATTCCTCTTCTTCTGCACTCTCCACGTGGGGATATGCAGCTGCTTCCTTCCCTGGCCCAGGTCAAAGCAGCCCAGGGAGGGCCAGATAGTCTAACGTCTTCAAGGAAAAATGGCAGCCAAAATGCAGGGGGCCAAGCTTTCCCTCTCACTTGATCTTACCCAAAAAGCCAGGAAACACACTGCAACACATTGGTGGCTTTTTGATGTAAATATGTTTGTACCATCAGAATAACATTTTCATTGAATCTTGGGGGATCCAATCCCAACATACAGTTTGGGAAGGTTCTGTATTGTGTGCTGGAACTGAAGATGGGCTTCTTGGCATAGACAATGGTAGTAAATGCAAGGTGATACATTTACATTACATGAAGTTAGATATCTAAACTTACATATTCTAATTATGTAAATGCTACAGAGGACAAAGGAAAAATGGAAAATCCCAAAGAAATGGCAGATAACCTTACCTTATCTCCTTGTTTGATGGTGCGAAGTTGAAGCTGATTGATTGCCTTTTTTGCTTCATCTTGTAATTTTTTCTGCAAGAAAAATATCGTGCAAATGCTAAGAATTTCAGATATTCAAAAACGTATAGTATACGTTATATGTCCTTGAAAATATACTTTGCTTGAAAATATATATACACACACATATTATATATAATATCTCTATCACACACCCTCGAAGCATAACAATGTACTCTGATGCTGGTCAACGTCATTTACTACATTCCTACTTATACATTGTAGTAGCAGCCACCTAGCATTTGAGTTTTCCTTCCCTCTCATGGATGTTGATTGCTTCTCAGGATGGGTAAACAGGAAAGGCGGATGAATTTAGGATTCGGATCAATACCAGAGGTAAATCTAGCACAGGCAATTTATTAGCAATCTTTCCCTATAGATTCCGATATTGTAGGTATAAACAGAGATGTATTGGCCAAGATTCATTGACAGAGACAAAGTGTACAATTATGTTTGATTTCCCGCATGCAATCAGTGTAAGGGTTGTTACTAGTGACAGATTTACATACCTGGGAGCATCCCAATGTAGGCTACCCTCAGCTCTCCCTCTCTTGGGAGTTTGGCTTTACAAGGGGGGGGCTAGTCCCAGATAGCTTTAAGTGGGAGGGGAAGTGGGCGTTTCCAAAGCACATATCTCCAAAACACCTGCACTAATTGCTAGTTTTAATAAAGGATTTATGTTTGAATCCGTGACGGTGGCAGAACCCAATTCATAGAAAGATGGGCCACAGTAATACACCGAGCGGGATGTACAATAAACAGGATTACATATCATTTGTAAAACACGCAATGCTAAAAGCAGACACATGCAGAGCTTTCGATTACTTGGCTCATAAAACTTAACAGCACCATACGAACCAATATTTAATCCGGCTTCGCACAGATCTGCACAGGATGGGTACATTTGTGGAACATCTCCGGAGCTGGTGGTACCAGTCACTGATTATAGACAGGTCAACATAAGACATGCTGGACCAGCAGACGCTGCTCTGTATCTATTCAGGTCCACCGTAGGTTAAACTGTAATTGTAGGCAGGGCTGTCTCCAGCCTGTACTTTAAATATTTCTTAAGAGATAATGTCAAAAGAATAAACAAAAGCTGGGGAGGTCTATTGAGTTTAACTACTGTGTAATCAGCAACCACTGAATCAACCTCTACTCCTAATCATTTAGCTTTGATACAGAATACATTTTTTTTTTTTTATCTGAAATGAAATTTGGCACTCAAAAGCTTTCGAAACTCTAATCTATGAGTTCCTTATTGCAATCAGAGAGCAGGAGTTTGGTTGCTTTTCCAGTTCTTTTAATACAATTTGTATTTTTTGTGTGTGTGTAATATTTTCAAAATAGACTCAGAATACCTATCTGAAATAGCGCTCAGACTCAAAGCTGCTACATAAAACTATACGTTTCTGAAAAGTAGACAACCCAGGGTATTGCACGATGGTTATTTTGACAGCTTTTTGTGCATCCACTCATCCAATATTAAGCGTATAAAATACTTTACTTTCTGGTACTAAATAGATTTAAAATAAATAAAGAAAAAAAATCTGCTTTACAAATAAGTTGCAACGCTACTTTGGTTTTCTTTCCAGGATATGTGAAGCTGCAAAAAAAAGGGCAGTATATTTTGTCTATAGGGTATATATATATTTTTTTTTTATAACGCAAGAAGTATGGATGATTATTATTGTGCTTTGAATCTCTAAAAGCTGCTTCTCTTTCTGACTACCCGTTGATCAAGATTGCAGGGAGATTGGACTGGGGTCTCTCCAGAACCATTTGGGTCTCCGTTTGGGCACTGTCACATTAGATCGCTCAGCCATCAATTTTGCCAGTAACTAGCAGAGAGGAAACAAGCCAAGGCTGATCTCCTATTCACCAAGAAGGATTTAACCCCGACAATGCTTAAAGGGCCAGAGCGCTGTACTACCTTTCCCAGCCTCAAATGCCAGAGTTCTGTAATATAGTACTACTTTTCTTTTGTTACAAAGTGGTTAACTTCCTTATCTCGGCATCTGCAGGATTATTCCTCCCCATGCCATCTCACCTCGACACCTGGGCAAATCCCAGTGGAAATAACAGGAGAGTAAAAGAAAATTCCACCAAGTCCATGTCACACAACGACCCGAGGCGCCCCAGGAACCATCAGTATTAAAAGTCACCCTCTACATTTAAACTGGGTTTCTTCTGTAGGGCAATTATTATTATAGGAGGAAATTCCCCATTACTACACAAGAGGAAAAAAAGGCTTACCTTGTATTAAATTCAACCTAATAATAGAAACAAACAGGTTTCGTGGAACAGATCTTTCTGGGTGTACACATCTCACGTTTCAGGCAAGTTACATGCCGGTGTACTGAATCACAGGATGAGACGCACCAGAAGAAACAATAACAGCCCACAAGTGGCCAAATAATCAGCTGAACATCATGCTTTGGCATACAAACATACCCCGCTAATACCGGGTGGGGACCAGACCACCACTGTAAAGAGAAAAACCGCCTAAGTAAAGCGAGCCCCCCCCATGTGAATAAAAGCTTAAAAACATATTTCCACAAGCAAAGGAACTTCTTAAGAGCAGAGCAAGCAAAATAATACAATAATTATCAGACAGACATAATTTGTTGTATCTTTCCCAAAAGGAGTATAATCACACCCTATGTGTACCGGAGCCTCCTGGATTAATCCTTTACCCAGTTTACTTCATGGAATCCCATCTTGTCCTGCGCCCGACCGGGTCCTTGCCGCAATATCCCTGGAACTGTTTAACGCAAGTACCTGCTGACATTTGACCCAAGATATCGTGGATGCCCCTTGCCTGAACGCTCTTTTGTGGATCTGTTGGGTACCTTTTGGGGTTGGTTCTAAGAGGGAGCTCACAGGGGAACCCCGGATTCTATCACTGTCCTCAGCCCGGGGTTCAGCAGCCAGGGCTATGGAGCCTCTGCTCGGCTGCATGACGGGCAATTCCCGGGGAACTTTGAACTGTTTGGGGTACCTTCCACTGATCAGGGCACTTTTTGCTGGACAATTTATCGACCCCAAGCTATCCAGCGTCACTCCGGGGTCACTGCCGCTCCCTCAGGATCACCCAGAAACCACTTGGGGTTGTGCGGAGGTTGCTGTACTAGGTGGCCAAACCGTGGCGCCAAGCTGCATAGACATTCATTGTTACGATAATGTGATTGTGCTCCTTATCAGATTCTCTTGTGTATAAACGGCTGTGAGTTTTCCCAATAACGTGTGTTCTGTTCGCACTTCAACATTGGTTTTGTCTGATGTCTTGGGGTGGTCTGCTACGGTAACTCACTGGCCTCTACAGGGCAGTGCAAGCACTGAAAACGCTACAACTATGGCTAGCTATAGCGCCAACATGGCTACGGTGCAGCGGCGTCCCCCTTCTTCCCTACAACCCTGGTTCTGCCTGGCACAGAGAGTTGACCACTGGTGTCTGTTTGCCAGGAAAACCCAGCCGAGGTACAGGTCCTCACGTCACAATTATAACCGGGCAGCACCACATTAGCGAAGTGTCGTAAAGCAGGGTACTACTCTACTACTATATTCCACACAAACATGCAGTTCTAAGCTGCCTTACCAGACAACCCAAACAGTATCTGTATTCAGTGTGGTGTTCTTTAACTCAGCACCTTACTTCACCCGACAGATGGATGCATATCGCCCCATAAGCATCTGTTTGGGGGTCGTAAATGTGGGTTCTTTCAAGGCATGCAAGGCTAGGCCGCAACACGCATTGAACATGTCTTGCAATCAAACACTGGCCGTGTTGAAGCCTTGCTGGGGTCACGATGTTGAGTGGTCGAGAAACACACCAGAGACCCTGGGAAAAACAGAACGCCAAGAAAGTGCTCCAACCCCACCCCCCGGCGGACTGCAGAGATTAGAACTTGCCCTGGAACTCCTTTAGAAGACATCTCAGCTGCCCCAGGGGCTTAAACTAAATATATATCTGAAAGAGCAGAGGCTACACTTCCAGTTCATTGCAGTGGATGCAAGTCTTCTTAAATGTCAGCTTTTAGAACAGGAATGTATGTTGTAACACATACTACAAAATAGGAAAAAAGAATGGGGGAAGGGCAAGAATGTACATGTTTTTGGTACACAAATGCAGTTTCTATCCATCGGTCTAAAACCAATGAAAGATCTGACGGCAGAATCGTATTGCCAGCCGGTGTCCGACGACAGACTTCCAGCTCGGTGAGTGTAACGAACTGTAAGATGAGCAGCTTCCCTGTACAAACAGAATGACTTCGCTAAAGGCCCTGTTTAAAGGGACAGTACACAAACATTTGGAGTAACGAGTCATCAACTGTAAAGCCTCACCCAATAATCTGCTGTTTATTCCTATGATTCTCTTCTCCCGTGACCCATCTCACCATTGCTTTTATTAACTTCACTAATCAACAATGTTAAAAAATTTTTTAAAAAAAAATGTATTCATGATATGATGAATAATCTATAACTGCTGCAATTGTAATTCAACTATTACTGTATGGCTAAATACACTGCATGTATGAACAGACTCAATTATAGAAAAAATAAGCGAAAATACCCAAACGCAAGGCTCTAACATTGACTAGTTTCTCTCAATGTGTTTATGAGACTATTGGGAAAGGCTAAATTACTGCAGCGACACAGAAGTATTGAATAGAGTGAGTGATATAGACTGGGCCATCATTCATAACTACAGTAGACCGTTCAAAGTCTATTCAACGCGATAATTTGGAGATTCGAATGGAGGAGGGAATTCTATATGGTACTTCCTCATCGCCTTCCCCCTTTCCATACCTATCCTGGCAAGGGAGGCACCATTATGGCTTCCCAGTGCCCTAAACAAAATAAGCCTCTGGTCCTTTCCACTTGTTGACATAAACTAGAAGCTAAATGTGGAGCTCCCCATCAGCTCGATACATTAAGCAGCTAAGCCACTAATTTTTAATCCATGTGCCGCCTGATGGCATAAGCGTGCCCGACAGCACGATATATGTTTTTACGCACGTATAAGAAAGGCCGCACGCTGCAATAAAACAATTGTGTTATACTGTTGAAAACCATCTTACATATACACAAACTCAAGTAATCTGGCACACTGTGGTTGCGGTTGGGAGTTTATAATCATTTAAAGACATTGTATACATATTGCTTTAGTGCACGAACAAAGGAACAGGTTCAGGCTTCCATCTGCAACCCAAAAGTGTGAGTTCATACTTAAATCTTGTAATAAAAGTAACTGCTGCCATTGATACACTATAATTAAAGAAACTGAAAACATAATTATTCCATTGAACACTATGTTCCTGTATGCCAAGTACTGTCTTAAGAATTGGTTACCCTTCCAATAAATGACTTGGCATTTACAATCCATGCGAATGGAAAACACCCAATCTAGTTTCGATTAGTGACATTGACTAAACAATTAAAAAATACATAAATGCTTTGCCAATCTAAGGTCGAGGGTTTTATTAAAAAATGTTTTATAAATAATTTTTAAAAAATAGGTAGTTTTTGATTCTGTTAAAATGCTACATTTATTTTCTGACCGCAAATTACAGCATTTTCCCAGCAGCGTTCAAGCACCTAGGTGCTCCTTGGCAAACTTCAGGCGCTGCAATGTTTTCTTTTTTGGAGAGCAGCAGCTTCCTTCTTGCCATGGACTCCATGCCTGTTTTGCGTATGATAGACTCATGATGTTAATCAAACCCAATCATTCCTTCAAGCCTTTAGTTGATACACTGGGGTTCTTTTTCACCACCTTGAACATTCTGCTTTGCACCCTTGGAGTCCTCTTGGCTGAGGGCCCACTTCTAGTCATTACCCTAGGGGTTCACATACTTATTCTAACCCTCACTGTTAATGTGTGAATGATGTATTCGATATGAATAAGAACAATACAATAATTTGTGTTATTAGTTAAAACAGAGATTGCGTTTTTCATTATTGTAAAGGATTGTCCATCAGAGATGGACTCACATCCCAGCAACAGAGGTAACGTGGGGCAGCTGGAAAGCTTCCTTGGATGTGGCCTAGGGCAGCGCGCAAGCTAAATACATAGCAATTATACAATTAACACAATTATATTTTATTTAAAGTACATAGAACAGGGCTGGGCAAGGTTTATGACATATTAGTTTATATATTTTTATAAATAATTTGTATTGATTTTATTTTTTTTGGATGCTTAAAAAGAAGGGTGCCAGACTGCAGAACACATAAAAAGAGCCATCAGGAAAAATATGGAGCTACCAGTCCTATGACACCTGTAATTTGACTAGTCCCGACTGTAAATGCTACAGCCTAATTCTAGAGCCAACAAAGTAGAAAGATGGACGTTTATTTCAAAGGAGGAGAAATATTAGAACAAGAAGTCATAGTCTAAAGATTAAGGGTCTGACTCTTAGATGTAAGGTAAGGATGCTTTACTGTACCAAGAGGGTGGTGGAAGAGTCTCCCAGCAGAAGTGGTAGAAGCCAATACAGGGAGGGAATTTAATACATGAACTACCCTGAATATAAGACATGGCCAAGGACTGATTAAGGTCAGAGTCTTTATATCTGGACAAACAGGAAGGATGCTTCTTATCGACTATGAAAGATTTGTTCCTACGCAAGTATCATTATCCAAAGCAATGGTGCCCCGTGATATATCAAACTTTCTGGACATTTCCAAGAATCACTTAAAAACGTTTTATCAGGTTCAGTCCAGCCCAAGTCCAGCTGGACAGCCCAACACAGATTAATTTCCTGTTAATAAAGTCCAGAACAGTCACGCATTTATTGCATCAATCTTTCCATTCGAAAAGCTATCAGCTAATGTCGTGCTACCTTTGATCCGTTTGGGAATGCTTGCACCACTGCGTTAAAAGACAGGACAATTTACAGGTATAATTAGTACTGATGATTAGGTTGGAAGTAGCCCTGTATGGAGTTACTGGCCTCACACCAAAAGGAAAATAGATAATACTGAGAGGTTATTGCACAATTAAAAAAAAAAAAGAAAATAAAAAAGGAAAGTAAACCCGTTTATTGTATTATTTAACCAAAAGCATTTCCTGGTAGTCTAGACATGTATCTACATAACTGATGGAGGATAAACAAAACGTTTCGTGCAAATAACACCCTCCACAACAGGATTTCCATAATTATTCTACCCTTGTGGTGAGCCGAGGTCAGGACCGGGGGCCAATTCTTTATACAGGTTTCAATGAAGTTTATACGTCATTGAAGGAATAGATGAAAAAAAGCATGACAGGGTTAGAAATACATTCCTATTACTGGCTTTAAGAAAGAAAAACCACTATTGCAGCCATCATGTAAACTCTAATGCATGATAACCCTTTTAAATTTTGGCACATAAACCCTACAGTCAACATTAAAACAGTATTAGTAATTGTAATCAATATTCCTAGATTCTGTAAGTTTTGGGTCAAAATACAGAGCTGTAAAGAAGAAAAACAAAACAAAAAAACCAGGAAAGCTGGAAAACTCCAAAACGATGATACTTTAAAAGCTGTAATGTTGAACAAGTATCTGCTCATTAGGAACCTACACAAGGAGTACGACGAAAATCTGTTCCATAGTCCTCCGCATACACACCATCCCAGACCGAGCACCATTTTTAACTCGCTTACCTGTTTCTTGTTCTGAGCTCTTGTCACTCTCCACCTGCGCGCGGAGTAGAAGATGAAATAACCCACGGTGGCAGCTGTAACAACGAAGAAGGACACAGACACAAAGAAGATGGAATAGTGGTTTATCCAGGTTCCATGTTTCTTTCCCACTTCTATTACCATGGTCACCTGGATGCCTTGCGTGACAAGTTGTAAAATCTCCAATCCCTTTTCATTGCTAATCATAATAGCAATAGTGTCTTTAGTCCCTGAAAGCGTAAGAAAAGAAAAAAAAAAAAAGGAAAAAAAGAGGCTAGTGAATAAGAGCTAAACATTCCAAACACAACGTTACTATAGATGAATATAGTTCAGAACAAACATGGGACAGGCAGAAGGCTCTCTTAACCATAACCAAGGGGAAGCAAAATGTAGACATCTTGTAGCAGGTAGAAGAATGGTCAGGCTGGATTACTAACCGGCTCATATCTCTTCTGTGCAGTGGCGTCGCTACAGGGGGGCAATTGCCCCCCCTAGTTTATTCCTTGCCCCCCCTGTTGCCCCCCCGCCGAATTTGTAACCACCCAGGACAGTCCTTGACTGCTAACGACGGCATGGTGCCGTCGCTAGCAGTCCCAGTCAGGTGCCAACGACGGCACCATGCCGTCACTAGCACTATCTTACCTTGATGGAGGTCTGTGGACCTCCATCACCACCTACCCCGGCGATCTGCCCCTCACACTGAAGGGCATCACCGGGGCCACCCGATCTGCCCGATGACGTCACCGCGCAACTTTATTAACAACTGACAATTGTCAGTTAAAGAGGTATGGGGGCATGCTGCTTAGATGCCTGTATCTCAGGCATCTAAGCAGCTACATACTCCCAACATATACCATTGGAAAGGTAATCGCCTCACCTTTCCAACGGTATATAGATTGTAAAAAAAAATAAAAAATATGGCGTGTGCTTCTGTGAGTGAATGGAGATATGAAAGGCGTGTGAATGATCAGTAATTAGGGTTGAAGCCTTGACGTGGCATTACTGCTCACGTAGGAAGTTAAATTATGGCACAAAGTACACATTTGCAAAAACGACATCCCTTGGCGCATCAAATGAGGGGCTGCATGTGTTTCTTGTACAAACCTGGAGTGCGCAAGACACAAATGAACATGTCGCTATGGTTAGAAAAAACATTTTCAAGCCAAAGCGACATATTCCATCATTATTTGTGCACTCAACTTTTGTCCTAGAAATACATGTAGCCCCTCATTTGAAGCTCCAAGGGGTGTAGTTTCTTAAAATGGATGAATTGTCTGAATGAGGGAGAGCATGAGTTAATATGTGGATGATTTGTCTGAATGAGGGAGAGCATGAGTTAATGTGTTTGTGTGTATCATAGATGTATAATTGTGGAAGGGCAAAGATGGCACTAGCAGGATGTTTGAGCCTTGGGGAACAAGATGGCACAGGCAGGGTGTATATGGGACAAAGATGGCAAATCTTATGTGTGTTATCTGGGTGCTGGCCAGGTTCTATGTGGGCAGCGTGGTTGGGGTGTGCAACCTGTGATCTATCCCTGTAATTTAGGGGGTTTTAAATATACCTTTAATGCCGTGTTTTTATGTGAATTCCAATTGATCTGTACCTGCAAAGCTTGGTTTGTGTGTTCTTCTGTAGATCCATATCTGCTATGCTATGTTTCCATACATTATTTATGTATACCTGCAAATACAGGGTTTGTATGTCTTGTTCAGTTGATTAATACCTGCAATGCTGTTTCCATGTATTGATTTGATCTATACCTGCAATGCTACATTTCATATATTATTGTATACCTATACATGCAAAGCTGGGTTTGTGTGTTAATGTGTTGATCTATACCTGCTATCGGCAGCAGGGTCTAATATTATATTATTATATATATATATATATATATATATATATATATATATAGGCAGCAGGGACTAATATTAGGCCCTGAAATCATTTAGTGGAAAAGTTAAGGTATTGTGTTGTTTAAGGGATTTCAAGGATTAGTCGTACTAAATTGTGGCTTCAGGCTTCCCATGTTGAATGATCAAGTATTGTATTGTCCAACAAAAGTATCATTCCATAGTACATTACTTTTGGCAATGTGTGTGTGTGTGTGTGTGTGTGTGTGTTTTCAGTGGTATGATTTAATGGTGGAAATTATTTATGCCCCCCCCAGTTTGACTGTGGTATATTGTGTGCCCCCCCCCCATATATTGTTTCTAGAGTCGCCACTGCTTCCGTGTATAAAATTGACAGAGCTTCGGCTGCACAAGGAATTTAATGTAGTAATTGCTACTTTTGGATCAACAGCAATTAACAGATATGGGAAAGGCTGAACTTGATAGACGCATGTCTTTTTTCAGCCTATATAACTATGATTATCTAAAACATTAAGTTTAGGACACAAGCATATACGTTAGTAAAGTATTGCGAAGCAGGGCAACCCATGTATGGTATAACCTCCGATTTCACATTACATTACGGTAAAGAGTAACGGCAGTGTTTGTTTCCATATCCAGACAGATTTGCAGTAACGATCCTTTATGTTACACCTGAGACTTGAATGTTTGGGTACCTTTAACGTCGACAGCTGAGATTATAAGTAAATATGATGCAAATTTTTAAACAAAATTATATGACCTCCAATCGAAAGTAATAAACTAAAATAATCACTCAACAAACCAAGAGCTGAAATAGTATTAATAACACCCCTGCCATATAGTTAAGTTTACTTCTAACTCATCACAAGAAAATTGCTCCGTGGCTACGAGCCAGTGTTTAATTGCATTTGCACAATGTTACTTTATGGTCCTGATAAATACAAACACAGCTAAAGATAAATAATACGGTAGAAGGAAACTGGGAGAATATCCACTGCCAGGAAAGATCTATGGACTGGTTGCTCTTTCTACTCACCTTAACTACAAAGAACAGATTGTAAACATGAGATGCCCGTCTAAAGGTCATGTGGCCCAAGAAGAAATCAGGAACAGATATTAGCAGAAACCTAGTATAATTTACTGGAGATCCAAGCAATACCCCAAAAGGGACAAAAAGAACAAGTCAACGGAGAACGAGCAGCTGCTTAACAGCCTGTCCCACAGCGCGTCTCCACTCAGGAGCGTCTCATGTTTTAGCTCACTTGTGCCACCACAGAGGAAGAATGTCCATCGACATCAGTCTGACAAGGGCAGTCCAGAACCTCTGCACAAGGAAACCAACAACCCCAGATCTACATTTTGGCCTTCATGGGCCTCATCACTGAGTGCTGTTGGTATCCCTCTAGCGACAAGCGAGCAAGATAGTCTTCGTACTCGGGTAATTACAGACTTAAGAGATGGCATCTGCGGTGGGGACAATTATTTGAATGTTTGTTAAGAGAATATTTAATATTTCTCCAATAACATCATTAGTAAGAGACATGACAGTCAGTCTTCATTGCATTCTATGAAGAATTGAGCAAAACCGGCATAAAAGAGTTGAGAGTTCAATCTTAGGCCATTTAATGTCCCTCCATGATCTTACAGTGGGTATTGAGAGCCATGTATCTGTTTCCAGAAGACACAAAGTTAGCCAAGGTAATATAGTCCTAACTAGACGTTACATTAAAGGAACCACAAAAAGGGCTACACATTATATTAAGAGGAATTAAAATTTGTGACATTTGTTTTGTGTGTATTAAGGAATACAAACATTATACAAGATACATGTGGGGACAATATAAACCCACTAATGACTCGTTCTTTAATAGGCTTGTACAAAGAACACAAGGTCACCCAGACTAGAAGAAACCAATATTGGCCTGAGGCAGCCAAAGAGTCCTTTACACTAAGAACAAGAAGGATGAATTTACTGTGATATCAAATTCAATTAATGCCTTTAAACATGGGCTGGATTAGCATTAGCTATATCGTGATGATCCAGTGAAAAATCAGATTGGGATTTTGGAGAGGGAATTTTTCCCTTTGTGAGCCACGACTGGAAAGATTTCCGCAATGTGAGTTTTTGCTTTCTTCTCCATGACCTTCATGGACTTGCGTCCTTCATGTATACTGTGTAATCCTGTGCTGGTTACGCGTTCCAATGCCCAGCTTTATATTGATTCTCTGGTACATTATACACCTAACCAGTTAATAAAGTGTGTAATATATATATATAAAATTTTGCGTAGTAGTAGTAGTAGTAGTAGTAGTAGTAGTAGTAGTAGTAAAAGAACGAGGATATAGAATAACAAAAACGCAATAGGCATCCCTCCCCCAATAAAACATTTTTACTGTCACCATCTAAAACCACCCAACTGCATTGATACGGTGGCCAAGAAAAAGCTACAAAAAGCGAACACATTTCCACAGACGTTCCACATTACTACTGGTTTGCTGAAAAGCCAGGCACCCTCCTGTTTGCATATCTCCCACATTGCCAAAAAACAAAGATTGAACAAACAGAAAAGGCACTAAGCTGTCAGAACACGATGAGGAACCTTCACCGACCATTAAACACAAAAATGTTTTAGCATTAAAAAGGGACACAAGTCATTATATGCCCTCTCTGCAGAATACCCTCATAGTTGCCCCTTTCCTCAGCCACCCAAATATTCCATACAGATTGAACACATCCCCCGGCACGTGATATACTTCATATTTATTGATTTATAGCGCCATCATATCGCACAGCACCGTACAATGGGTAAACAGGTCTTAACAAGTAGTGCATCACATAGAAACAGAAAGAACGCGAGGACCTGCTTAAGTGGGTTTACTTGCCGCTACCGACGGGAGCATTAACGCCACTAACGGCTGCTTCAGTGGAATACTGCATCCAAAATCACAGAAAGGTGTTATTTGGGAAATAGGGATAAATAGATGCAACATATTTGAAGTTTGGCACCGTACATATATCAATGGACAGGGATATCATCAAAACCCCCTTTGCCTCTATGGTAAATGTAGCCATGGAAATGGTTAAACGTCACAAATTCTCATAGAATAAAGGTACCCTACTAGTGACATAATGCGTGCGGTGTTGTATGTAAGCCATGGCATTTTATTTGTAGCCAAGGAAAAAAAAGCAAAACAAAAAATTTGCACCCAGACCAGCTTCAAAACTACCGGTTCAGAAAGGTCGGCACACATCACAGATTAACAGAAATGTACTTTGAAACCATTTGCGTAGCGACACAGAGCAGTGAAACAGCCCAAACCAGGCCTCCGAGACCAGATTTACCGGAAAAACATACAAGGAAAACAAAACGTCTTCACAAACCAGAACTACACTTTACATCACAGCAGCGTGCAAACAGCCATTACCTGACCTTACAAGGAGAATGCCAGGAGCCATGTTGAATAGAATATAAGAAAATGAGAAATAGGAGGTGACAATCTGTTTAAACCAGCAATATACCGGTAAAACTCTGCTTTAGCATAAGAGGTTTTTCACACAGTTGCATATTAGCCAACAGGGCCGGACTGGCCCACCGGGATACCGGGAAATTTCCAGGTGGGCCGGCAGGTCCGTGGGCTGGGCGGCCGGCAGACTAACGCTGAAGATAGCCGCTGAGCGGCTGCAATTGGCATTGAAGGCCTCCCTCGGCGCCAGGGTCGGGCTGGGCAGGGGGGCAATTGCCCCCCAGGCTGCCCGAAATCTAATCAAAGCGGCCGCTGGGTGCTGATGCGGCCGGCATCAGCACCCAGCAGCCGTGTGCGATGGGAGCAGCGTGAAGGGTGAAAGCTCCGCCCCCTCGCACTGACCTTTCACCCCTCACGCTGCTCCCATCACTATGCGGCCATCAGACTGCTGGGAATGTAATCTAAACGGCCGATGCGTGCTGATGCCACCGGCCGGCTCTGCTTTAATACTTTTTTTTTTTTTTTTTTACTTTATATGGCAAGCCGATCCAGCTTACCATATAAATAAAAAAAAAATGTTAAAGTAGCTCCGGCCGGCGGCATCAGCACGCATCGGCCGTTTAGATTACATTCCCAGCAGTCTGATGGCTGCATAGTGATGGGAGCAGCGTGAGGGGTGGAAGCTCCGCCCCCTCGCACTCAGACTGCTGCAGCACCGGATGTCAGGTCAGTGACTTCCTGTCAGCATAGAGGAGAACAGTGTGCAGCTACCAGAGGACGAAAGTCAAGAGAAGTAGAAGGTCAGTAAACTAATGTATTTTTTGTACTGTATAATATTTTTTTGTATTTGTTAAAAAACAAACAAAAAAAAAAAAGTGTGTGTGTATGCAAGTGTGTCCCCCTATATGCCACTCTGCCTCCACAAATGCCTTATACCCCCCTATATGCCACTCTGTCACATGATATGCCTTTTAACCCCCTATATGCCAGAGTTGCATATAGGGGTATAAGGCATTTCTGGATGCAGAGTGACATATAGGGAGTCAAAAGGCATATCTGGAGGCAGAGTGGCATAAAGGGGGTTAAAAAGCATATCATGAGGCAGAAGAGCATATAGGAGGGTATAAAGCATATCAGGGAGGCAGAGTGGCATATGGGGGGTATAAGGCATTTCTGGAGGCAGAGTGACATAGGGAATAAAAGGCATTTCTGGAGGCAGAGTGGCATATAGGGTATTAAAAGGCATATTATGGGGCAGAGTGGCATATAGGAGGGTATAAAGCATATCGGGGAGGCAGCATGGCATATAGGGGGGCATAAGGCTTTTCTGGAGGCAGAGTGCCCCATGATATGCCTTTTAACCCCCTTTATGCCACTCTGCCTCCAGAATGCCTTATACCCACTATATGCCACTCTGTCCCATGATATGCCTTTTAACCCCCTATATGGCAGAGTGGCATATAGGGGGTTAGAAGGCATATCAGGGGGACAGAGTGGCAAGCCTGGGGGCAGAGGTGCATAACTCGGGGGTAGGTTGTCAAATGAAAGGAAATAAAAACCAAACACGTCTCAATTATAGCTTTTATTAAATATGGAAAAAAATAGTCTACATGAATTAATAAAGAAATAAAAGTTTCTTACCAGAATATCGTGAAGAATAATGTGTTTTGTTCCACTGAATAAAATGGAACTTTTTAATCTAAAAATGTTCGCAGTAGCAAATGTTTTGATCCCATTATGTGTAATGTATTTAATTTATTAGGGCCTTTTAACACTTTTGCTTTCTGGCATTTTAATACAAATAATGAGATAAAAAGAATGGCGAATAGTGTGATGCGGGTATGTATAAGGGGTGAGTGTGGGTATAAGAGCTTGACCATGAGATAAACTATATGGGGCTGGTCTCCAAATTTTTCCAGGGCTGCTTTTCAGTCCCAGTCCAGGCCCTGTTAGCCAAGTAGATGTGTTCAGGCTCTGTTATCTTAGACTAACTAGACACCCTGGCTCCTTATATTGTCTTCTGGTAAACAATAGAATGACTCTGTCTTAGCTACCAAGACACTGACTAAACGTCTATAGAGGAAAGGTTTCATTGTCAAAGAACCAGCTCAGTACGACGTCCAAGCAGAAGAGTACCCCGACTGCCTAAAATGGCAGCTTCCAGGTTTCTTGAAGAGAAATAAAATCAAGTCCCTCACAGAAGAAAAGAAACCCATCTAACTATACATATCCAGAAGCCTCTTGGATATGCTGGCCTCCATAATGAACCTGGGTGGAGTTAATGCTGGGACAGGAAAAGTGTGTAGCCATGTGGCGGTTGTGACTAGCCACAAGTGGGCCAAAAGTAGTGAGCACAGCAATAACGATAAACTCCCTTCCAACAATGACATGTGTCCCGCGACATCGATAGGACTGCCCACCAATGTCTGCAGGACCACCCTCTGACGTTAGCAAGGAGGGCACCAGGTACCTGGATCCAGAAAGTTGCCAGGTATGGTTATGGTCAGTGGGTTGACTACACACACCAGAACATATCATATGGATCTTTTTTCCCCAGAGGTGTGAGATGATCTCAACATGTCAGATACCACCATGTGGAAAGACTAGTTACTCAAGTTTTGAAGGTCTTTTATTGCCACCTTCTTTCTCGGCTGACAGCTCAATAGGGGGCATGATTTATTAAAAGGGAAGTGCCATGGGAAAAATAGAGATTTTTCTCTTTGAACATAATATGCATTCTACATACAATACTTTTGGTTAGTATTGAAGAAAAAAAAAACCTAGTTTATCACCTTTTTGTTCCAACGGCCTTCTTTATCTGTAGACCTGGAGGCTGCCATTGTTGTCAGTCATGTGATATCTTTGGTGACTTTCCCTGCTCAAACATCACACCAAGCTGATTCTTTATGGCAATGCTAATGAAGTCTGATCACCCATAGATATTTATTAGAGTGTCTGGCTGAGAGATTAACAATAACCCATTGTATTGTTAGCCTCTGACAGCAGGATTCAGGGTGTTTGTCTAGTAGGTTGGCTCTAAAACAGCTGCAACACACATAAATGGCTAATATCCAGAAATATGAATACAAACAGTGCCAATCCCCCTTTAATATACCTCACACATCAAAGACTGGAACAGAATAAAATAAATGTATTTCCAAAAGAGAAAGCCTGGCAGTTAAACGCGATAGTATCCTCCATCAGCTCTGACCCACAGAGAGATGCAGTTTTTTTAAACTATTTAAGTTACGGCAGCTACCATAATCAACCTATGGAAGGTGCCCGGCTCAAATCGCAGCAAGCTCTGAAATAAAAATAAAAATGTAAAGAAGAAAAAAAAATTTTTTTTTTATATATATATATATATATATATATATATATATATATATATATAAAAAAGTGTCAGGTTTCAGCCGCAGTAAGAAAAAGCTCATAGCTAACTGAATGTTGTGGAAAGACGGCATGTTTTCTTATTGATAAAGAATCTACTAGATTACACAGATTATTCTAGACAAACAAATCATCCCAGTCTTGCTGTGTGAATGCAAGCAGTAAAAAAAACAAAAAAAAAAAAAAAAAAGAGAACAAAGTGAATTCACAATTCTAATCGAGTTAGCAATTGCCTCGAGCGCCAATATTTGCTGGAAGGCTTTTGTGATCACAATGATCCATTTTCAAAGACCTTAATCAAAAGACAAAAAACACACCACTTTCTCCTTGGTTTCCAAACATTCCCAACACCTTCTATGTATAGATAACATGCAAAAGAATGCCAGAGGGAAGGAGGGAGCCAAATCCCACATCTGAAAAAGAAAACGAAACAAACAAAAAACACTTACCTGAGGCAGAAACCACAGCCCTAGCACTGCAGCTGCCCTCTTACTTGGTCTGGCGGCCATTCATTTTACAGAATCTCCCCCACGCATAAAGGAGGACACCATGAACATTTAAAGGGGCATGCAGGTATTACATGCAGTAAAGTGCGTATGAGGGCTGACGTCCCATTTATATCATGAAACGGAATACTGAAATTATTTTTTGGAATAATTAAAAGATTTTGGAAAAGTTCTGCAGACTAACATATCAAGTAATGTCCGTTTCTTTCTGTATGAATTCGTTAAAGCAAGCGTTCTTGAAATTCCTCCCACTGATTGGAATACGTATGATGTTGGGCCAGCTACTTCGTATAGAAACTGGAACGTGATAGCTCTTTATAAAGCATTGCAGAGTCTGGGTTAAAACTGCAACTCCTCTGCTTACACTGTCTTTAGGGAATGAAACCCAATTGCCATGTGGTGGAGATGGGAAAAGCATCCATGGCAAGGACAGGGGATGAGCCACGTGCTATGTAGCCATACAGCGAAGGCACCGGTGAAGGCTTTTTTTGGGGGGGGGGGCTGGGGGGAATAGGCAGACAAGCCTTTGTACCAACTGGGGCTATAAACCAAGCCTTGCGTATCAAGCTAGCGCTCATTCATCCACTTTTTACATGGAATTTGTTATGGGGCGACTGTCCCACTTTGTAACATAATTGTTCTTTTGTATGGGGTATCAGTAGGATGCCACACATACTGATAAAGCTCATCAGATCTTGTAGATCTCCCGCTTTGCTCCATAAAAAAAAATGGACCTGCCCCAATTTCTATTTTTTTATGTTTTTGGTACTTGAACGGCGCAGTCAGAATAGAAACTAGTAGTAGCCAAATGTAATCAGAACCATAACAAGCAGGAGTTCATCAGGTGTTCTCCGTGCCTTAATATAAGCTTCATTACACGCAGCGGGGCCCGTGTGCCAAGCTGGGTCTGGGTTCATCCGGCAGGACACCCGCGTACCCAGCAAATCATACACCGACAGATAGCCGATACCAGCACGAAGAATAAAGCACCCCAGCATCTACGGACTTCGGAGCCAACACTAAAGCAGATAATAGCCTTAAGATAAGAACTTATTCTGCGCTATTCATCTCGGTCATTATGTTTATGGCGTTTTGCATAACGAAGCAGTTGGCGTACGACCAGTTAAAGGTGCTGTTCCACCCGGCGAGCCATCAGGCGCTCTAGAACGTTACTTACCCTTAGCGGATTTCGCATTTTATCCTTTCCTCTGACTACACAATCACGCACAATAATCGAGTGCAAAGAAACCTTTTCATCCTCTATTGAAACAAATTGCTTTTCTGTCGCACGACAATCAAGTGACAAAACCGGGTCGCTTTCCAGAGCACGACATCACACGAGGAGTTTGCTACACCAGGTTATTTAAATTATATATATATATAATCACATTAATAAATAAATAAATAAAACTTTGAGACATTTACCAAGGAGGGCACAAGTTAACCCACTATATGCTGGAACTTTACAAGGTGTTATAAAGAGACTATTGGAGCCATAAGCACCAGAAGGGGTATTTCTTCCTTGAGAAAACAGCACCTGTTGCTTTACTATATAGTACAATAATCCTTAAGAGATATCCCCCCCCCCCCCCTTGTAATGGACGGGCGTGAAAACGGGTCATCAACCCTCTAAGTCCTCCCCAGTTCCTGGATTCTAAAGGAAGAAAGAAGATCCAAGCGATCGGAGATCCTGGAAGCGAAAGCTAAAGAGTTCAAAAGACTTCTTCACCCCACCCCGCGGTGTTACGGCACCGGAGCACACCCCAACCCCATAGGCCGTGCAGATGGCGGTGTTCCGCACTCACCGGCATGAGACATTTCAATGACCTCGTTGTTATTAGCCCGGTTGTCGTTGTATATGATGACCGCCTCTGCTCCGCTGGCGGCCGCCGCGTTGATCTTCTCCGTGAAGGTGCAGCCTCCTCCCCGCTCTATGAGGGCGATCCATGGGCCGCTCCACGATGCCGGGACAGTGAAGTTCACCCGCTTGGAGCAGGCAGTGTACCGGTCTTCGTGGCGCCTCTCTCGCTTGGGTAAAACCAACAGCCCTACCGCCCTGTCCACGGGAGAGTCGTGTCCGAAGATCCCGAACTCTCCGAATTCAGAGAACGTCCTGTTCTCCAGAACGTACGAATAGTTCAGGTTCGCCGTCCAGAAGACCTCTGCTCTTGCTTCCTGTGCCCCCGCCGCAAACAGCAGCAGTAGCAGCAGCATTATTACACGGGGAGGGCTGGGCAGCAGCCGGGACCCCGTGATTTGGGGTCCAAATCTCATGACTCCGGTCATTTAGAAAGAAGATTTAAACAACAACTGCCACAATTAGCACCGGAGTCTGTAATCTCAGCGTCTCTATCCTGTTCTGTGGATCTCATATCACCTGGATTACCTGCAGCCCGGAGACACGCCCCCTAGAAGGCGTGGCTTACACGTAACCCATTCTAGTTTTGCACAGTTACTCACATCACTCCCAGTACTGTCTGCCTACCTGTGTTTGCAGAGGTCTAATACAGAACACCCTGACAATAAACTGACAATCAGGGCTATTCTCGTGTGTTTAGGAAATGCTCTAAATGAAAATAAACCACATAAATAAAACAAAACTTAACATTTACTAAGGAGGACACTATAACCCGCTACATGCTGGAACTTTAGAAGCAGTGCTATAAAGCAAACTAGGAAAATACTGGTGAGCATGAGTAATGGGAGTGGAGTGAAAGCTCGTACAGAATGAAAATAGCTTTTAATGGCTACTCCACAGTTTGCTGAAATTGAGTTAACCTGTTCATGCAATGCTGTCTAGTTATTGATTTTTAATGGTTGGGGAAAGTGAGGTATATTAGTTTTCAAATGATGGCCCAGTTCGTTTTTGCTGTGAGACATCATGCCTATTGTGCCTGATTCAGAATTTTTGCCAGGGATGCGCTGTTGGGTTTCTTTGCATTCCTTTTTTCAGTATGCAATGGGTTAAATGCGTCCTCCATAGTAAACAGGGCCGGACTGGCGATGGCAGGGATGTCCTGGCACTTCACGGCTGGCGGCTACATGCATATCCAGGCATTGGCCACACACTGCAGCACCCAGTGAATGTAGGGTTCCTGTGGCCAGCCAAGGCCTGCTAGGAAATGCCCCAATATTATGGGTTTTTTAAAAAATCATTATAAATAAGCAAAAAGGTACCAATTTCAACATTTTTAGCTTTCACATATAGAACCCTTACACCCTGGGAAGGGTATCAAATTCTTTAATCATGTAAAATCTCGCCATATTCAAAATGCTTCATGGGAACACTTAGTCGTCATGTGACACACAAGCAGGCACTGATAGACTGTTGTCATAGAAACTGAAAATAAACATCTTAAAAGTTTGTGTTGTTTTTACGTGTTAAAACCATAACTGGAAACATTCAGGCTCCAGCTAGCTGCAGCCTTTCCTTCTCAGGGTGGGGGTAGGTAGTCCCATCAGGACGTCGGCAGGCGGTCAGCTGGCATCAGTGGGCGATCGAGATGATGTTGGTGGGCAGGCCTGATGACTTTGTGGTAAAACTTGTGTGGCTGGAGGGTAAATGGACAGAAATAATGCCACTCCCGCGGCCCTGAGAGTTTCTGGCTGGACAGCCCAAGAAGCTCCTGCATGGGTGGTCTTGAGACTCCTCAGTTTAACGTGTTTGCAAGCAGAGCCTGTTCCTTCTTCGGTGATCCATGTCTAAAAATATTGTGCTGACACTTTAGAACAAATAATAACATCACAGATCTATTTCTTCGCGTAGCATAATAGAGGGCAATATAATAACGTTACACGGAGCAACACCTTTAACAATGGCGGATTCCCAACATATTGCAACATAATTTCTTAGTCTACTACAGAGGAGTTAGTTGTTACTTTGTTAGTTGTACCAAGTGTCCCAGTTTTGATGGGCCAGTGTTGATTTCCAGGCACTATCCTATGTAGCTGTGGGGATCACCATACCTGGGAACTCTATGGGTTTCGCCCAGAGACTCCAGGAGAAGTGCTGCTTCTCTGGCTCTCCGTGCTGACACCAGAATCCTCCAAGTCCTGGGAGCGGGGTCCTGAGAGGCCCCACTCCCCGTCCATTTCCCCTTTAAATGGGGGTGAGTCCTGTGATGTCAGCCTCCCGCAAGCATAGACTCCAGGTATCCAGAGCCCAAAAGCTTTCCGGTTATGGGGTTCATTCGCCAGTTGAGGAAAATCAATAGAGGTCTGTGCTGTTGCATGCAAGGGGTTAAGTGATAATGTAAAGGGAACACTCGGCAATCACATGCATTAAAGTGTGTTCCTTAAATAGGATTTAATAAGAAGAAGAATCAAGAAGTTTGTGTTAAGAGCAGGAGTGCTTATTTTGTTTGCTGCGCTCTGTAAGGTGGAGGGCTGTTGTCAATGTTTGCACTCCGGGACTGAAGAAGAATTTGATAAGTCCGGCTGTAGCTTGCACTGCTCGGGCTATATCCTGGTTACACTCTTTTCTGTTTCAGTGGAAACTACGCCTGCAAACAGAGAAGGCGAGCATATAGTTATCAGCTTAAGGTTTTTGCACGTCTGATTAATTAATTCCGATAAGGAGCCTATATTAGTAACAAGCAGGTTATAGCCAGAACGCTTACTAATGGCTCCCTCCTGAAGGCATTCTTGTACCTTTTGATGTTATACAATTCCCTGTGTCCCAGAATGCACTGCAAGTACAATTATATAACCAACTTAGTGACATGACATCCCTGGAACTGCGTTTTACTGATAAGATGGACAAGGGAGGTAACAATAGTACAACTGATGTGTTTGACCCTTGGCTACAAAATGTCTTCAAAGGAGGATTACCCGCTATGGGAACTCTACGTTGACCAGTTGCCCACAAAGAACTGCACAAATTTTTTTAGTATTATTAGGAATTTTTCAAGATGACTGTGCTCCTAAAAGATACTTTATTTGCAAAACCCCTCACATAGTAGGGGCCAAATATTCAGCAAGAAACTAAATGTCCATAATGTTCTCTGATTTTCTGGAAGGAATTCATATTTGACCGGACTTTTCTTGGATATATAAAAACTGTGGTCATTTTTACAACAGGTTCCATTGGTGCAAGGCCCTCTTTCCAAACGCAGTAAAGAGCTAAGGTACCTAAGTGAACAACTCCCAGCCGCCCTTCTCCTGGTCAGATTGAAGAAACCATTAAAAAGCGCACAGCATGGAGACTGCGCTGGGCCGACACGGCCTCCATGGTGTAAAACAGTCTGTAAGGATATTATAACTGGGCTCGTTGTGCAGTAGGACACTAGGGGGCTTGCCGCCCCCTGGACCTGCCTTCCTAGTTCAGGATGCTTTACTGGACACACCCAAAGACCACCTTGGAAAAGAGGATTTACATACGTACATATATCTATATATATATATGGAAATGTTATGAAATCCTTCTTCTCGTAGCAACAACTGTACTTTTTTCTTTATCATCTGTTATCTACTGAGAGTATGATGAATTATACTTGACTTTGTTCTCCATACGTCATACTGTTATCATCCTATTTAATATTAAAGATACACTGCAGCCATTATATGTACTTTAATGCATATGATAGTCAAGTGGTTCCTTTAAATCTGTTTTATTGTCCATGCAAGTCAAATACGCGAATTTTGCATTCTTCATATGCCTTTGCACCTTTCCCCTTCCCCCAACACTTTGCCGGGTAGGAAATGTGTTTTCCTGGCACATGATGTACATACCCCATGCCAGCTCTCATATATGAAGCGAGTACTCAATTAGCTGCTTCAAGTAACCAATCAATGGCATGAAACATCGGACCAAGGAGGATGTGTTCCACTGCAGCTTCTCCTGAATGTACAGTGATATATATTTTTATCTTTAATGAATGCATGTTATATGAAATGTAAGGAATTTCACTTAACCAAGAGGGTAAGAGATAGATGGGACAACCTCCCGCCAGAGGTTACAGAGCACAGTGATGAAATTTAAACATGTGTTGTATAGGCATAAAGCTATCCAATATCAAGAATAGCTTTATATCAGGAAAAATGGGCTGTGTAGATGGACCGAACGGTTCTTATCTGACGTCAAATTCTAAGTTTATAAAGTACTACGTTTATAAAGTTTTTAAAGTATCTGTTCATTGTCCAGGAGGCTCCCAAGGACACTGAGGTATCCATTTAACATGTTTTGTAAACCCAGGGTATGCAAGCTAATCTTTATTGTTCATCTATATTGAATTTCTATGCCCTAGGCCAAGGGTTGTTGAAAGAGTATCAACTAGTTCAGAATACGGCATGCTTTCAAGGCCTGGCTCATATTACATAACCCTAACCTTTACAGAGCATATATTTCTCACTTTTGAAGTAACTTTTCAAGGTTCTATTGACGTTGCAGAAAATGGAAAAGAACCTCCACCATTCCATACCGGACCACAAACATTAACCAAATCAGAAAGACTTGGCTTGGTTTGCTCCTGAGACTCTTGCTTCATCTCAGGGTGAAGGGCCAGAATTTCGGGGCCACACTGTCTGGAGATGACTCCTTCATAAGCTACCTAGATCTGATAAAACCTGAGCCTCCCAATTAACATTTGGCTTCAAGAATGTTATTGTTGATATCCACTTAGAAAACAAGTAACTCAATTAAGTGTATCTTTAATAATAAGTCAAGATTTCCATAAGGGCCGGTATAAGAGCCATTGTGTTTACAAAGTGTTAGTATTCAAAAAATCTCAAATTCACACACAGAAATTTCCCAAGTATGGTGACTGGTACAAATTCAATGTAGAAACATTCTATGTTAGAGAAGCAGAAGAAATAAAGATGAACCCTACATGGTGAATCCTGAGCCCAGCACCCCATCCTTAACACTGGGGTGTGAGCTCTGAGACCTGCCCTTTGGACAGCTCCTGGGGGCTCTTTGGCGGAGGTTCTGTGATGAAGGAAATATAAGTAGAAAACTCACTCCCTCTAGTGGTTGTCAATTTGTATGCGCCATCTCAACCAGAAATGATTTAGAGGTTTCAAAAAGAAACCCTTTTGCCTGGGCTACCCCTACCTTTTAAGCATATTAGGCAGCTGCTTAGGGCCTCCGTAGAGCATGCGGGAGGCATGAGACACCACTTATCACTATTATGTATTCTGTTCATTAACAAACTTGTGATCATTATTAGTATTAGTTCCTTTGTATAAACATATATTCCATAAATTGTACTTCAGATGCGCTCCCTTAAATAGTTTATTTAATTATTATTTATTGGTTCCTTGTAATTGAGTGCCTTTTGTAATTTTAACCCTTTGAATGCATAGGAGGTCTGGCCAGCATGTACCCTGTTTTAAAAATCGTGCTCTTGATATAATTAGAGCCATACTATGAAACCTGGCCAGACCTCCCAGGCGAAACAATTCAAGATCTCCCATGCACTTAAGGAGTTAAAACTACAAATGGGATGCAATTACAAGAAAGCAATATACACTTAAAATAAAAAAAATTCATATATAGCCAGATTGATCCATTCCCATGTTGTTACTAAACTTGCAGGATATTTGGGTACAGCATGTAATATCTAGTCTGAGATTACAAATCTTAGTGACCCTTATCTACTGTTTGTAAATTATTTTCCATTACGTACAACTTGTGTAACGCCGTTTCCTTGCATAACTAATCAATGACTCTGAGGAGGGTTTATATTATCACAATTTTGTACAAATTATCACAATGTACAATTGTTCACTAATAGAAAACAAAACAACAGGCAAATGCGTGGCAAATAGTGATTGAAGTCGTGTAAATGTGCTGAAAAATACTATCAATATTTTAAAGTATGATTTTAAAGAATGATTTTAAAGAATGTCCGAAATTCCGAGGGCTGGACTTGGCAGGAATCTTAAGCTACAATATCCTAATATTCAAAAAGTTTATGAAGTATCCCACTACTGTACTATTTATGACGGAGGTAGAGAAGAAGGTAGGTCAGATTTCAAGTAAACAGAAGTAGGAGGGGAGGGTTTAGGTAGGGCTACATTTTCTCCAACCTCACTTCCCTAACCACGTTGAATGGGGAAGAAGTGACCATCCGACACTTCAACCGTGTTCCGTTTCAATGAAACAGAAGCCAACCTCTGTGTTACTCTGCATTGGCACATGGAGCAAAGTGAGACAGAGCGCTATAGAAATTGTTGGAATCCAGCCCCTGAGCCATCAGGAAAAGGACTGGCATTGCTTAAACCAGCGGTATCCACGTTTTTTCTGCAGTGGGCCACTTCATCAGAATTGTATACGTGCGAGGGCCGCTCTCATTTTTCACTGTGAGAAAATATGGCCTTTAATAAAATATGCAGATTAAAATAAAGTAAATGACACAAAACCTTTACTTTTCCTCTCACTGTTTTCTGGGCCTAGAAAGGTTTGAGACTACAAATTCAGGATAATTAAAAATTAAATACTTCTATTTATTCTAGGTATGCACCAAAATGAAAATTCTGGACCAAAACATTCACAGTTCACCTATATGACTTGGCATGATAGGAGTGTGATTGCTAACAGCAATCACAGTCCCATCATGCCTAGGTTCCAGCACTTACACATTCATGCTATCACACACACACACTCATTCATTCATATACTCATTCATTCACAGATTCATTCCCTCAATCACGCATACTCATTCAAACACCGTCCCCACCCCCTTACCTGCACTGCAGTTCCTCGATGCCGCTCACAGACTTCAGCAGAGGGCGCGGCCTCCCTCTGCGTTCTCTGGTACTGCACAGAGGAAACAGGACTGGAGCAGAGTCATGTGATGTCACGTGAACTCTGCTAGATTCCGCTTCCTATATGCAGTACAGAAGACCCTCCCACAGGTAAGTAGCAGGGCTCGATGTGCGGCATGTTGGACGCCCCTGGCTTAGACCATCTACAATGTTGAGTTATTGGTGGAGCTGCACAGGAGGCTCGTTATTGTAACACGCTCATGTATTACCATATGTTTTTTTTTATGGACTTTGGTATTGCAAGATCTGTCAGTCACTTTTTCTGTGAAGGTCACCAAAAACATTTAATTTGCGGGCAGAAATTGCCACAAATGCCAGAGCAGATTTTCAGCAGGTTGATGATCTGGCTCCCTTTATGGACACGTTTTCAGGGACAGTAAAGGACATTACTCTTTCCAAAGAACAAAAGACAAACATGCAGAGTGCTCGGAGCATGTCGTATGTACCATGTGCGTGAAACACGCCTTGTTGCATAACCTAGCAAGCAGGCCTGGACTGGGACAAAAAATAGGCCCGGGCATTTCAGACTGAGCAGCCCATTTTTATGAAAAAACATATATGTCCATACATATACATAATACTTGGTCATTCAACATGGGAAGCCTGAAGCCACAATTTAGTACAACTAATCCTTTAAAAAAATATTAGAGTAAATAACACAATACCTTATCTTTTCCGCTAAATGATTTCAGGGCCTTGAATGTTTTGTCCCCTGAAGTCACTACAAATTCAGGAGGGCATTTTATCTCTGGATAAGTAAAAATGAAATAATTTCTACTGTAAATTAAGGAAACAGATAAGCAAACACACACACACCAGGACAGGCTTTTCCACACCGACACCCAGACACACACACCAGGACAGGCTCTGCCACACCGACACCCAAACACACACCAGGACAGGCTCTGCCACACCGACATCAAAACACACACACACCAGGACAGGCTCTGCCACACCGACATCCAAACACACACACACCAGGACAGTTAAAAAAAAGAAGAAATGGTTCAGCACTCAACTCCCAGGAAGCTGGGAGCTAGCAGGAAAAAAGGGCAAAACAAAAACAGAAAGCATAACAAAAATAGCAACGTTTGACCGAAACGTTGCTTTTTTGTTTTGCTTTCTTTGAATAAAGTATCCTAAGGATTGGAAGCTGATTGGAGTGCTGGGGTTCCTTTCTGTGTTCAAACACACCAGGACAGGCTCTGCCACACCAACAGGGGAGGGCTGGCAGCCTAAGGCCTGGGGGGCAAGTCTAGTCAACTGGCCCATTGCACCATCAAAGCGGCTGCGAGCGTCATTGAAAGCGGCCGTCGTGCGGCAGTCACTCCACCAGCGCCTAATGAAATTAAAGTGGCCGGTGTGCACGCACCGCATGCCTCAGCTCTTCATCACACCCCTTTTAAGACGTGGGAAGAGGAGCTGAGGCATGGCTGTTGGGTCTCACAGCCGCATGATGCAGGGGCGTACCTCGAGTATTTGGCACCTGTGGCAGATCCTGTATGTGGCACCCCCCCCCCACACACATACACTTAAAAACTGCATAGTTTCTATGGTTAGGCAAACATTGACAGGGGTACAGCAAAATTGTTATCATTATATTCTTAGGGATTATGCGGTACCACCGTCAATGTGTGCCTATACATTGAGCCAGACACTGACAACCCCTATCACTATATACTAAGCCAAACATTGATGTGGTGTAGGCTTACCACTTTAGTGACTGGCATAGTATATAGTAGGGATGCACCGAAATGAAAATTCTGGACTGAAACTGAAAATTCAGCATTCACTTGGCCAAAACTGAAAAGAAAAAAAAAAAAATCTTTAAAATACTTTATTAAAAGTAACACCAAAATTAGACAAAAAAAATCAATAACAATATTAACATATATATATATATATATATATATATACACACACACACACATATATATATAACAACAATCACGATCCTATCATGCCCAGGTTCTAGCATGTGCTGGTTGACTTAGCATGATAGGAGTGTGATTGCTGTTTGCAATTATATATATATATATATATATATATATATATATATATTAATACTGTCATTGAATTATTCTGTCCAATAAAAGTGTTAACACACCAAAGTTGGACCAAAAAATAATTTATAACAGCAATCACACTCCTATCATGCCTAGGCAGCCACTACATGCTGGAATCTGGGCATAAAAGGAATGTGATTATGGACTCCCTATGCCAAGCTATCCCCCAACACTTACACATCCATGCTATCTGAAACCCTCATTCACAAACATTCAGCATAACACCCATCACTCTCACACACTTACTAATCCACTCTCCCTGAATCTTGTCCTACCTTTTCTTCTTTTACTCTCACTTTTCCTCCTCCTCTTCTTCTTCTTCTTCTTTCTGTCCTTCCGGTGTACTGAGCGCGGAAGACGGTGGGCGTGGCTTCAGTGTTGTGCGCCGGGATTTGACATCAAGTCCCGGCGCACAGCCACAGTTGCCGCGCACATCGTTTCTGAAGGCGTGCCGGCATGGTGGCACCCCTCAGATGAGCGGCAGCCGGGGCGGACCGCCCCCCTCCCCCCACCCAGGTACGCTACTGGCATGACGGCCGCATTCAATCTTGCTCGCGGCCGCTTAGTTTTTAACTTTGCGGCTGCATTGAATGCTCATCTGCCGGTCGTCCGTCCGGCCCACCGGCCCGGATTTAGGGCGGCCTGGGGGGCAATTGCCCCCCTGCCCCCCGGCCCAGCCCGCCCCTGCACACCAACACCCATACACAAACACACACCAGGACAGGCTCTGCCACACTGACACCCAATCACAAACACCTGGACAGGCTTTGCCACACTGACACCCGCATCCGGAGGGTTTCCACGGGCGGTTTCACTCAGCCTGCCTGTGGCATCTTTGCCCCCAAAACAGCTTGCCTGTGGCAACTTTGCCACCAAAACAGCCTGCCTGTGGCATCTTTGCCACCAAAACAGCCTGCCTGTTGCATCTTTGCCCCCCCCTTACACATCCATGCTATCACACACACATATTCATTCACTCTTTCACAAATATTTATTCACTAATTCACAGATAATCATTCACTCATTCAGATATTCATTCATACATTGATACTCATTAATTCCCTCATTCAGATACTCATTAATTCCCTCATTCAGATACTCATTTACATATACTCATTCACAAACATTTATTCACTCACTCCTTTACATATACTCATTAATTCGTTCTTTCATTCAATCTCACATACTCCATACAGCCTCCCTCACCCCCTTACCTGAGCTAATGATGTACGCGCCGCTCGCAGACTTCTGCAGATCTGCACAGGGGAAGCAGACGTGCAGCAGGGTCATGTGACGTACGTTGGATTCCTGCGTCCCCCTGGCGGTAGAAGAGACGCTGCTCACGCGCGTCTGCCAGGTAAGTAGCGGGCCCGCTGCTAGAGTTGCGGGCCCGGTCGCAGTTGCTGCGGGCATAAGGGGCAGGTGCCCCTTTTGCCCTGCATTAAGGACTGCCGCATAGGCTCAGTCAGTCCAGTCCTGGCTTGGCCTATTTTAAGATAGGGGCCTGGAGCTGCAGCTCCATTAGCCCCTAAATCGATCCGGCCGGTGTGCCCGATGGCCAGTCCGGGCCTGCTAGCAAGTGGAAACCAAGGCCCTGACATCACTGAGAGACAGAGAAGACTTTGGTCACATGGTACTTCTTCTTCTAGAAAATTGACACTGATTTATGCAAATTCTATACTAAAAATACAAACAAAGAGATCATGAAAATATGGTTACTATGTTTCAATAAAAAATGTCCATGTGATTTAAAAAAAAAAATATTGATATATGACCTAATTAGTATTATGGTCCCTGAGGTCTACCATCAAGATGTTTGCAATAAAACAATCTTATTTTTAAATTATTTTTTTACTGGAAATGTACTGACAGCAAACATGCTACGTACACGCACACGGATCAGTTAGATAACTAGTTATGCAATTGTTAGATAACTAGTTATACAAAAGTCCAGCAGATCAGGAAAGACTATAGAATTAAATTGACAGCAGTATTTTGAATATCAGATAAAGCCGGGTTACTCAAGTTCATTCAAGATATTACAAAAGCATGACTTAGGATAATTAGTATATTACATACTAAATTAAAATACAACATGAAACTAAAATAGAAACAGCAATATATTATAAAATATATTAAATATAAACAGCTACATTCCTTTCCAGGATTTGACCCCTTAAGGACGGAAGATGTATCCTTCAGTGTTCTCTGCCTCTTTCTCCTTCAATCTGATGTGAGGCAAAGAAAGAACAATGTTATAAGCAATATAGTGGGTTCAAAAGTATATTTTTAAAATAAATTGCTGTTATAGAGTGATCAGAAGTCTGTGCACTTTTTTTTAACCCTACATGGTCAATTTCCCCCGTACACATGTATGGTTTTAAAATAAAACAATACTTCCCTTTTAAACTAAATGAGTGAAATTTTGCTTAACAACATGATAGCAAAAGTGCTTAAACCCCTTAGATACTCAATTCTAAAAAGTAAACAAAAAAAAACAGCTTTAGTCATTAAGGGGTTAAAAACAGAGAAAGGTTGTTCGCCATTTTTGAAAAACAGCACATTAATTTTGTTTGAGCTGAATGGTTTGGAGCAAATTTACAGACCAACATTTTCAAGGGAAGCCTATTACTTTTCTGCCAAGTTAATATTTTTTGGCACTAGAAAATAACACTTAGGTTACAACATAGCCTGATAAAAAATAATTTTCATCCTAGGGCCTGCTCGCTCGGTTTGGCGGCAGCAGCTGCTGCTTCCTAGGCCACAATATGTCACTATATATATATATATATATATATATATATATATATATATATCTCTAGAAGAGGAGGTTTCTGCGCAGCCTGCAGTATACAGAAACCGTTATAAGGACGTTGAATTGGTGATAACAGAAAGGAAATGCGCTATCTGTCGTATTAAAGAATGCATCGCATCTGCCAAGTCTGGTGCCCACGTTATTTCAAAGAAGTAGAAAATCGTGTGAATATATGTACTCAAAATCACAATGTTTGAAAGCCAGACTGTCATGCCCTCCTTACGCTACTTCTCGTTGTTGCCTCATCATGCAGAAGTATTCAGTGTAAGCACACATGTTCCACCTGCATTTCGCTTGCATTTCACTTGTATATCGTTATCGATATCGCTAGTAACTACTAATTATCACTTTAATTCTTTCAGCTGTTTCGTATTATGCATACCTGTGGACTCTGGGTTTTATCAGGGTCTCTGGGTTACTACGAGGAAACTTTGTGTCGATGGAAAGGTGTTGCAGCACACCCCGCTGATGGCCTGGCCTAAGCCTTTGCCGACCTCTTTGCATGGCTTCTGGCTTTGGATTTGGACCTTGCTTTATTTTGTATTTATGATGTGTGTGACTTTTTGAATCCTGTCTTCACTGGTGATTTCTATTTATCTTGTGACTACATAGATTACAATAGAATATTTATGAAATACAATTCCTGGTGTTTATTTTCATTAATACTGCATGTGGGGTTCCTTCATCCTAGGCTTCCGGCTTCATATCAATAGCAAGGACTTGTTTAGATAACATGTGAGAATGAAACCGACCAACATGAAACTATACTAAGTAGTCAGAACGCAATTCGTTCAGGGTATAGATTGATTTAACTATTTCAGCAACAGAAGTAACACGATGTTTGGCATAACCATGAAAGGACTAAACTCATTCTTACTCATTTTGTTGGTTGGCCACTTTTGGAAAATTGTAATTTTACTTACAGTAGTTTTCTGTAACATTATTTAATTTATATAAAAAAAGCAAATTTTTAATGTAAAGGGACATAATAGCATTTTTCTGCATTCCAGAAAATTGCAATCGCAATATGTCCAGTCATTAAATGCAAAACATAAACTTGGCCTAAAAACATAATCAAAAAGTTAAGCTGTAATAATATTTTTTCAATATTCTAGATTTCAGATACAATATTCAGTAATTATTTTATCAGTGGAACTCAAGTGTTAGCCACCAGGGGTCACTCTTATCCCATGAAAACATTACTTTTTATATTTTATAGGAAATATATTTTGGAGTGGGGGTATTCATTAAGCACTAATATCTGTGTAATTTATCCCCTGTCAAGCATGTAAACCTACTAAATAATAAACTGCTTCTGCTCGGAAGAGTCTCTTCTCTAAGTACGTGTTCCAGCAGAACCTACATCCTTTTCTAGAAAAATTATAATGGGAATAATCAAAAAAAGTCCCTTCTAAATGTTGGATGGATTAAGGAAGGTACAAAACAGTGTAAATGACTATATTGCTTCAGGTATACGTGGCAAAACGTGTCTAATCAATATCCTGTCCCGAGTTTCTCCCTTTATTACCCAAGGTAGCAAGAATCAATCATCCTCCACCAAAGAAAACAGTAACCAAACTCAAGGGAAGAACTAACAATGCGAATACTGTGAGTAGACAGCTGAATGACTGCACACTTTACTTACACAGTGCGTACCCTGGAGCAATAAGTAAATAGTTATACTAAATGTAATATCTTTTGCAAGTAAGGTTCCATGCCCCCCCAGGCAAGGCCACCCCTGATTCAGGCTCAACACTCACACTCTAACATCATGTGCTGACACACACACACTAACACCCACTCCCACATATGAACCAACTATAATCGTATAAATCGTATATTTAGCCTGCCATACAATACCTCTTCAGCCATAAATACTATACAACTCTTTGTGTATGTGATTTTGCATCACAACTCCAAAGACACAAGGAAAAATCACGCACATGACCTTGTTTCCTTTAACTACGGCTATAAACTTTCCACAGTTTTATATGGCAAATTTACAAAGTGTTTGCAGAGCCAATTATTTTAAGTATGCAATTACTATTCAACGTAATTCTTAAGCTTGAGAATTTAAGATTTTATGTGACATTTATAAGACTCTTAAAAGTTGATTGCAAATGGCTTTGTTTAACAAATAAATAAATAAATAAAAAATACAAGGGATTGCCAAAGGGGTAAGTGTCAGGGTTTGTAAGGGTTATTTCACAACAATTTTTAGACTTTTATGAGAAAGGCACACTAAAATGAAGTGTCATTACTTATTGTGGCTTCTAATAGATGCACTGGCAGAATCCCAATTAAAGTGATGGTGTGGAACCCGCAATAACATCTGTATTTTCAACAAATTGATTTACCATAAACAAATATAAATTTCTTATAATTTCACTTAAAATCTGATGTTCTCTGTTAGCTGCATAATGTATTTAAAAAAAGAAATTACAGTATAGGGATCACTTTATGATTTTCTTGAGATTTGCCGGTTCGTACAGTGCGGGAAAAGGGTTAATAGCTATGCTAGACCCTGCTAGACAAAATTGAGGACCTTGAAAATGGCAGCAGGCCTGAGGACAAGACCAACCCGCTGATGGCCTGCAAGAGGAATGCAAAGCTTTCCTATAAACAGCACAGGCTCCTCAAGTTTCTGCAAAGCTAAACCTGTAATGGATATAAACTAACTACAACTCTAATAAAATCGATTTTATGGAGCCTTTAAGGCCTAAACTCAGACCACTCGCCAATCGATCAATCACTATCACTGCTGCCAGATTCACCATGCACGAAGTACTGGTATTTTCCCACATACTTGCATAATAATCCTCCTTCCTGGAAAGGGGTATGGAGTAATTACTTAGATAATAATCTAGAGCATGTATACACCCCTATACTTTTCTGGGATCTAAAACATATCCGACCAGAGGTAACCTAGAACTGCCGGCAGCCAAGTCTGCAATCACTCTATCTCTGGAAAAGAAACCCATGTGTAATGCTGTAAAATTTTCAGTTTATGAGATTATTGCATTTGGTCACATGGGTGAAAGTATGAGAAAAATCCATTGTGACATTTAGAGTTACAAAGGGATCCAGAAAAACAAGCAGACTGGTGCATTAGTGAAAACAAACCATGTTACATTTTATCCTATATCCCAAAGGCATAAGGTCACCTCGAAGCACTCAAAGCTTTCATCTGTCATAGCCAGTCATGTCTTCTCTTACATGTAGCAGGAAAATGCATTTCAAGGAGATATTTCTTTATTTATATACAACAAGCTTAAAATCATTAAACACGTTATATGAATTCTCAGTATGGAGGCTTATATATATACCCTTTGTATGGCCCAATGTCAATACAAGGCCTATCTTCCTGGAATAACCCACCTCGCAAAAACTCTGTAAATATGTATGTGTGTATATATATATATATATATATATATATATATATGATCAGCTTTTAAGATACTCTTGACATTTTAACTGTGGGGAAGGGCTTTACTGTATTATTTACACAATTCAATATATAAACACATTTTCTACCTCTTTTTCATGCATTCTTATGTGACTTTTAGGGCTCTAGAACACTGATAGATTCATACCTACTGAACATCTTAAGCTCATAGAAAAAAGGGACATCAGGGGATGGAAGAGGGACTGCTCCCCGCCTAAAGAAGGAAGCTTGGGGAGTATTCTTTTATTTTTCAATAAGCAAGCTGTAATGGGAACCAGGGGGTCCTCTTAGCACAATGGATAACCATCACAGTAAACAGTAATTTATACATAAAATTATCAAGAAGCTAAACAAAACTGAGAAAATATAATAGCAAGGATATATCCAAAATAATCCCATATTAATAGGACCATGCCCTGAAGTATAATTCAAGCGCAAATTGATGTTTTTCATATTCATGTCCATACCACTCGATAATACTCAGGAAATATATGATTATAGTCTGTATTCAGATACTAAGAGTGCATACTGATAGGCTAAAAGGCCTTGTTGCCATATCAACAAAAACACCTTACATAGACAGTCTAGCCATCATATGCACTTTAATGCAAATGATAAGTGAGAGGTCCCGTTAACTTTATGTGGTGTTCTCCTGGCAAAAAGTATGGGGGTTCTGGAGCATCTCCACAAATGCATTTGCCTTTTCCCCACATCCATATATAACGATATATATACTTTCCACCAGTTTGCTCCAGTGCTGGTTTCGTAAACAATAGGAAAGTAAGAGCGCTTTGCTGGCGAGGATGGCTGGCTTCATCAGTGGTGAGAATTGTTGGACCACTGAGGAGACAGGGAGCTGCAGCTTTTATTTTTCTTTTACCTTTTTAAAGAATGCATAATAAAGTGCACAAAAAGCTTACGTATCTTTGCTTTATGTTCTAAACCATCCAGTTTACATTTTATCTAGGTAAATCAATATCTTTAACAGTTAAAAGCATAAGAATGTTTTATTGACAGCCTACTACTTAAAATTAAGCTGGAAATGCAATATTTTATAGTTAATGTTCTACAAAACTCAATAAATCTATATCACATTATATTTTCAGATACATTTTATTGTGGTTAAGTGTGACACACAATTGATTTATATGTTAATGTCATGTTAACCTCAAGTAAGTGTAACAATTGTCCAGAACTCCCTTAGTTTCACTCCAAGTGAACATTTTACATCAGCCGGGTCATTCACTGGTTTGAACTTGACTTCCGGATCTTGAAGGACAAAAGAGCATGAAAAGGAGGGAAGGGTGAAACATATAGACTGAGTGAAAAATATATGGGATAAGAGGATGGAAAAGAGGTATAGGGGGTGTCAAAACTGACTCTCAAGAAACAAGAGTGGTAACTGGAAAGGCTTTAACGATACAGAACCGGGGGCCAGACGTTTCAGGTGGTAACCCAGACTGTATTAACGGAACGGGAAGAGCTGTATTTCTCTACCACCTCCTGGCCATGGGCACTACTATTTGCACCACTCATTGGGAACAGTGAAAATCTATAGTAGACATATTATGGTGCTTTATATATGTGCCATACTCTTCCCTTAAGTTTCAAAGTAGCCTTGACCAGGTGCTATGCTTATGCTAAAGACAAATCTTTTTACTTAACCCATTTATACAGGAACTGGTAAAGCCATAGGGCACAGTTTCACAGTGCTGGTCACATGGCCAATTCTGTGTATCAAAGTAACAGCATAAATGATATGCATAAATCCAAGACATTGCAAGCATACAAACACGTACACTCTCTCTCTCTCTCTCTCTCTCTCTCTCTCTCTCTCTCTCTCTATATATATATATATATATATATATAGAGAGAGAGAGAGAGAGAGAGAGAGAGAGGGAGAAATCAACCGCTGCATTGATAAGAATGCCCTTCTCTCTTGCCCTTTTTGTCACATTTGCCTATTAATACAGTTGTCATTGTATATCTTTTAACCAGAATAAAGTGCTTTTAATAAGCACATGCCTGTATACCATGCACATAGAGGTAATATGCATTTTGCTAAACACACAGAAACGCACAACAATTCCAGGTCACAGAGATGCCTCATGGCTAAAAGCATTTGTTTTACATAGTCCACAGGGAACAATAGCAAGACGTCTCACATTATTTGAGTGTATCATTACTGCAGACACAAAATAGCAGTGAGAGCGCAGAAAAGACAGACAAATAGTAGCTTTCCAATAGTAAATAAGCACTTACCATAGTGTACCATTGGAATGGTCTGATTGCCATTACTTGAAGGAGAATTGTATATCACAACAGCTTCTGCGCCTTTGCTGACAGCTAGGAGAATCTTCTCGGAAAATGTACAATTCCCTCTTTCTATTAGTGCAATCCAAGGTTTGGTTGTAATGGAAAACTTGCTGTTTTTATCGCAGCCTTGAAGATTGGGGGACATAGGTATTCCCACCAGTCCCTGGGCATTGCCCATAGGGGACATTAAGCCATACAGGCCACATTCACAATATTTTGATATAGTGCTGTTGTTTTGGAAGCTGAAATAGGATAGGTTCACATTGGCGTTTGCTTCGGCATCTCTAGCTTTGACGTTTAATACGATAACAGCAATCAAAAGACAGCAAATGACGGGTCCGTTCTTCTTCTTCATTGCTTCTTTTAAGAAGTATATACTTTTATAGATATATCTATATAAAAATGTGCAGAATAGTTACTGGCGGCTGGACTGGCTGTGCATAATCCTCCTGTGAAGGTTGAAGTTTCAGCTCTGTAAAGGTAACTGATACTACTTCAGGCAACACAAACCCTGTAGACGTCATATCCATTTCACCTGCCTTATCAGGTAAACCCTTGACCAGTATAACAAGGGCGGTTTACTCTAAAGCAAGTGCCAATCATTGACGTTTTACAACACAAGGTATGCACAAGGTATGCACGATGCGGAGTATAAGTGTTTGTTGTTTCCAGTACCAAAGGTAGACAGAATAGATAGGCTAAAAACATAACGTATGTACGGATTTAGTACCAGGAAAAGGTTTATTTTTTTTAAATGAAAGTTTGAATTTAGACACAGACTGCATTGGCATTTTTATTATTATTATTATATTTTATTTATATAGTGCCAACAATTTACACAGCACTTTTTACAATATATTTATTCAAGGAGTATGGCAAGACTAGAATTGACAAACTAAGACAAAGTGATACATTAGGTTCGCAAGCTTACAAGCTTGAGGGAATGGGGTGAGGACAAACATAAGGAACAGAGAGGTAGAGGTAGTGTGGTGGCATTTCAAGAATGCCTATAAAAGAAAACATGTTGTACGTATTAACCTTATTAAAACGACTCGATACTCCTACTACCAGACCTCTTAATATGTGCAGTTACAATAACATAAATCCAAAAATACAGATGTAGGCAAAAGGCATATAAACACTTTATTAGAGTCTTTGGTTTATTATTATGCTTCTACCAGTGTCTCATCATTAAATGCACACACACAGAATTATATGTATAAATCTATGCCTCACAACTGTCTCAATGCATTCTGCACAGTCCTGATTTTGCAGCTCTGTTCCATGAAGCAGAGACCAAGTTTGTGACATGGCAAGTCTGAATGTCAGATGTGGTCTTCTTTGTCTTGCATTTACTGCGTACCAGGAAATTATGTCATTTCCAGGAGCACCGTGAATTGAGCGAGAGAGACTGGAAGGGATCGTTTGAGTGAGCTGAGCATGTTGGTAAGAGCGGGGACGAAGAGGAAGGTAGATGACCTCTTATTGCAGGATTCAATCTGATACAGTCCGCAATGAACCGAAGAACGTGAAGGGGCAGCCTTTTGTGCTCTCAGAATAAACTGGAAAAGGGTCAGTTTCCCAGCTGCTAACAACTACCAGACTGTAAATGTTTCAGTACATTATTTCAATATAAGAACAGGATATAAGTTCTACGCCAAACCATCACAGGTCTCTGCCCAGGCCTCACAAACATGCAAAAGTTCTCTACTGTCTCTACAAGATTTCACTCGGGCTGCCCCGTATCTCTGGAATCCACCGAACCTTCAGCTTTCACCCTCCCTCGCAACATTCAAATAACATCTCAAACCTCACTTCTTCAGAGAAGCTGCAGCCATCTTAGCTGCTAGAACTCCCTTGGCACTGATACAACCACCACACTACCTGTCACCCTTTCTCTGTGCCTTATGTTTGTCACCCCATTCTCTCAAGATTGTAAGCTTGCGAGCAGGGCTCTCTCCACCTAATGTATCAGTTTGTGTTAGTCCATCAATTCTCGTCTTGTCATACACCTTGAATATACGTATTGTATTAAGCGCTGCATAAATTGTGGGCACCATATAAATAAAAGATCATTATTATAATAATACACAAGTGTTGTCTGTTCTAGGCTGACCCTTTGTCAATGTTCTTTTGCCGTGTGGGACTCTCTGCCAGAATAGATGTGTCCAGATGTTGACGTCCTTAAGAGATATTAACTGTCTCAGTTTTGAGGCATAGGAAAATACACTCATAGCTTTTTGGCCTTTTTGGTTAAGTGAGTACCCGTAAGAAAGGGACAGCTTGATCATCTGACCTTCAGGCTGAAGAGGGAATGAATCCCGTTGTATCTTTATGGAGCATCTAGGTTTGGTTCATCTAGGTTCTCACCACATATGATTGTTTTTGTGTGAGGGGTATACTCCGTTCTCGCTGTGGTCACATCAGTAAGCGTGCCATTGATAGACCCCCTTCCCTTGCACTTTTAATTTCTTGCCAGTGATGGTGTTTCATAATGAATAGTTTCAAATTGAATAAACCCAATTGAGTGTATGTCACACCTTTTGTTTAGCCACAGCTCTCATCTTTTTAGGAGAGGATCCTAACTAGAAGTCGTGGAGAGCACCAAGGTGCAATGGCAGGGCCTCCCTTTTGGAAAACCTTGTCAGGGAAGGGAGACTGGCACAAGAGACCAACGTGGACATGCATAGGTGTGTACATTTTGCTTTGACACAGCAAAAAAGTTGGAAAAAACCTTTTTGAATAAGTGGAACAGGGGTCATATTGCCTTAATCTGGCCTTGAAAAAGGGTCAAACTTTTTGCCCTTGTTTGCATGTCTCTGCCTAAGATTCTTAAGTTATAAAACCGATACGTATTTAGGACTGAAATTTCCATTCAAATAATGTAACAGGTCAAAGTTTCATTCACAAATGTCTCTTATTTGAAGTCTCAATGAAATATTGTTTCCAATGTAACATATAACCTGAAACATTACTACACATTAAAAAAGGTACCTATACCACAAAATGATTCAGAAACGGAAAATAGTTTCTCACTAATTTAAAATGAACAGATGAGCTGAAGATATTAAATCATCTCAATAGGAAACAATTCACCAAAACATAACCTGAATAGAAAATTCACGCATTATGATGCAATTAGTAATTTTTCACTATACATGCCCTGTGTTTATTTGCAAATGGCGTCTGAAAAAAGTCTTTAGAATTATGCATGTCAAAGAGATGTTAGCCAATATTGACTTTAGAATAAAAAAAATGGCAAAGACTACGTGAAACTTGTAGATACTAGCAAATTACCACATTTTGAAAGCAACAAAAAAATTAGTTTGTGAAATGTAATGGCATTGTATGATTTTGTATATGTCGTCATGGTAAAGTAATAGCTTTGCAGTCAACTCCTCAGGATTATATCATAAAAAAATAATAGGAAATATTGTATACAGCTATCCTAGAGATTTTTACGTCAGAGAAAAGGAAGAAAAATGTTCTGAGGAGGAAACTCAAACATTCCACCAACGCATTATTATGAGTTTGTATATGGAAATTTATATTATTTCCATGGATATTTAAATTTGTGTTTAAGAGATAAGGACATGCAAACACGTAATAATAAAATTAATATATAGCCAGTATGTATGGAAAACAAAAACAGATGCTCAGCAACATTTTTCTGAAGTTTACTGTTTTTCATTTAAAATAAAGTAATATATGATTAAGTGAAACTGCCATTAAAAAAAACCAGGGAAAAGAAAAAATGTCGGTGCGCTAAGCTAGTCTCAGGCTCAAATAATACAAATGTATAATATGAGGCCTACCAAACAGTGTGAGCATGCTGCAAATACAGTGTGTTGGCTGTACAATGTATACAAAAAACAAAATACTGTCTGCGCTTCTCACCCTAATAAAGTTGGAAACAAATATATAAACATAATATAAATGAGAGGTTTTGGTTATATGAATTGGCCAAAGCATAATTAAGCTCACCCGCCACGTCAAGGCACACTCTCAATAGGGTGAGATCCTACTCTCACCTCCTACATAGTGGGCACACAAAGCAGTTTATACTGCTACCAAAACCAAATTAATGTGTTGGGGGAGGTGCAAGGTTAAATGGGAGGAGGTTTAATTGCACCTCCCCCAACACATTAATTTGGTTTTGGTAGCAGTATAAACTGCTTTGTGTGCCCACTATGTAGGAGGTGAGAGTAGGTTCTCACCCTATTGAGAGTGTGCCTTGACGTGGCGGGTGAGCTTAATTATGCTTTGGCCAATTCATATAACCAAAACCTCTCATTTATATTATGTTTATATATTTGTTGCCAACTTTATTAGGGTGAGAAGCGCAGACAGTATTTTGTTTTTTGTATTAAAAAAAATCAAGCAGCATTTTTAACTGTATAAGCAAACGGCTTTTGAAACGTGCTGACACAACACCTCGCTTTATCCCTGCAAGACATTAGCACGACCAATTGTTCGGGATTTTATCGCTTAAAGGATAATGGAAAATGGTCCTCTTTTTCAAAGTTTGAGGCTGCAATTTTTACAATGTTTATTCTGTTTTTCAAAATGTATGCAGAACACAAGGTGCAGGAACAAACAAATATTGCAATAAGAAATTAAAGATGTATGGCTCAAGGCCCTATACACTTTATGAGAGATCAACAAATATATTCTGTTTTGGTGTGTAATCAAACATGGGAACTTTCTCTGTTTGACCAGGAGTCTCAGGGTTCAGTTTCTCAGGGCAGGGGAGCAGCATTTGGCTGTGTTCACTACCTGTCCACATATCTAAGTAAAGCAATTACCAGATGCATTTGCTGTAATAACAGATAAAGAACGGTGACTTCCACAAATTCTAGAAAAGAGAAAAGGACACAAAATGGACATTTGGAGAGCTTACACCTAATATCTGGCATTGAAGGCCCTTGGACCCAGTGCGTTCTCAAATTTGTATCATGAAAACCTTCAGCAAGTGTTCCTTCCAAAACTGCTAAACACATTTCAACGTACTGTATCTTTAAAACAGGCGTGATCCTGGAGTAGATGCTGAGAGACGATTTCATTACAAAACCTGGCAAGAACCTGAATTATTGAGCCAATTTTTGTCCAATTTCATTACTAAACACAGATAATAATCTATACGTTAAAATTTTAGACAAAAGAAAATGATAAATGGGAACTCACAGCCTTTAAGTTTTATTAGGATCCTTCACTTAAAAAAATACATAATTGTAACAAGGCCATGTAAAGAGAAAAATAGATATTACTAAGCAAGCATCATACGACACAGAACATTTAAATATAATAGCATTTCATTTCGCAGTAACACAATAAACATTCACAGTGGAACGTTTGTTCAGATAGATATACCCGCTCCCACATAAATAGGAATACACATACATATGAAGTAGCAAATAATGCTTCGATAAACACTGTTTCATAATTAAACAAATCTTAACACACTTTAAATGTATTTTTAAAGTGTGTACATTTAGTAAAAGTGCACTTCGAAGCATTGTGTTCAATTAAAAGAAAATGTTCAACATTTTCTGTTAAGAACTGTTAAAAAAAAACACATTTTACATTTTATTACCGCTCATATACTTAAATATGTTAATACAAATTTATAAAATGTTAAAAATGTATTAAATTAGGTTTTAAAAAACATTTTCAAGTAATGCACACTGGGTACTAAACTGGGCACCCTCTTTCACTGGCAGGGTTATAGATCCTGTTGAGACAGACTTCCACTTTGTTTTCTCCCAGGTGGCAGATGTCCAAGATGCAGATGACACGCAGGCGGTCCTGTGCATTCACAAACGTCACAAGTTCACCTACAATGGAAAAACGTGCATTTATGGTAGAGAAAAATAAAAGGATAAATTATTATATTAGTGTCACCAAATACAGAAGCTTAACCACCATTCAAAAAACGAACATCGGGTAATTAGCTGTTGATGAAGGGCCCACTAAATATATATAGGGAGAGATCAAAGTCAAATAAATAGATTTTTTACTGGTTTAGTTAGTAAATTTTGTAATTTAGTTTGTAAATTTCAAGCAGACCATTCAGTATAAGATGCATGTGACATTTAACTGGATCAGGCACACAACGCTATGCAGCAACCCCTCACAACATCCATCGGTTCTTCAAACTATACACAATGCACAAATACAAGTTATTTTTAGAATGGCTTAGAACAATCAAGAAGGCATAATATTAAGAAGGTGCCGGTCAGAACCCTAAGCGATACTTCTGTGTAATCATGGGTGCAATATATCGATATATGTACCTAAGGTATTGCAGTTTAATGTTATACACACACACTTTACATGTTAACTGCATTAAATAATAAGAAACATGTTTGGTTATTATTTCTAGGCAACTGAATTTTTCAGTCACCATAAAATACATTTCTGGACTACCCATTAACAGACATCATAATGCGAGGGGGGTAGTCAGTGGCAGTGAAGCCACCTCCCTGAAGTTAACAGTTTCCAGTTGGGACGTCAGCATTAATAACTACGGCCCATTGTGAAAGCCTGCGCATCTCTCACCGTAGTCTGTACTTGCAGAAGACTCATGATCATTTGATTGAACATGATCCATTGTAAACATCCAGGAATTATTAGAGCACAAAGCAGGCAGAGCAATGACATCTATTGCTAGATCCTGATTTATACCTAGAAAGAAAATATACAGTTCGGTTATTATAAAGCAGTCCACACGCGTCACTTTATACTGCAAACAACTGTTTAATTGAGTGGGTGTAATTTTAATGTATTCATTTTTGGTTGCTAAGTAATACATTTCCTGTATTTCTAGATCATGTAGTTTATGTGCTTTGGTCTTCATGCACAGTGAGGTATTCACCTACTGGTGAGCATTGATTTCTGTTCCTATATAAAAGCGTGCAAAACGTGCTTCACTATTGTCTTAATTACTTGAAATGTCAATCATTACACTATAAATGTGTTCAATGAGAGAGATTATACATATATATATATTATATACACACACACACACACACACACACACATTCTTTACTCAAGATGAGACATTTCTCATAGTCCACATGACTGTGGCAAATGATAAAATGTAAACTGATGTATATTTTATAATTAATCACCATCTCTTCGATTTAATCTATTTTATGGCAATTTGCCACTCAAAAAGAGAAATGACTTCTTTGGCTGTTGGGGAAACATTATATTACTCACTAAGAATTGTGAGCTCACAGTGACCAAGGCTGTTGGCACATGTAAATTCTTGAATCTTTTTCCGTGAGCGGCACATTGTTGACAGTTTTGATGGATGGACATTATATTGCTGCATCAGAAATTCCTTGTGATTATAGTTAAATTTCCGAGGGAGGCTCTCCGGAAATACTCTGTTATAACGCAGATGCTCTTTTAGAGAATTTTTAACCTCCGACCACAGGTCACTTTCCCAAAAGGCTTTAGTAGATTTTGATGCATCATTCTCAAGTGTTTCGTTGGTATCTTCTTGGTCTATTAATAAAAGGGAAAACATGTATTTTACTAGTTGATAAAAATAGCAGTACATATTTATCAGTCACACTCAGACTAGGAAAGCCCTGGGATGAATGTGCTCTCAAAGGGTAGGCACGTTAATATTGAGAAGAAGTATAGGGGATAGATTTAGAAAAGCCGTACAATCTATAAAACAGACCAAGATCATGATAATCTTGAAGAAAATGCGCCTATTCACAGGAGTTAATTTTACCAAGTATGCTTAATGTGTATTACATAAGGAAGAGTTCTTAACTTGGATTCAGTTGTCATTAACTTTTTGGAGATAGTCCAAGATGATCACTTTCAGTCACCATCTTGGAGCGAGTTATCATCTCAGGTAGGTTGCCCATAAAGTGGTACTCCAGTATGCTGGTCTACCGGTTCCTCTAATTTTGAGTAGACTTAACTATAAATGATCCATAGTCTCCACCGGACATTTTTCCCGTTTACCAGTGTGACTGTGCACACATTTCCATAAGAATTGTAACCAATCAACCAGTTTCTTTAAAATTCATAAACACACAAAAATTCTAATTTCTAATGAATACCACAACCTGGAGGAAAAATAGTAGGAATGGTTACAAAGTCCAAGCATAGTGTATCAGATGGGGCAAAAAAAAGGGGGGACAGGTAAAGTGTTCCATGCAGCCTCACAAAAAAGAATCCATATTATTTGCACCTTAAAAAATGTACTTTAGCATATATTCTTCATTCAGCACTAGAGCTGGGTGCCGGTGAGTACACCACGTGGGCACACGGAGCAGAGATGTGTCCGGCCAAACACATTTCCTGCGAGATAAGCAGCTGAGGGCAGAGAAAGAGCCACACGTGAGGGGGAACGGGACGGCTCCTACTTAACACCTTCATGTATTTGCAAAGTGGAAAAGTTTAGTTAAAAGGGACCATTCAGTAAGGGGGATATGATGGCTCAAGTGTCCCTCAAAGTGCTGGCATAATCCACCTGCATTTTATATCTACACCATACACCTTAATCAGAATGCAAGGCTTGAGGGCTTACTGGTGACCTTTGCATTGCACTAAATGTTTTTTTTAAAGGGAACGCTAACTAAACATGTAGAAATACATAAGAATCCCAATACACTTTTGTAACCGCACAGATTATTCACAGAGAGGTCAGTTTTACACCATATGTTAGAGAGCAAAATCACTTCAAATAGTGCAGTCGTTAATGTAGACTGCACACTTTATCTTCTGTAATTTGCATTATGAAATACGGTGACAGATGTGGAACTTAGACAGACAAGTGAGAACTGTATTCCTCTGGCTCGGATTACCAAAGCTAATATTTTCAGTATTGATCGAAAGAACAGCAAACAAAGATGTTTTAGGAGAGCAGCTACTCAGATGCTCAATCAAAGAATATAAACATTAGACAAACACTGTAAGAGCAGTGAAAAAAGTTTTATGGCATTACTGTATCATATAAACATTAATGAAGACAGCTAGTAACTATATTTAAATTGCACACCATAAAAGTATGATAGATGCCAGATTTTAGTTTTGATCCCCACCACAGTGCATACCTCAGAGGCATAATGAAAATGGATATTGTCATATTAGCAAAAAACGATGGGTCTTTAGTCAAAGTTGATATCTTTTAGTGGGCCACCATAGAAAAGATGTAGTCATGTAAGTTTTCACAAATTTATAGGTCTCTTTCTCAGACGGAAATTCCACCTGAAAAAGAGACCTCGGAGGTCCAGCAAGCTCACACGATTTTACATCTATTTCTACGTTGGCCAGGGGTCTGCCGCTCTAGGCCTGGGCATCACCCGGGATCCGTCAGTGTGTAGATGCCAAAGTGTTTTCAGTATTAGATGAATGGTTACGTTGTATTTTGGAACAGGGAACTATTGAACAAAGTGCTAGATACCACAAAGAGAACATACCTTCAGAGACGTGGGAGTCCGAGGCGCTGCTCTCCGAGTCATGGAACGTGTGAGGGACAACGCTGCTGCTTTTAGTACTGTGAACAAAACATACATACCATCAATCAATGCTGCTCTGAAATGTATTTTGTGCTACTGGAGCATCAATGCAACATACTTATTTAAATAATGTATTCTTTTTTAATTAGAAAAAGTAGAAGATCATTATTTCAGAACTAAATGTGGCTCACATTTGTCTCCTGTGCTACAAAAGTAAACCAAAACAGACCTTTCTTAAATATAACTATTATATCAGTGGGCTAGCGGTGGGATATCAGTCTGATCTTTCCCAACATAACCTAACTCTCATGGTGTGGAAGCTTGTAAGCACTTGGAGATTTTACCAAAATTATAGTGGGGATTCTATAGCAAGGTTTGCGAAGGCACAATTAACCCTTATGCATAAAACATGATTTATGATGAGTATATTCCCGGTGAAGAGGGAATAATTGCAACATTAAAATACATTAGGGGTTTGATAGATATTAATTGATGTAACAATGAATTGTATAGTTATATGGCCAATTTCTGCAGGTTGAAAGGAGGTCAAAAAAGTCTAAAAGGCGGCAATCTGAATTTTAGCGCAGAACCTTTCCTTACTCATTTAGCGCAGGCTCGTGTGGTCTTTTCCTCACGTTCATTGGCTTTTTATGTTTGTTTTTGGGTTGCAGACATACTTCTGCCGCTGGCTGTTGCAACTGGGGAGCTGACTGTTCAGTCTCTGGCAACTTTATTTCTTCCTGGTCATCTTCAATGTAGGATACAGGATCTTTCTGTGAAGGAATAAAAATAAATGGTAAGGGCACTTAAACTGTCTTACATCTGATCAACATCCATGTTACCTAAATGCAGCTACATACAGGGATATAACTATACCAAGGATACAGCTAAAATGCACGTTGTGTAGTGCTGTAACTCCAAGGACATGGATGGATAAGAACGCATAAATAGGATCATGTCTCCTCCATAAACAATAATGGAAAAAATACACAGTATGATCAGTTAAAAAAAAGGATTTAATACTTCAGTGAAGAAATATGAGCCAATCATACCCTTAATACTGAGTTGGTATTGTGCGCTAGACATCTTAACGCAACAACAATGCCTTGAACAGCAATGCGCTTGTGCTCTCGGTAGTGCAGATTTCCAAATGTCTTCTTGAGTTCACTAAAGGAGGTTAGAATAGACTCAACTGCATAGGGGAAAATATAACAGAAAATGAAATATGCTTTTGTTAATGTGCAGAAAAAAAAAAAAGCACAGGGGCCATGGACTGAAATAAAGTTATTATTATTATTAACTCAGATTTTTAACGATTGCCTCAACATGATTTAACAACAATCTGGAACTGTTCATTCATACTTTAAACCTGGGACACATACCTTTGTTTTCATTACAGTACTTTAAGAAAGTGGCTGGTGTTAGTGGGTAAGGAAGATATCCACCCATCACAACTTTTTCTTTCACCTCAGCTTCATTCTGAGTTTTCATCCAGCCAATGAAGTTTTTTACTTTCTGATCACTGATGTACGGCTGTCCTTTATGATGCCCTGGACAAAATAAGGAATAAAGGTCTGAGATACATTCAGTTGCTACGTTAATTACATTTTAAATATGATTACGTGGCCCTCTCTGTTAAGAGCCTGTAAAATGTCCTTGATTATCTGAGCAGTTTCACTTAGGTTGGACACACATGACCTACAATACGTATTCCTGGTTCTATGTTGGTATTCCCCAAAGAAAGGGTTACCTACTGAAGTTGAATACCTTCAGTCCATCTGTAGTCTTTCAATTTTTGGAATAATCTGCGTTTTCAACCTCTTAATTGGAACTTGAGAGTACGGATATATTACAAATGTTGGAAGTCCCCAAGTGGACTGAAAGTATCTATTTGTAATATATTTTATGGTCTACTGGGCAGAATTTGGGTCGAACCAACCTTGGGGCGCGTGGGCAGGGTAGCTCGGAAGGTATGGGCCTTCGAGTAGTGACTTCACAAGGGTATTAGACTTAAATATAAGCACTTCAGCCTTTAATGGCATTGCAGTAGGCAAGATGCCTTTTCTTTTAACATTATCTTCGCTCCTTTTTGGCCTTTTACAAGACAATAGTTTTTGCTCTGTGTCTTAATAACATATTCTGAGTAAACACCTTACCAGTTATAAAAATCTGACTTTCATTAGAAGTTGTAAGGTACGCAAAATTGGAACTGTCCTCTGGATCTTCCCGGACGACCCGCATTTGTGTACACACCAAATAAGACACTGGAAAACAAGGAGGGATAAAGGTTTCCACTATCATGGGTGTAGTTGCTCACAAGCAACATTTGTAATTCAACATCAAGAACTAAAGGGCTCATCATTCAAAAATGTGCTCTGTTAACGTGATTTAGCGTTCTCATTAGTGAACTGGTTGCCAAGCACAGCAGATGGAATTGGAGAATTTGGGGCAGGATATTAGGGTCAGGTTGCTTAATATCAGTGCGTGTTTACATTATTGTATTTTCACAATAACTTTGTTTATTACTAAATACATGGCAAGCTTGAAAACAATCAGGCGCACAGCTGTTTATCTCTATCTATGCTGGCACTTTACTGGCCTACTTCGCAAAATGATTTACCATTATCCAAAACCAGAGTAAAAGGGTCCTTCGTAACGATTACACTTACATCACTTACATCAATACGGTCTCAACCTGCACTTTTGACAAGTTATATAAATCATGTCTACCCAAAGCCCTTGATATGCTAGAGATTTAACAGCCAATGAAAGGCATTATCCACAAACATATTTACTGTTGATTATATACTAGCGATATAACACGAGAATTTCTGGCATGTAGGCTTACATACTTGGGTAGATCTGTTCAAATATGTCAGGCTGCGAGGTAGCAAAGATTTCTATAATAATCGGCTGGTCTGTGGTCCCATCAATTACTTTTATCCAACGATACAACCAAAAATCTTCGCTGTCATCTAGGCAGAAACATACAAAAAAAACCCCAAAACTCACCAAAGCTGAATAGAACATTAAAAGAAAGTAAAGCTTTACTTTGAAGTAGCTTTCTTACCGCTAACTCTTTTGCGTTCACATCTTCCTACGTATGTCACCAGCCCTATCACGTCACAGACTTTATTGTGAGGTAGATCATTAAGCTCCACTCTACAATAAAAAAAAATGTGGATTATTCAATTTAAAAGTATTATGTGAAATTATGAATGTATTATAATAAAATCATACATAAAATTATTATGCAAGTATAATGGATAAATTGTGTAATTATCAGAGTTGTTGATTCATAAAGATTGCCTACAAAATAATTGGCAGCTTGGAACCTCTGCCGTGTGAGTGGGAAGAAGAGATTGACAAAGTGCCAACATTTAGTTAGAGAAGTAAAAATAATATAGAACATTTAAGCACTTTTGCTTGTCCTATAAATGTTCTGTCAACAAATTTACCAAAAAAAGTTGACCTTTTGTCAGCCGCACAATGACAACAAAAGCACGTCCTTAAAGAATGCACTGAATTTTTTATGGGTTTTTTTTAAAGAAATTTAAAAGCTAACCTCAAAGGAACCCAAGAAACACTTATTTGGTGGGATTTTAAATTTGGATAGATTTGTTTTATTTTGTAAACAGGATTACAAACATTTATAGAAATGTATAGACCTGTACAATGAAGGCTATAAGAAAAGTGACAGATCCAATTTATTTGGATAAGAAAGAAAATGCAAAGGAAATTAGGGAAAAGCTAATAAACACAAAACAAAGAAACATACACATTACTCAATGTATTCTTCACCACACACCCCCAAGCATCTTTATTTTCAATTTATTATGTCCACCACAAATTAAGGTTTGTTTTTTTTTTTACAGTCACTGTTGCAATATCTTCCTTCCCCAGTGCCCATGAGGAAAGATTAATTCCCGATAATGCATTCTGTGTGGTCACGTACAATTTTGTCATGGACCTCAAGAACAATGTAAGGACTATAGTTTGCATATTAAAAAAAAAAAAAAGACAAAAGCAGAAAACCGTTCATCACAAGAGTCTCTCAGAAGCCACCTGCCTTCTACAAGTTAAGCTAGATGTACAAATTACAATTTAAACTTACCTTGTGGCAAAGAGATACAACACTTCTGGCAATCTCCAGTCAGGCTTCACAAGGTTTTCTTGGATGACGTTAATAACGGGCAGGGGATCCCGAGCATTCAAGCTTATTTCTGAAGATGAAACAAATACAGTCAGTCGCTTCTGTGAGAGAGGCAGACATCCAGGCAGTTTTCACAAAGGATTCTGCCATGTACCAAGATCTGGTTGGTTGATATTCATTTGAAAACTTTGCATTTTCCAACAGTTAACGGCTTGGGAGCAACCCTTGGGTCGTATTCAGAGTGCAGGGAGCGCTCCATCCACCAAAGAAACCGTGCATTGTTAGACACTCTTCAAACGTTTCACCAGGCAACATACCGTATAACTTTTAGGAGGCCGTTTCAGCTCACCTGTTTCAAATTAAGAGGAACTTCTAATAGGCAAAATAAATGTATACAACTGTCTTGTGGCACCGTCTAATTGTAATAGATTTATTAGACCGTTTTAAATGGAGATACCATCTGCCCCTTGACATTCCTCCTTAAAAATAAGAATGTAATTGAATAGATTTACACCGTTATCCTCCCATCTTTACAACAGTCTCCTGTTAAATTATAAATTTGGTTATTTAGTGGATTATTGTCCAAACACTCTGTTGTTGTTGTTGTCACCATTTGTTGGTTTTCGAGCGGCAGGGGCACAATTTTCCAGTTTGGTTCAGTAAACCATAAGAAATACCTTTATTGATTAGTCTCGGCCCTGCCAGTTTAGCCTCAGAATTTAATCCGACTCCAACCCTGCTTTTGGATTTACTTGCTTGCAATGTTCCATCTAATTTTTCTTAGTTGGCGTGCGCAGAAAATGTCTCTTGTGCAAAAATTTTCAGACCAAAAACTGTTGTGCGCACAATTTTTGGACGTGTGCGCTCTCTTAAAAAGATATGTGCGCGCGCACAAGCGCACAGCTTAGAGGGAACACTGCTTGCTTGTACTATCTGATGATCGTGTTCTCATTACTCTTCTCATCTTGACCTTGGCTTACTCAACTACCTGGGCTTTAGTAGGTCGATTGTTTGATACCCAGACCCACCTCTTTGGACTCGACTGAGGTTCTGTATCATGAAGGTAGAAATGTCTATTTTTTTTACACTGTCGCTTTCATAAAAGTTTTAGAAAGGTGGCACACTTTGCTAACTGAAAACATACAGTTTTCATTCTCTGCCTAGAACAGGATATAATTCAATGTCCACATTCTGGCAGCCGGAAACTAACTAAAAACTAAAGTATACGAGAAACGCTTACTACTCTTCCTTGAAATAATCGCATAGCGGTGGCATCTGGCAGCTACAATCACATTAAACAGTTTCATAAGATTGGCTTATTAGCTTTTCCAAAACACTGTCTAAATTGTAGAAAGGTAAAAATCATAGACTTCAAAAAATATTCAATATGTAGTTCTTTACCTAGTGAGAAATAAAAACACGTCCAACGACAGCCCGAGACATAATCACGGGAGCGGAGCAAGTTTATATGACAAAGATGAAATATGAGAAAGTAACTAAAAAAGACCGACTAAAGATAACGGCAGTTATTAAGGGAGATGTGGAAAGCATACATTTTGTTTTTCATTAATAAATAATTCAAGAACATAAGTTTCATCTACAATAGTGTTCTGATAGCAGAAAATATGAGTTTAGCCACTTCTAGGCGATAGATCATATTAGCCGCATTGTGAGCCGTCTCAGCCTGGCGGTTTCCAGCCAGCCCCTTCCTTGTAATAAGGCCCTTGACTCATCCATCAGAGTCTGACACGTAATTTGCTTAGTTCATGCAGGGAAATAGAAACAAATCCTATCTACTTGTCAACAAGAGATAGTTCAAAAGACAGAGGATGCTGCCCAAGCCACAGTGAAAATGATCCTGCCAGTGACTTAAAATGGCTGCTAAAATGTGTACAAAACGGGGGCTGCTTGCTGTTGCAATATTGTGGTCTTTCAATTTAAAAGTAGTTTAATTTAGAAATGTCTCCTGTTTAATATTACAATTTTTTTATCCAGTTGTACAAACGGCAGCATTAGTTAGCACATTCAGTTTTGTAGACCGGAAGCATATGCTTGTTTGTCCTCATCCATTCAGTTTTGTGATACATGCACTATATGAAGTATGCGGCCACTTGACCATCACACCTGTATGAGCTTGTTGGAGATCCCATTCCAAAACCATGGGTATTAATATGAAGTTGCCCTTCCTCTCCATCCAAGAAGGCTTTGCTCAAGCGTTTGGGGTGTTTCTTTGGGATTTGTGCCCATTCAGCCAAAAGAACATTTGAGTGAGGTCAGGCACTAATGTTGGACAAGAAGGTCTGGCTCCTAAGCAGCATCCCAAATGATCCTAAAAGGTGTTCATTGGGGTTAAGGGTTCTGTACAGGCCAACTGAGTTCCTACACAGCAAAATCACATCTCTATGCCTTGCTTCTTGCAGAGGGACACAGTTGTGATGGAAAAATATAGGGCCTTCCCCAAATTGCTGCCACATGCCTGGAAGCATAGAATCGTCTAAAATGCCTTTGTATGCTGTGGCATTAATGTTACTCTTCACTGCAATTAAAAGCAGCCCCAGATCATCATCCAGCAGACTTTACAGTCGGTACTGTGCATTCCAGTAGGTAGAGTTCTGCTACCTACACTTATTCAACTCAACACAAATCAACAGAAAGGTGATTCTCAAGCATACGTCTAGAAACCCGTTATATTTTAATGAGCAAAATAATATACAATGGAGCACAGAACCTTATAAAACGTGTATTTTAATTAAATGTGTTGAAATCACTGTCTGTCAAGATGCTAGTTTCAGTAAAAATACAAGCATTAGGTTTTGTCTCATTTCTCCTGCCCTCATAAATTTCCCTGTAAAACCACAATATCGCTGTGTAAAAGCAGTAGGAAGTGGCAGTAATACTTAACTATTTGAGGTCAAAACTATGTTTGATCAGTGCACTTATGACACCAGCAAATTATTGTCTGTTACCCTGTTAGGGTTCTAATTCCCCATTAAATGACCACCTGTGAATTGAAAAAGGGAATTAAATATATTGACCACTGTTAGAAAGGTCTGATGACCATCATGCAGATGGCAGACTTATGTGAGTTTCCTCTGGTTAACAAACACCTAAAAGGAGGCACTCATGCTCTCTAGATAAGCATCTTCACTCATATTAACATTCTTGGACTCTGACAGCTCACCCAAGAGGGATAAGATGAATGCGACACCATTCCTCGCCAGTGCCATTTGCAGCCTATAACTGTGGGGACTTTTTCACCCAGACTGTACTTGGCCTAATATCATGATTGCCCAGTAAATTCTATTCATTAAGCCTATTGTAGAACTAATGACAGAGGCTCAACCCTTGGTGTGCACTGGTGACCTTGGTGCAGTACACAACGATGATGGAACACACACACAATCACACATTTGTAGCAAGATTTTGAATTAAATGGCTGCTTCCATTTCAAGGATTTGTTTTAACCACAGTGGAACAAGAATCACTGGTCCCAAACAAATGGTGTAGTTTCATTAGCACATAAGCTCTGTACAATGGCTTGTTCACTAGACGTAGACATTCAAGGTCTGCAAGATAGTCGTTTGGGACAGAGGACAATTAAGCTGAATAATTTGCTGCTTTGTCATGTTGAGGGTAAGTGGAGGGAGAAGTTGATCAATGCTCTTTCAGTGAAGCAAGTCCTATTCAGGTGAACATTGGTAGCTATGATGTCATCTAACGCGCAGCTAGCTGCATGATGTATGATACTTTAAGGCAGCATTAAAACATCTGCCCTGGTTTGCAAAGCTTTTTTGTTCCATTGAACATATAGCTGGCAGTAGACAGGGCACTGTATAGATCTTGTGGGTTCTGTTGGTCCCACATGTAAAAGTAGTGCATTGTGTCTAACTGCAGATCAAAATCAGATCATCAGGAAATTGCCCCTTTTACATCCAATGATCACTCAGTGAAGACTAACAGCTTTATTAGAAAGGTGTGTTATTTACCAGAGTGGATACATCGCCATCACTAGACCCTGTCTACCTCCTTGTATTTTCTATAAAGCAAAAAAGCAACAAGATGGCAGCCCTCACATATGCCACAACAGAAACCTGGGTATAATCTGGAATGTAATGGCTTCTCTTTAATTCACGTCTACAGTGTGAGCAAACATTGTAAAATCAATATATGAGGTGTACTTATCACACTTAAGGAATACTTTACCGAGGGAAGGCAGCCTCTTCACCTGCGAGTTCCCTGAAGTTGGGACTGTCCTTTTGGGGTAACCTTTTTTCACTGTGTAATTCTGAAGTAAGATCACCCTGCCAATCTGAAGTGTATTAAACCATTCGGGGCACAGCGAGTTCCACAGCACAAGTGACATCATTCCAGAGTAATCAGCGACCTCAATATAGGCCTGGAAACAAAGAACAGAGATGCTTTATAAACCACATTTCCTGCTACAGGAATCGGAACAACTATGGAAAAAACCTTAATTAGAAAGAAGCGGAAAGCCACAAAACACCCTGTGGATATCACACTATCCTATCTTGACATGTTCAAAATTAAAAAAAAATAATTCATTGTTGATGCTTCTTGGTTTGAATGTAGATTTTAATATTAACTGTGGCACCAGTGAGATACCTGGTACGAACTAATTTAGGAATGAGGTGCTGGAGACGGTGGTAACCTACTGTGCTTGCAATAGTTTTACATATAAAAAAAGTATACATACATTCAAAAATCTGACTAAAGCAAAATATTGGCCAATTATTCATTTTGTAATGTGAGTGCATACAACTGCTCAACAGTTTGGAAATAGTGATTTAAGCAATTTAGCTACAAGGTATAGGTCAGAGGTAGCCAAACCACGGCTCCAAGTCCACATGTGACTCTTTCAAATGCAATGTGTCGGCCAAACATACTTTCATGCCAGCTCACTCAGACCTCTGCAAGTGCGACCATGCACTCTCACACTCAAACATTCCTTCTCATTAACTCACTACATTCCTGCTTCAGAGTGCCCGTCTCCACTTCTTCGCTTGCATTTTCTTCAGTCTTTGTCTGCTTCTGCCTGGTATACGCTGCGTCGACCAGGCTTTTTGGAGCGCTTCCTCAAAAGGTCAGCGCCTCCGCGCACATCCTCTCCCCCAATTGGAGGAACAGCGGAGAGGCTGTCCACGTGGTACAAGAAGCCAGAATATTCTAAACAGACTTGCAAAGAAAGAGAAGCATTTGCACAGAGGCTCTGCCCTTTTGAGGAAGCGCACCGGAAGGCCTGGTCAACAGAGCCAATACCGGGGAGAAGTGGATGAAGAAAGAACACAGAAGAAGGAGAGGCAAGATAAGAAGTAGGGCTATGGAAAAGGAGGACAAGGAAGCAGTAAGAGAGTAAGAGAGAAATGGAGAATACTCTTCTGTCAATTAACTGACAAATACTGGATTACTCACAAGACCTCTACTATCAATAAATAGCTTTTGAAAATATTTGGTATTTGTACTTTGGGATTAAACTACCAAATATTAACAGTTTATATTTATATATGTAGCTTCTAAACTACATATGAATAAATATTTATAATAAATTTAATAAAATGTATTTCTTAATATTTATATATATTTTGTAACAAAATGTTTACGTCTTACAGCTCTCCAACATCTGAAGTCTATCGTATGTGGCTCTGATGTAAGTTTGGCCGCCCTTGTTACATGTAAACTGTAATTTATAGAAGCCATTTCAGTTCCATGCGCAGCAGGGATGTGTAGCCAACGCTGGCGTTCGAATTACCTGATAGGGAATGTCAACTTTTTTATCCGGTTTCCCAAAGTAACGTAGTCTGGATTTGTGCATGATTCGAACAAGCACAGGAGGTAAATTTGTTTTCACTCTCCAAATATTTTCCAAATGCTGTAATGAACAAACTCTGGACACTATGTAAAGAAACATGGAAATAAAACTTTAACCAATTTTATTTGTTCTTTCAATTTTGGATACCCACCTTCATCAATTAGGTTACCAACCATCAGAGATGGTGTCATGGTCAACATAAAAGGATTATGTACAGGAGGAGAGTACATTTCAAATGAGTCAAAAACAAGGGGTCATGGTCTAAAACTAGAGGGTCAGAAGCTTAGATTTAATGTAAGGAAGATTTACAGGTGGTAGATAATTGGAATAGTATCTCGGCATAAGTGGTACAGGTTAAGACAGTGAGGAAATGTAAAAATGTATAGATACGAGTACGGATATCCTGCATTTAAGACAAGGGCTCGGTTGAAGATGGGCAGTATGGTGAAGCTGAAAAACAATACATTCAGTTAGCATTCAAGAAGCAGAGGGCCGATGATTTATAGGCTATGCATTAAAAAAGAAATAAAAAAAAGAAATGTAAGCATACATGACCAAATGTATGTGGACACCCCTCCTACTTCTTCAGTTCTGGTCTTTTGGCCACACCCATTGCGAACACGTGTATAACATCAAGTACATAGGCAGTCGTCTCCATAGACAAACATTGGCAGTAGACTGGGTCGTGCTGATGAGCTCTGGCGCTGTCATAGGATGCCACCTCTGCGCTATTATTGTGAAGTGGAAGCGTGTAGGAATAACACCTCAGCCGCAAAGTAGTAGACCTCACACACTCACGGAGTGGAGCTGCTGAGTGCCAAAGTGTGCAGGACATAAAAATGCATCACCCTCTACAGAGTACCAAACTGCCTCTGAAAGCAACAGTAGCACAATATGCGCCATGAAATGGGTTTCCATGGCCAAGTAGATGCACACAAATCAAAGATCACAATGCACTGGAGCAAGTGTCAGCTGGAGTGGTGTAAAGCGCACCACCACTGGGCGCTGGGGCTGTGTAAACATGTTCTATGGTGGATGAACCCAGAGAACACTACCTACCAGAATGCATAGTGCCTGCTCTAGAGTTTGGTTGAGGAGGAATAATGACGTGGGCTGTTTTTCAGGGTTTGGGCCTCTTCTCTCCAGTAAAGGGTACAGCATACAAAAACATCAGTTTTATGCATTTAACTTTGTGGCACCAGTCCAGGAAGGTCCTTTCCTGTTCCAGTATGACCAGGGCGCTGTGCACAACATGAGATCTGTAAAGACAGTTTCACGAGTTTGGAGCTTCAACAATGTTGCTAATTTTGGGGTGGAGGAACTCAAGTGGCCTGCACAGAGAACTGACTCTAACCCCCTTGAAGACCTTTGGGATGATTTTTGTGAGCCAGGCCTTCTCATCCAACAACAATGCCCAACCTCACAAATGCCCACAGACACACTCTAAAATCCTGTGGAAAGCTCTCCCAGAAGAGTGGAGGCTGTTATAGATGCAAACGAGGGCCAACTCCATATTAATACCCATGGTTTTAGAATGGAATGTCCAACAAGCTCATATTGGTGTGATGGTCAGGTGTCCACATACTTTTGGTCATAAAGTGTGTCCGATTAAGCTACATCCAATAAAGAGGACCCCAACTGTCATATATATATATATATATTTTTTTTTATTATTATTATTTTTTTTTAAAATAATACTAGTGAAAGACAAAAAAACCCAAATATAAGGACTTTATTATTAGAACATTAAAACATACCGTATTGGCTCGAATATAGGCCGCACTTTTTCCCCCACTTTAAGGAGTGCGGCCTATATTCGGGGTCTAGCGCCCGACGCCCGGGACATGCAGTCCCGGGCGCCGGGCAGGGTTAGGATACAGATCCCCCGCAGCGGTGCAGGGGACCTGCATCCTACTCCCCGATACGCTTAGACAGCCTCCCCTGCCAGCACTTTCCACGGGGGGGGTGGGGTGCCGGCACGGGAGGTTGTCTAAGCGCATCGTGCGGATGGTCACCGGCTGCGGAGGTTGTTTACCCGCATCGCCGCAGCCGTTGACCGTCCGCACGATGCGTTTTACCTCTGCCCCCAAGACTTACCAGAGGAGACTCCCGGGTGTCTTGCGTGGCCGGCGGGGGACATCTACGCAATACGCGTATACAACTTCCGGTGCCGGCACATCAAGACACCCGGGAGTCTCCTCTGGTAAGTCGGGGGGGGGGGGGGCAGAGTGGCAGCATATCTCGGGGGGGGGGGGACAGTGGCAGCATATCTCGAGGGGGGAGGAGGACAGTGGCAGCATATCTTGGGGGGGAGGACAGTGGCAGCATATCTCGAGGGGGGAGGACAGTGGCAGCATGTTTTTTTGGTGCTTTTTTAAAGAAAAAAACTTTCTTTAAAAAAGCACCAAACTTTTAGGGTGCGGCCTATATACGGGGGCGGCCTATATCCGAGCCAATACGGTATATTAAAGGCTAAAATAAATAAAATCTTGTTGAATATTTATTGCACCATGAATATTTACCATATTTACATTCTGACATGTTTTTAATGTTTTGCTGACATCTAGCTTTTCAGTTTCACTATGACCACTACAGCTTGTCTGAAATTCTAGGCCCACATTAAATGTTATTCACCATAATTCACAATATATAACTTGTATTTTTCTAAGGGCTCTTAAGTTGTTTTTTTTGCTTTTTTTTTTTTTTTTTTTTTTTACAGGGTTAAATTAATGTTAGAAAAGATAAAAATAAATAAAATACAGGGACATTTTAGATACAAAGCTTACAGACAACAGTTTAACTACAGTTTGCATAAATGTAACGATCTGTTAATAAACAGGTAAATGCTGCTGATGTACGTACGCATCTCAATGCAATACATTTTTCTGTGGTTTTACACATGGAGTGTAATTATCTTAGAATATGCTTTAAATTCAGTTTCAGACAATGAGAGGTTAAATTTGCACCAGGGGCATCTTAAATGACCATAAGTGCATGCGTGGGTTTCAGAATTAAAACTTTGACTATACGGAAATCGCATAAAGCCTAAAATCATAGAATGATTAGGACCCTAAATATCAAATCTGACCCCTACTTGTATTAAGACAGATATAAGAAATGAATGAGAAAAGAGCCGTTAGAAAAAGCGGGCACAATTGTGACGTAATAGTGCCCATCATTTAAAAAAATACAAAAACCTGACCCACGCCCTTACTCACATGAAACGGAGCATTTCCAATAGCTGCACACATTTCTAATTTACTAGCATTTACTTTGAAAATGCTGACGAAATATAAAGCACATAAACTGTGTTTGCTGTAAACACAAACGTCTTTAAATGTTGGAAGGTTCCTAAACAAATCCAAAATCTCGAAAGGCTCAAATAAATACAAAAAATATAATTTAATTTAAAATATATTCATTTTATAATCACTAATTCAAAACAAAACAATATTTTCGTATCAGATCAAGCTGATTCCAGGGCCAAATTTCAAAGAGGGGCGGTTAATGTTCTCATGAATCAAATATCTAGTAATATAATTCAGAATATGGGAAACGGTATCAGAACTGATGATTTACACATCAAGCTAAACATTAACGTGCAGCTGTTCATGAATACAGATTCCACTAAAATACAAAACCACCCAATAGTTTCCATTATTAGAATGCTCGTCATAGCGAGGTGCAATAGAATTCCGACACGTACAGTATATATATATATATATATACACTGTACGTATATAACGCACACAATAAATCTGCGCTTTTGCAAAATGTTAGAATAGGGCTGAAAGCGTTGGCGCTCATGCCTTTTTTACTGAAACTCTTTCAGAACTTGGAACAAAAGGTTCCTCTTCTCCAGAAGCCGTTACTTTTATATCTAATCATTCAATTAAATATTTACAGGGCTGTATAACGGATTAAACAATCCATGTTATTGCACCTGGCGGAGGGTAAGACCAGTGGAAACTTTGTTTTGCTGTTGTTGTAGAAGTTGATACAAAAGTTTCCTGTGAGTTTGTAAACAACGACAACAAAGTGAAGTGTCATCCCAGAAAAAACACTATGCACCAAGGAGGCAGCCTCCGCTGGGGGGTTATATATATATATATATATATATATATATATATATATATATATATATATATATATAGACACATATATGACAGTGAGCTGTCATCATTTGCATTCCCGATTGCTATACACAGCATCACTATTGCACCCTTACCATCCACAGCTATACGCTCGTCTGCCTGCTTGCACTCCTTCCATATGGGCCCATATGGATCTTCTCTATTCCATAGGGGCAGGTAGTGTTTCCTGCCACCCTGCAGAGGCAGCTGCTCCCCCAGGTCCAGCTGGGTGTGATGGGCCTCTGCAGGCTGCTCTCCCTCAAGCTCCAGCTCCTCGATACACACCAGGCCGCTGCCCAGCGTCTTCTCCTGGAAGCGGTAAGAGCAGCGGCTGATCTTGGTCTGGGTGCCGCAGCGGAGCAGGTTGCGCTGTACCAAGTGACCAAGTTCGGGCGACAGGAACCAGGTGTCCGTCCCGGCTCCATCAGAGATGGTGACGTCGTAGTAATAAACAGCGGGCCTGGCCCCTTCTCCCAAATACCGCTGGACCGCAACAACCAGTACGGGCGTCGGGTCCTGGAGCACCAGTCTCAAGCTGGGACAGACCCTGAGCTGCTCCCGGGTTCGCAACACCCAGGAGTCCGAGACGGGGCCATCATCTTCGTTCAGGCCGGAGGGTCGCCTGCACGAAGGTCCCGGGATCTCTTCATCAAACTCGGCCAGCTGCGCTTGCATCTCCCGCTATAAACAAAAGTCAGCCTTCTCCTCCGCCGGCTCAACCGGTATAGCTGCCTGAACATGCCCGGCCGTGACGTACCGGCAACAGCTTCTCTTTTTCAAAACGTCTCCCAGTTGTGACAGGGCCAAACATGAACTAACCGTGGGAATTACCCGGGCACCTGGCCAAGGGGGAGCACGGGGGGATCCCCCAGACTGACTGGGCGGGGGCACATTATCTCCGGTCCGCACCCCATTCCGTAACATTACCGGGGAGCGCGCGGCGTGGGGCAGCAGGGAAAGCGTCCACTATTTCGGTGTATAGGGTTAATGTTTTGAGCGCCATATACAGGAAAGTTCCGAGCGCTTCCATGTGAAAGTGAAACTACTAAACACAAAACATAAACGGGGCAACAATAATAATACATAAAAAGCCATTTCGGTGCAAATTTTAAAAATGTATCACTGTAGCAACCCATGGGACATTACATAGTAACATAGTAACATAGTTCATAAGGTTGAAAAAAGACCAAAGTCCATCAAGTTCAACCTATATACATATTGTGTCCCTACTGTGTTGATCCAGAGGAAGGCAAAAAACCCTTATGAAGCAGATGCCAATTGCCCCATACCAGGGGGGAAATTCCTTCCCGACTCCAAATATGGCAATCAGAATAAATCCCTGGATCAACGTTCTGTCCCTATTAATCTAATATCCATAACTTGTAATATTATTGCTTTCAAGAAACACGTCCAGGCGCCTTTTGAACTCTTTTATTGAGTTTACCATCACCACTTCCTCTGGCAGAGAGTTCCATAATCTCACCGCTCTTACTGTAAAGAACCCCCGTCTGTGCTGGTGTAGAAACCTTCTTTCCTCCAGCCGTAGAGGATGTCCCCTTGTTATAGATACAGTCCTGGGTATAAATAGGTCCTGGGAGTGATCTCTGTACTGTCCCCTTATATATTTATACATAGTTATTAAGTCCCCCCTAAGCCGTCTTTTTTCCAAACTAAATAACCCCAATTCTGATAATCTTTCTGGGTACTGTAGTCCTCCCATTCCCCTTATTACTCTGGTTGCCCGTCTTTGAACCCTCTCCAGCTCCACTATATCTTTCTTGTACACTGGTGCCCAGTACTGTACACAGTATTCCATGTGTGGTCTGACTAGTGACTTGTACAGGGGTAGAATTATTTCCTTGTCGTGGGCATCTATGCCCCTTTTGATGCACCCCATGATTTTATTTGCCTTAGCAGCAGCTGCCTGACACTGGTCGCTACAGGTAAATTTACTGTTAACTAAAACTCCTAAGTCCTTTTCCATGTCAGTCGTCCCCAGTGTTTTCCCATTTAATACATATTCCCAGCCTGGATTTTTCTTCCCCATGTGCATAACCTTACATTTATCTGTGTTGAACCTCATCTGCCACATCCCAGCCCAAGCCTCCAACCTATGCAGATCCATTTGTAATCGTGCGCTGTCCTCTATTGTGTTAACCACGTTACAGAGCTTAGTATCGTCTGCAAAGATTGATACTTTACTATACAATCCCTCTACAAGGTCATTAATAAATATATTAAAAAGAATAGGACTCAAAACTGACCCCTGTGGTACCCCACTAGCAACAGTCACCCACTCAGAGTATGTACCATTAATAACCACCCTCTGTTTCCTATCACTGAGCCAGTTACTTACCCACATACACACATTCTCCCCCAGCCCAAGCATTCTCATTTTATGTACGAGCCTTTTATGTGGCACCGTATCAAATGCTTTGGAAAAATCAAGATATACGACATCCAGCGATTCACCCCGATCCAGTCTTGAGCTCACCTCCTCATAAAAGCTGATCAGGTTAGTTTGACAGGACCGATCCCTTGTAAACCCATGCTGATATGGAGTCATACACTTATTTTCATTGAGATACTCCAAAATAGCATCTCTTAGGAAACCCTCAAACAGTTTACACACAACAGAAGTTAAACTAACAGGCCTATAATTCCCCGGGTCACTTTTTGTCCCCTTTTTGAATATTGGCACAACATTTGCTATGCGCCAGTCCTGGGGAACAGATCCTGTCACTATAGAGTCCTTGAATATTAGAAATAGGGGTCTGTCTATTACATTACTTAACTCCCTTAGAACGCGGGGGTGAATGCCATCTGGACCTGGTGATTTGTCTATTTTGATTTTTTTTAGGCAGCACTGCACTTCTTCCTGCGTTAGACAGGCGACATGTACTGGGGCAGTTATCTCATCCTGCTGTATATTACCTGGCATTTCATTTTCCTCTGTGAATGCGGTCTTATCGCTATAGCAACCTACAGAATGGTCCATGGGTTGCTATGGCGGTAAAACCCACTTAGAACCATAGAATTTGACTGCAGATAAGAACCATTCCTACTGTCTAGTCTGCCCCTTTTCCATGATGTGTCCATGATGGACCCAGACCTTAACCCTTTCTTTACTGAGGGTATTTTGTATTTTTATGTTACGTTTCTTTAACTCACAATTTTCACAAAAAAATTCACAAATTTCCTTTGATACAATTTTTAAATTATAGTCCAAATAATTTTTTTTAATTTTTAATATATTAAAAAAATGAAAATAGTTGGAAAATGTTTTTAATATTTTCCTATGATAATTGGACCCAAACCAGTTCAGTTGACTGAAATATCGTAAAATATATTATTGTAAATGTCTCCATTTAAAAAATACTCCGCGTGTAGAGGTTTTTTTGAAGTTATGGGGCACAAAATGGTACATGCTCATTCCCTTTTCCAACTTTTATTTTGAGAGGCCCATGTCCATACCTGGGAACTTCTGGTCTCCGGCTACCCGGAGACTTCCCTTGCGGGACGCGGCCAGGACTGCACACGGACGTCAGCAGTCAGTCCCATGGGAGGTCCCGCTGATGTTGGGGGCGTTCCCACTGACGGCAGCAGGAAACACCCCCTTTTAAAAGGAAAATGGGTGTGGAGCAGGGCGTGTGAAGACCCCGTTCCGCGACCGAGAGGATTCGGGTCTTGAACGGGAGGATTCGGGTCTTGAATTAGCCAAAGCATAATTAAGCTCACCCGCCACATCAAGGCATACTCTCAATAGGGTGAGAACCTACTCTCACCTCCTACATAGTGTGCACTCAAAGCAGTTTATACTGCTACCAAAACCTTATTAATGTGTTGGGGAGGTACAATTAAACCTCCTCCTAATTAACCCCTGGACAGCAAGCTGCAACCAGACTGATGAGGAGCCAACAATTTCACATATGTGCAAGCAGGGAAAAGAAAAAATGTTGGAGCGCCAAGCTAGTCTCAGGCTCAAATAATCATACCTGGGAACTCTCTGGGTTTGACCTGGAGACTGCCGGGTGAGTGCTGCTTCTCCGGGTCAAGACCCAAATCCTCAGGGTCGCGGGAGCGGGGTTTTGACACGCCCCTCTCCACGCCCATTTTTTCCTTCAAATGGGGGTTTTTACCGCTCCCATCAGCGGGACCGCCCACCAACATCATGTCATGGTAAGGCCATCTTCAAATGGAACCAGGTTATTAATCCCCCCTCTTATCCCGCCTGAGCGGGTGTAAACACAACGCCTGAGACTTTGATTTATTTATAAAAAACCCTCAAATTTGCCCATACTTAGCTATCAAACTAAGAATCTTTGGAACAATAACTTGAGGGTATGATACGTAAAACAAAACATCATCTGCTAAAGCGTACACTTTTACTGGTTTGGGGCCTATTTGAATTCTGTCAGCATATAGTGTTGGAGTGTCAGGGGAGAGCCTAGTGTTAGCGGGGCCTAGGAGAGGAGCAGCGGGAGAATAGTGTGTACATAGGGGTATAGTGTTACAGTGAGTGAGTGTTAGACCATGTTTGTGTGTTAGCATGTGTGACAGAACCCTCCATCACTGGGGCCCCTGGCTCTCCCTTGCACTCATAAGTTGTGCTTATGGCAGGATCGTAAGGTGGGTTGATGGGTGGAACATGGGTAGAGCAATATGCAGGACAACAGACATGGAACATGGGGCAGGCTGACGGGGGAAGAATTGTGGCCCAGTTTTTAAGCCTTTACTGGGCCCCATAATTTCTGATGGTGTCCCTGCCTCCAGGTCTTAGGCAGCCCCTAAAGTTTCTTGTGTACTGGTAGTTGATTGAGGCTGGCATTAATGGCATCTGATGCTAATTATCTACTGCCACATGTAACCTGTTTGTTATAACATGTATTGTGGGTCAATATTGGCAAAATAGTGTAATTATATTTTCATATAAACAAAATTTACTTAAAGTACATAAAATGTCCTACAAAAAGAACTAGAATCTTTGTACAGCTAATCTACAATGTATGTGTTTTTTTGTATTCCCGGACACTTATGTATATAATCCTTTTCGATGTCGATCTCGGCAAAATGCTTTGTTATCGTTGTAGAAAATAAAAAAACAGATACACTAATACGTGGATCCTTAAAAAAAATATGTGTCATGCTTCAGCTCGGAAATCCCCATGACCAGCCCTCGATTACTCATATATTACATAGACCATGGTACGCTGATAGGATGCAATCTTTTATCTTTTGTTTGCACAGCAAAAGAAATGTAGAAATATGGTAATGTAAATAAAATATTTGAGGCATCAAATGGCATTTTTTTGGGAAAAGCAAAGCAGTCCATTTGCGGGGCTCGTGGAAAACTATTCTAATGTAAAAAAAAAATAAAAAAAGCATGGTGCTTACAGTATTATAAACAAATATATAGTGCTTACAGTATTATAAACAAATATATAGGGCTCAGGTAGTGCTTACAGTCTTATAAACAAAAACTAATACCATAAAGCTAGACCAATGGTAGCAAATCCAACCAGACAGAGAACCTATAAAACTTTCATACATATAAGAAGGGGTGCACACAATGTTACAATAAATTGAAAACCATTACTAACTAGGAAATAGATAATACAGCATAAATGACAAATTTTAATCAAGAATACATTCATATATGCAGTTTATAGATACATAATGGCCTTCAATAAAGCTAAATGTGTATGTATATAGTATGGATGTATAGTATGTATATTTTATTTACTGAGCACTAATAGATTTACTTTAGAGTCAGGAGAGGGCTGGCACCTTTTGGCCACGGGGCAGGTAAAGCCCTTGGCCCCTTGCCTCCTCACCCTGGCACACCTATTTACACACACTTCCATAAACTTACACACTCATGCTAACACATACATGCGTACATTAACACACACATACTCAGTCTCAAAATAACACACGCTCTTACGCACACACATGCTAACATGTACATTTATACACTCACTCATTTTTAATTACATGACCCTACGGAATTCCACCACCGCAAGTCCTTTTAGAAGAATTTTGGACCGGCCGGGGGCAATTGTGCACCTCCCAGCCTACTCTTGTTTACAGTTTACAGTATAAAAACACAGATGCCTCATTAATGGTGTCCACAAGAGGCTTTAAATTGTTTAAGAGTCTCATTTGGGTGAAAATGCATTGCAGTCTCACTGATTTAGCTCCTTGGTAAGCAATATCGCCATGAAAAATTACACAGGACTCGTTGGGATACTTTGACATAGTGGCGGGCTGAGCAATATATGGCCATAAATCCAAATCTTGTTATTTTCATGAGGAACAAGCTGTTTTAAAGAAATTTTCCCTTTAAAATGTTTTCTGGATTTTTACATAATCATTTAGCTATTAACAGCTGTTTTAACATAAGAACAGTTGTTGATGTGTGAATAACAGCCAGATATTTTTACTTGAAAACTGAACTGAACAATTTCTAATTAATGACATAACTGCAAACAGCAATTATATATATATATATATACTGTATGTGTATATATATATATATATATATATATAAATATATATATACATTTCAACAAAATAATTTCAAGCAAAATCCACTATTGTAACAGTTAAGTATGTAACTGGGTTCTCTGTCTAAAATCAACTGATGACACTACGTTTGGGCAATCTAGTATTTAGATGGCCAGTGTTCATGAATTATTCTTTAAAAGGTTGTCAGTCAGTCTCGTTTGATGTCCACAACACCAGGATGGGGCTCGGTCACATGCCTCACTCTCAGGGCCGGCCCGACAATGGAGCCAAGTGGGGCAACCACTCCAGGCGGCACTTTTGAAGGGGCGGCACTTTGCCGCCCCAAGCCCTTTTTTTTTTTTTTTTTTTTTTTTTTTTTAAAAAGCGAAAGAGAGAAAGGGGCGCCGAGTGGTTTTCGCTTACCAAGCTGTCAGTACCCGCTCGGCGCCCCTCTCTCTCTCCTCTGCGGCGAGTCTCCCTGTTCGGTCTCGGTGCCGGCTTGTAATGCTGAGCGCCGGAAGATTTCCTCATAGCTGGCACCGAGACCGAACAGGGAGACTCGCCGCAGGACTGCTGAAAGGTAAGTACAAGGGGGGGGGGGGGGAGGAAGGGTAGATAGGGGGGGGGGCAGCATTTTAAAAATTCGACCCAGGCGGCATTTTGCCTTGGGCTGGCCCTGCTCACTCTGATGCAAGACCAGAATAAGATCCTCTGGGGCCCCTTAGCTTGATCATGGATCCAGACACGCAAACTTGGTAACGCAGTGTGACTATTGCTAGGATGGCAAAGATGGCCTAGCAGACGTATTATCCACTAAATAAGCCTCATCTTGATTGGTCAGTTTCATAAATATATAATAATATAATCCGAAATATGGAGTGTGCTACTTGGAAACTTTCAGCCTCTGTTCCATTTTCAACCAGGTAGAAAAGAATCTGCACATATCGAACCTGGGTCGACTTTGAGTTCCGGCTTCATAATACATCAAGCCTCTCATAGCTGATTCTGTTTATGATGATGGTGAAGTGTTTTCAGATCACAGCAGACCAATCTGACATTGCCCCATTTTCCCTTTGTTGAGTCACAAACCAGCTGCAAATCATGCAAATCATGAATGATCTCTTACCTTTTAGCATCAGTCATGTGTCACCATGTATTTGCACTAAAGGTTATTCCAATACATTTGTGGGAGCTATTCTTTGCGATTAATGATTTACAGTTTGCTACTTTACCACAAAGCAACGGAATAAAACATTTAAAGATCTTTTTGGAGGTTTGAACAACATCAATTTATGAATGCTTTTAAAGCGAAATAGGAAAATAGGCTCTTTAAAAATGAATGTAAATGTTAAGTGGATTATTTTTCCATATCTTTGACATTTTACCAAAGTTATTTACATAATAAATAGCAAAAGCTGAGAATAGCATTTATTCGGTGGAAATGTTTCATATCTGGGAAATCTGAAACTATACTACTGCTACATAAAAAATATATTCTAAATAATATCCGGAAGTCTTTATGGACGGGAGGGGTGGTAATGGGCAGCTGTAAACATGCAGTGAAATTCTACGGGCGCCAATAAAACAAAGCTGTCTTCTTGGGACTGGAATACAGAAGGAAATATTACTGTTATTTGCTTAAGGTCACTCTTTACAAGCATACTCTTTAGAATTTTCCTAAACAAAGCCTCTGAAAAAAATGTGTGATGTAATTAGCCATGCATTGTGCGTTTCATCATTGTGTACCTCTCATCATAAGGGAGAACCAACGTGGTGGAATTATATCCTGTTTCTTTTGATAAACCTTTTGATGAACAGCTGCTAACCCTCAAAAATCAACATTCTATATTGCAATTATTCCTGAAATAAATAAAGGAAATGGAACTGTGTCTTATGCTGGTATGCAGAAGTTTGAAGATCAGGGCAGCCACTCTTTGAAATGGTGACCGCGACCTGAACTATGATTATGTGAACAAAGCAACAATAAATAGTTTTCTTTAGCAGTTTTGAAAGATGGACTTATAGTAGCATATGGAGGCGTTTGCATTAAACTCTCCAATGGCGTATATAAGGGTGTTTTTTATGTCATTCAGCGGAAAGGCAGATATTTAGGGTAATTGTTAGTTACAGGCAGGCCAGACTGGGGATTTAACTCGGTCCTGGCCCTTTAAGGCATATGGAAGAATAAATGACGTACACATACCTGGGCACTTTCCAGGTTTTGCCGGGGTCGACACATGAATCCTCCGGGTCGTGGGAGTGGGGCCTTGGCACGCCCCACTCCACACTCATTTCTCCTTTAAAAGGGGGTGTTTCCTGCCCCCCGACGTCTGCGAGACCTGCATCATACCAAACAGCCTGCTTACTACCAGCTCAAGCCAAGCTTTAAACCACCCCTCTGTTCATTTCATTTATACATCCTCTTTTTCATGCTGAAACCACTTATTACTGAAACCTAATTACTGCTACAAAAAAGCTACTACTCCCTCTTTTTACCCCTCCTTTTGTTTCAATTGCCCGTACTATTCCTTTATACGAGAGAGAACCTCATAAGCCCACCATTCCTGCCAGGAACTTTGTGTAAAAGAACCATAAGGCTAGAAAGCAAGCTTAGGGGCAGGGTTCTCATCTCCTGATGTGTCTGTGTGTATTAATGTATTAATGTATTTGTTATGTGTGTTAGCTGCCCCATTTAAATTGGACAGCTCTGTGTAATATGTTGGTGCTTAGTAAATAAATAGTAATAATAATAATTGACTAGAGCATGTGAATAAGTCTCACATTCTAACTCCAATAACTAAACAATATCTGATCTGATGTGTATTCAATAAAATACTCTGGAGTCTATTCCAAATACACTCTATATGCATTTAACATGAAACCGGGTGGAGTGCTCTTTTGAAAATCGCATACAAGTCCGCCAATGAATGAGCAGACCAGTTAAACCTATATAAACCTCCTGGTGCTTGGAGGCATACAATTATTCAACATAACTGATAGAATACAAAAATGATAATTTCTCATTAACATGGAAACATTTCCAAAATCTTTCATAAGATTATTATGAGCATGCAATTAAACATTATGCTTTGAGGGGGGTTTCTGCTAAGGGGAAAGGACAACTTCACCGCATCAAAGGGACGATGGATGGGACCATGTACTGTCAAATCTTGGGTGAGAACCTCCTTCCCTCAGCCAGGGCATTGAAAATGGGTCGTGGATGGGTATTCCAGCATGAGGATGACCCAAACACACAGCCAAGGAAACAAAGGAGTGGCTCAAGAAGAAGCACATTAAGGTCCTTGAGTAGCCTTGCCAGTCTCCAGCCCTTAATCCCATAGATGATCTGTGGAGGGAGCTGAAAGTTTCAGTCAGCCTCAAAACCTTAATGACTTGGAGAGGATCTGCAAAGAGGAGTGGGACAAATCCCCTCCTGAGATGTGTGCAAACCCGTGTCCAACTACAAGAAACGTCTGACCTCTGTGATTGTCAACAAGCTAGTATTAAGTCATGTGTTGCAAAGGGGTCAAATACTTATTTCACTGAGTAAAATGCCAATCAATTTATAGATTTTTTGAAATGCTTTATCCTAGTTTTTTTTTTTGTTATTCTGCCTCTTACTGTTCAAATAAACCTACCATTAAAATCATAGACTGATCATGTCTTTGTCAGTGGGCAAACGTACAAAATCAGCAGGGAATCAAATCATTTTTTCCTTCACTGTAATTCTTCTTCTCTAGAGGCAGTGTAATGGTCAATAAAAAAATTAGAGCAACTTTATCCAGTATTTTAGATTTCATGAGGCTTTAATGTGAACATTCAAAAAAAGACAGTATTTTACTAGTCTTGATGGTCAAGTTGGCTCTTTGTGGAATTTAACCACCAATTAAAAAATACAATATATATTAGATGTGACACTGGCAAAATTGATTTATTAATAATCAAGAAATGCTTCTTACAATCAGAGTAAAATATGAAGAAGAGAAAGCATACGTTTAAAAACACAAAGTTACAAAAAGATGTGTACATTTCTGTATTGCACATTACATATGTGTATAGAATATTTTTACTTTATGAATAAATCAGAATAAAGTTAAACTTTGGTTGAAGTTTCTGCAATTCATAAAAAAACATTAACATTAGTTTTAATTTATGCCCTCCATTTTTTAGGGCATTGGCTTGGCTTGGAGCAAAAAAAATCACTTTTAAAAAATATATATTACTATAATGAAGTCTTTGTTAGATTGTATAGATATATACCATATATATATATACACATAGACTATATGGACAAAAGTATTGGGACACACCTCTCAATTATTGAATTCAGGTGTTTCAATCAGACCCATTGCAACAGATGTATAAAATCAGGCAGTCTACATTTACAAACATTTGTGACAAAAATGGGTTGTCGCAAAAAGACAGTTCGTGAAGATTCATCCCTGCTAGATAGTCCACGGTCAACTGTAAGTGGTGTTATTGGAAAGTGGAAGCCTTCAGGAACAGCAGCAACTCGGCCACGAAGCAGAAGACCTCATAAAGTCACATTTGTCTATGTAGTATACACCTCCCTACATGGGGCATTAAGAATTAGTTTGCCATTTTTTTTAATGAAAATTTTACCTACCATGTTTGTATTTATATGTGAATATATTTGACCTTTTTTCCCTCTTAATTGTTACAAGTAAAACATGCAACATGGCCCTCTGAAAAATAATAAAATAATAAAAAAGACCAAAAATAAGTATGTACTGGTATGTCAATATATGTTTCATTCCACTATAACAGCATGACAACTTAGTTCTTGCTAATTTATAACTATGATACTCACTAACAACACTGGGAGGGCTACAGGTGCTCAGTTTCCCCCCCATACTACCTGAGGAACATGGTGAAAATGGAAGACAAACTGAGTGGTATGGAAGCAAAAACAAAACTATAGCAAATATGAAGGTTAGGATAGGATACGATATAACAAAGCATGGGGAACTAAAGGCTTGACAGAGAACATAAGGGCAGATGAGACATGAAGGTGGATGAAGTAAGAATGGTAATTTGGTGTTGGGGCGCTGCTTCTGTTCTACACTGAGATACAGAGACATACAAAGGCTTTCACACACACAGACACATTATTATTTTTTATGTAGCACCATCATATTCCACAGTGGTGTACAATGAATAAACAAGAAATGCATAAAATAATATGACTAACAGAAACAAGAAGTGCAGTAAGCACAACCTCATGCATTCCTTCAGAGGAATTCCCATCGTGCAGACGTGCCGGCAGCGGAGGCTGTTTATGCTCACATCACCGCAGCCGGTGAACGTCTGCGCGATGTACGTTAACAATCTTCCTTGCCGGCACTTCCCACGGCGGAAGTGCCGGCACCGGAAGTTGAATACGCGTACTGCGTAGATGTCCCCCGCCGGCCCTGCAAGACCCCGGGCAGTCTGCACTGGTAAGTCTACGGGGGGGCACATCTTGGGGGCAGAACAGAGTGGCAGCATATCTCGGGGGGGCACATCTTGGGGGCAGAGTGGCAGCATATCTGGGGGGGCAGAGTGGCAGCATATCTGTTCCACTGAGTGTTTTTTTTACTTAGAAAATGTTTTCTTTACAAAAGCACCTAACTTTTAGGGTGCGGACTATAATCGTTATCCAGTCTCCATACTTACTGTCACTCTTCTGAAATGTTACCCTCTTTATAAATAAATTGTAACAATCACAATCTTGTAATTATGTACTTCTTATACCCTTTTATTTCTCTGCAATTGATGTAATTATGCTTGAGCTATATTGCTTTGTATACCTAAAGACTTTAATACACTTTATGTAACACAAACATAATGCCAAATAAAAGAATGACTTTCAAATATCACTTAACACGGTCCATAGACATTGTGGCATCTTCAAATACAATATACATATACCTGTGACAAAATACATAAATCCAAATTACACAATGCATTCTTTTATTCCAAAACTTACATAAATTTCAGCCTGTTTCTTGACATTTTTAACCTACTTTAACCTTTTTCATATACCTCTTTAACAACCAACATTATAGGAATAAACAGTATTAGCCAAAGGGTGTGTTTCTTGATCAGGGTCTCAACAGAAACTAATTTACTTAAGGGAGATATTTGATAAACTAATCTGTGCTGATATTCATAGTATAAAAAGGTAGTATAGGGCCCCACTAAGGATTAATGTACCAAAAATGTATACTTTGAAAGTATTTACCATTTATTGCTGGCATTCTTCAATTATGGAGTTAGAAAATCCGGAGAGTTCTTAGGTATCGGTATTAGTGACGCCCATGTGCAGTGTTTCTTCTGTGTCTCACATAAATTACACACATATATACTAACACACTACCTTGTTCCAACACCATACTGTAACAGACACACACGCTCACTCTATTGCCATATGCTTATGAATACATACACACGCATATCCTTTCGCCCCTCCCTTCAGATTTCTCTTCCTCTCTTCCAGGGTCCACTAACCCTAGGCTCACCCCCGACACTATACTCTGAGTCACACACTCACGCCATACGTTCACAAACATGTTAATGCAATATTTTTACACTAACACACATTTGAACACATATATACACATAAACTCACTCTTTATCTCACCCTCTCTCTCTCTCTCTCTCTCTCTCTCTCTCTCACACACTCCCCATCTCTGTTCTCATTCTCTTCCCCTCCCCTCTCTCATCTAGAGAGTCCAGCTCTCCCTTCTACCTTGTGTACAGAGTTTTTATCTTTAGTACAGCTTGCAATCTGTGTGTGAACTGCCATTACTAGCATTTGGGCACCTGCTGCGCCCGCCTTAGCAATGCCCCTAGCTACTTACACATGTTCAGTAGTTCTCCAGTTCAGTTCTGAGCTTCTATGAAATCACTTGAAGTGACAGTAGCCAATAACATGTATGCTATCTGAACACTGCTGTCTTTCTGAGATTAGCTGCAGCTTCAATAATTTCCGTGGGATCTCTACTCAACACGTGCGAGAACTTCACACTAATACTTCTATTGGTTTCAGTAGAGGAAGCATGCATGCTTCAATTAGCATGCAGTAAAATACTTTGCAAAATGGGCTCCCAACATACATAATGAAGACTATAAAATATTTTCTTTTAATCGCTGTTCAATTAACTGCCCTTAAATAGTGTCAATGGCGTGCTGTATGTAGATCTATCTTTAAGTTCCCATGCCTTCTAAAGCAACATGAATATAAGTATTATATTAAATATATTATACATTCTAGACATTTGGTAGAAAATAAACTATTTCATTTAACAAAATATCGAGGAAAATGTATCTCTATTAACTCAAACTCTGATGGTACCACCGGGACTGCAGGACTGTATCTATTAAAGCATATGTGCATATAGTTTTTCTGCAGATTTTTGTGTGTGGCTGAACAAAGTTTCTCGTACAACTCATTGAATCATAAGAATAAAATGGGAACAAAATATATTTTACCATTAAATGTTCATTAAATGTTTGGAAATATACAATCTAAACTGTTCAGAATGCACATAAACAGCATGTTTTACACCTCAAAATATTTAAAAAATGATTTTACAAAAAACAAAGACTAATACAACAACGACATTAAACCACATTTGCCATCTATCTAAAAAGTTCCTATTTTTTATTAGTGGTAAACTAAAATTCATGATTTTAAACTAAAATAATTTTATTTACAAATGTAGGAATAATCCAATTTACATACATATGATTAAGTAAATCTTAGGCTCTGTGATGGATAAATGAAATGCCACTCAACTTATTTTACAAATATATATTACATTACAATGTTTGTCTAATGCTATGAAAATTGCATGTCCTTCAAGTAAGATTGTTCATTACAGTGTCAATGAAGTATGATTAATACCCCAAATATTGAAGCAAAAAGTGCAATATATCATATTCCAGTACTATTAAAAATGTGAAATTGCTTTTTTTGCATCTCTAAACATTTTGATATTGCTTGATTTTCTTCTACCTGTTGAGCTATAACCATCTCTAAATACATTATGAAGACATTGATAACAATATATATCATCTACGATATCAAGAAGTAGGAGTAAGTGTTTAGACCAATCCATCCATCCAAGTCACAGTTTGTATGCTTTCTTTTCAAAAAGTTAACCTTTACAAAGATCAGCATCATGCCACATATATTGAATACCGCTAAAGATTGATAGCCACCATATTTTATACTTAAATGCTACATTTGTTAATCTACACAGTTATGAGAGCAAAATGAAACAATGACAATTAATAGCAAGTCAACTCTCGATTATTTTCCTTTATCCAATGCAGGCTTGAACGTGGTCACCAGTTAAACAGCATATTTTGTCCAAGGGTCATAAAGTAAATCTGACTGCAGCCACCAGTTTGTATCGAAGCGAAAAACACCTGGAAAGAAAACTTTAAATGAATATTCTCAACATATAGAAGAAGATCACACATAAATACACCTTGTACAACAATATAAGTTGCCATTTAAAAGCCTCAAGAAAACGGCATTGAACAATGTTTTTTAAAGCAAAAACATTCACAGTGAGAGTCTCCCATATAGGAAGAATAAACATTGGTGTCTAAACATAGAAAATCAACTATTTCTTATAGTTTCAGTTATTTGCAAATATGAAATAGAATCAAGAAGATGAACACAATTTTGGTTTGATTTTCCATTTTAAGTTGAAACTTAAGCTTGTTTTGTTCATTATAACCATTGCTAGATAGCAATATCTAGCATGTTAGATCATATCTAGAAATGTTTAACACTTAGTTATTTTAATAATAAAATAAATGCTAACTGTGGAGTCTAGGCATGCATAAAACATGATAAAACACATTAATCAGTAATATGGCTGGTTAGTGGAATCTTTATTCTGTGTAGGTAGCTAGAATAATTACTGCAGTAACTTCACTGACACTGTACAATCTCAACCCATTTTAGAGCCGGAAGTTTAAAAAAAACAAGAATGATTTAGGAAAAAATGATACTATTCTTAAAAAGCAATTTATTTTTGCAACTGCTGCTTCCACTTTTATATGTGATTTTGATGAACATGTCCCAGAAAATGAAAATCCCAAGGCAGAAGTTCCTATAGTCCGTGCCTGTATGCTGTCCAGTTTACTGGAAATAGTTATCTTTCAGAGGCAATTCTACTAACATGCCATTAGACGGGACAATTACAAAGTGGCAGTATCGCTCATTTTTCAGCAGGGACATTGGTTATCATATTTGTTCCCAAGCCCTTTGTGTGCTTTCTGGGGCGTAAAGAGAACACTAAGCGAATCATTTTTATTAGAGCAGCCAGTTATAGACACTGAAATCACGATTCCTGCAGGATTTGGCGGTATAAAAGTCATGCTACTGTTAACACAGTTTAAAAGACTGTGAAAGAATCTTCTTTAATAGTATAACTATTAGAGATGTCTTAACTCCATTTGTCACATGGCTATTATTGCATTTATTTAGAGAAAGCTATGTTTCTCTTGATGGCCACAGATCTTTTGTCTTTTCTCACTAGTACTTGCTTTATTTAACTATATCGCTAAGTCTGATATATTGACACATACGTCCCTTTTTATCTGACAACTTGACAGCCAGTCAGTGAGTACTACCCTCTAAATCTAAATAATAATATAACACTTCGGTCCTTTCTTGCCTTTTGAGTTGGTGCTCACCATCATAAATGGAACATCCAGGATCTTACAATAAGTTGACCTGAAAGCAGTTTTTGGTTTCAGGGCATTACTCTTAGAAATGACATAATTCCTCTATAAAAGTACCACTCTATGGTAATGATTGTAAAGCCGCTTAATACTTGGCTTCCATGTATGGTTCCTGAGACCCATATATATATATATACGTATATATATATATATATATATATATATATATATATATATATATATATACATATATATAAATAAATACCAATATCATAAAATATGTTCCAGTTTGTATAAGTAGAAGAAAAAAACATGTTTTATAAGAATACTTGAATCCAAAATATATATTCAAAAAGTTTCTTTACATTATGTATTATTTCAAGTTTCCTTGACCGTCCTCTTAGTGCAAATGATCTTCTTCAAACAGGAAATACTGTCGTAGCTTTTACTCATAAGACAATTAAAACTAAGTTTACCGCAGTACATTCTTTCATTATTAGAACATAGCGTGTATTTTCCTAAATATATTTCTTGCACTTTACCTTGTCATTTCTTTCACACAGAAACTTTAATTTCTGTGCTTTCTTGTGCATGAAAACACCTTCTAGAGTTCCAGTGTCCCCTGACCGCAGCTCGATTGCCTTCTCTCCCCAGCCCATTACTTGATTAGACGGAAGATATGCTGAAAAACATGACAATTTCAAATTAGACTTTAAACGGGTAAATCACATACCCCAATGGTTTCAAAAGAAATCTGCAATCCCTTTAAGTCATTAAAGTAATCTTGCTACATATTCCTACCACACATATAGTAGAAGAACCGTCAGGGGGTCATGCCAAATGTCACTTTGAGACACCCCCAGGATGCAAGAACAGGCAGGGCTCAGTGTGCAGTCAACTGAATGCTTTGGGGAGCGTGGCCAACATATACAACAGCTGAGTGAAATGAGGCATGGGAACCCTGTATGACATACGCAAAACTGCACCTGATGCCCCGTCCGGGCTAGATTCCAGCATTGTTGTGTTGCTATGAACACAATCAATCTTAAAAAAGATATTTAAACTCCTGTAACTGTAATGGGAATTACTACTTCCTGCGTAAACAGGATGTTGATGCTTTTATGTGTATCATTCATGAAAGGGTCTCTGCGAGGAATACAGACCACAGCAAAGTTAACATGATAGACCTCTATTTAATGTTAAAATTAAAATTGATTCAGCTACATTTTAATGTTTAAATGAACAACTAATAGATCATCCTATCCCAAATGCATACAGAGATTAGAAAATGGTCTAGGAATTCAAAATACAATAACCCTTAAGGTCCTAGCCCTGTTTGCCATAATCCCCTATAACTAGGACCAAACTGCATTTTGAAGCCATCTTCTGTAACCATCTTTTCAAAATCTGTGGTTTCCTTTTGACTCCAGGAAAAAAAATACAAGAAGAATATATATATATATACGCACACACAAAGTACTGAATTTTGAGTGGATTTGCCTCAACCCAGTACTGCGTTGATACCTACGAACAAACAAGATGCCATTTTAAGAGCTTTCTTTGTAAGAGATCTAGAAACGGAAGGGACTATTACCTTAATGACATTCTTCCACTAGATAAGCTTTTGGATCACCTGCATTGAGATGAGATTTTAGATCACCTGCATTGGGTGGCGAGGAGTAACTGTTGGTCTTTAATATCCCACTGCCAATGCAACTCTAATGTATGTGATGTTATATCAACATTTAAGTTGTATTCACTTTTCACATTTAGATCATAACAATGCAAAAAAAGATTCTTCCATCAGAATACAAAACTAGCTTATGAAGAAAACAAATCAACATCCCAGATATTATTTAAATTTGTTAATACTTTCCTGTAAATTGATTGAGCTAAGTGAGGACTTCGAATGCATACGAGATTATAGCTGGATAGGAGCAGTGATAAAAGACCAGATCTATGTTTAACCCCCAGCAGACATGACAGGGGAAAAATACAATTAAAAAACAAATGGAATCAAATTGCAGCATTAAGGCTCAGAGAGATTAAGGTATTGATTAACACTATACAGCGTCTCCAAGGGCAGAGTCAAGTATTGACTAACTAAACAGTTTCTCTCTTCCTTTACAGAAGTTTTGATAACACGGCTTTCGGATTTACTGAAGTGAAAAAGTTATGGTGGATTATATCCTTTCCACTTTGCTGGTTAGTTACAAAGAACATGTTTTACACAGAAAATAAAACTATAATGAGCCATCTCTGATTGGCCAGAGCCGTCGCGTATAAATAGTGACATATGTTCTTAAAGATGTTCATCCTTGGTTCACTGAACCAAGCTGAGATGCAGTGGACAAAGTGAAAAAGCTTGCCAATGAAAGTGGAAATTGTGCACAAACATGAATTAATGAGATAACACAGGGTTTTGTAAAGTGAATTTTCTAATTTTTATGACTGTCTCTTACTTAAGACGGTGAAATTGGTTTCCAACCCCAATTTTATCCCTGATCATAACTTCTCTGTGGTCTGAAACCAGTTACAGTTTTAGAGTTTGGATCTAACATGGCCTGAATTCTGCTTCCAGTGACTGACACTCGTCGATCAGCACATCAGGACCCATTAGTCGTGATTATACTGTACTACCGCACGTCCACCTCAGTTAAACAACATGGAATGTGAAAAATCTAACTTTTACATCTGTAGTAGTTTGATTTAAAAACATTCATTTGGCCTTCATTAATTTGTTTTTGACATCTGATATGTTAATGTTCGCTTGCTCTTGCACGCAATATCCAGTGTTTAAACGCTTGGTTACCAAGATGTGAGGTTAGAAAACCTCTAACCACCTTTAAGAGGTTCACAGAAATGCTCATTACAATTAACAAATTAAAAGTCAGCTCCACATACACTAAAGTATTCTAAACATGTTCTATTGTATGGCAAACACACACTCTGGTACATTGTGATGTTACAGGGTCAGAAACAAGATATGTTTCAGATGATTTCACCTTGTTTGCGAGCCTCAGCGTATTTGGTAACATCACAGGGTGATGACACAAACTTATAAATACATACATGTTCTTCAAAAGTTCATACTTTCCTACTTAAATAGCACAATTTTAGTACTTTTATTAAGTGATGTATCTGCCCTGTACACCCACTCTGATATTTGTATGTCTAACTAGGACAAGTGGACCACCTAAATAATTCTTCCTCTTCTTTTTTCCCCTTTCAAACTGGGAAGGGGGCAAGGTTAAGACCAATCAGCAAAGGGGCCTAGGGGCACACACTACTTAGGTTTACTAGTGCTTTTACAAGTAAAGTTACTATCACATAGGAAATAAAAGGATGAGTTTAAAAGCCTTTTTGCCTTTTAAATTACTACATTAAAGCATTATGTGCATGTTTTTTGAGTTTAGATTCTGCCTTAAAATGTGATAAATCTCAAATGGTCTAAAAGATTGTCAAAAGACACAGACATACAATTTACAGAGAATCCTTCCGTTATTGATTATGCTTTTAGATCTGTTTCACTCTAAAAGCTTTTTTTTATCTTTCGCCTTTTTTATAGAGCAAAGCTCATATCCTAATGGTTGACAGTAGCAGTTGAATATTGTATTAAAAAAACCCAAGATTTCTGGACATGCTTGATAGATTTTGATTCCCAGTGCCCAAGAGATACATTTATTCTCTGTTGATTATATATGATTAGGAACTCATTGAATGAAGTATGGAATGCTTCAGTGAATCATACTGTGGCACCAACAGATATGATTAAAAAGTAAGAACTAAACGTGTGTTTAGAAAAGCTACTGGGTTTGTAAATTAAAATGGGCAGTTCTGTGAAAATGCGTTCTTAAAGATGGTTAGAGGTTTTCTGTTATCATGTATATCATGCACTGAAACAAATTATATAGAGTGACAGTATGTGAGATCCTGCAGCTAGGGTAACAATAGTGCATAATATCTACTACATATAAACACCACAAAAAACAGATAATCCTGCGCAAGGAGTATTAATAAAAATGTCAACATACGAAAAATGAATTCATGTATAATACAAAGAATAGAAATAAATCTGAAATAAATCACATAGTGTATAATTGTATATAATAATATTAACAAAAAATAATCAGTAGGGATCAACTCACCAAGGAAGCTTCCTTGAGTAAGTCTTTTTAGACAAAACACATTGGTGATTTGCTTTTTTTAGGCCGTTAGGACACCATAGCCTCTTGTCTTCATTGTTTTCCCAGGATTTAAGTCACCAAGCGCTCAGATGGAGGAGGTTTTGTGTAAACACACCATGACTCAATGCTACCTTGCTTTTATTAACACTATTGGGTGTTTTAATGGCATCGATGTGTCTCCTTCTGCATGGTTATCTGTTTTATCTCTTCTTTAGGGCATGCTAACAGCTTCTTCAACGGACGGTACATTTCATTTCATTTCCATTTGTTGATATTGGTAGAGCTGAACAACATGCTTTATCCTACCAAATTTGCCAAACCCCAGACATCACAAAACCCGTACATGCGGCAAGATGACACCCCCCCCCGCCAGAAACAGGTGCGTCCAGAAGGGTGCCACTGGAAGCCATTGTATGAGAGACACAGAGCGGCTAGACTGGTTTCAGCTACCAAACTGGCTAAACCACAGGCTGAGCAATTAATACCTAATGCTAAAATCAATCACAAAATGTACCTGTATGTTGCCAGAAGGAACATAACACACAAACCAGGGTACTAAAGGATTTTTAAAGTATTCAGAATGTGAGCTCATTGACAACTAAAACACCAGTTAGCACAAGTTGCTATACCATTATGCTGTAGATCAAATGTATTAAAGTTATTTTTATCTGAAGATAACTTGAAGTAAACGATTAGCATTCTGACTAATGCTGAACATCAATGATTTATCTGCTTCTATTACAGGAAAAATGATAATGACAAGTAATGTTTACTGGGACAACCTTTTACAAAAAATAAACACATGAGCTATGTTTTCATGGGATCGTGTCCACCTTAGTGAAAATAAAATGATGTCAATAGTCATCAAGATTGACAAGAATAACATTTTATTCCTCGACAACATCTGTTACACAAAATGAAATCAATTTCAGTGCCCTGCACTAAGGGATTTATAATATTAAATACTTTTATATTAGCACAAATAATGTGTCATTTCTTTTAGTGATGACTGAGAGGTAGAATTTATACACTTTAAGGTGCAGAAATATTTGGGGCTCTGTAAGTTTTACAACTTACAATAGATGTTATACTTTTATCATCCGTGTTTTATTCTTATGTAATCAACTTGTTAACGGCTTTGTCAGTACATTACCATATACCCTAAGATTCCTTTAATAGGGGAGGCAATGCCTCTTTGATATCCAAATCCCTCTGCCCCTCTTGCCTGCCCTGGTGTACATGTTTCTAGAACCTTTTGATAATGTCTCAACATGTTCAATGTGTTTATATATTAAACCATGTAAGTAAACTAGATTCCTCTTCTTAATGCCTAAATAAGTGACATAAATAGTTATGAATGTATCATTGCCTCAGTAAAGACTTACTTCATGTCACATCTCTAACCACAGCCTCTAAAACAAAAGTGTCCCCCTTTGGCTATTTACATTTTTCAGTAGATACAATGAACGTGCCACTTTTTTGCATGCAGTTAGTGATACGATATGTTGCTATGCTAATAATATATAGCATACCTACCCACAGAGGCTGGCATTTCTCCCCACTGCAAAATGGTTTCTTTGCTGAACCGTCCATATGTATTAATATACACTCCTTCATCTTCATAACTGACCAGCAGTTCCATACCATTTGTGTTTGGAAGAATAATGATAGCGTGAGGATGTATATTCCCCTGGATCTGAAACAAGAATTGTTTGTGATGAGTAAAATGCAATCCATTTAAAAAAAATATTATTAAAATAATAATCATAACTAGAGTCTCATCAATGAAACAAAACCCATACGTTTTGTTCAAATTGCTTTATCAAAATGAATGGGTCAAAATGGTGCCTGCTGTCACGGTACAACAAAAGTAAAATAGAAACATAAATAATATCTTATGTATTTCCGTGACGTGCCTGGCACATCAATGGTCGTCAAGGGGTTAAACTTGGGATTTTGTGGTGTCTGCCTCTTTCCTTATCTACACTGATTCACCTGTATACTGAATCCCACTGGGTTTTTTGTTTTGGTGAAAAGGCAAATAAGGGCCTCTGATCTAGAGAGGCCATATTTAATTTCCGTTAATGAAATCACAGAAATAGTGGGGAGAATTAAATTTAACAATTTTCACAAGGTATATAGAGTATAAGAGGCTAATTCTGTGACCTGGGTAACTCTTTTGGAAGGTATTGACTTAAAAGGACCATATCAAGGCAAGCCATCTCAGTCATAGCAGTAAACTTTTCTAGGTGCCCACTCTGTTTACAATACATGCTAAAATGGAGGGCAGTCTTGGACTCCCATCTTAAGGATGAGCAGTAGGGACAAATAATAAGTGTATCCAATGACATCTTACTGTATGTTTCTCTAAAGGACAACAGGCTGACAGTCTAAATTATGTGGTATCTTCCCTCCCATCTATCCAAAATATTTCTTCATAGTATAGGCACTTAATATTAGAAGTAACAGAGACCAGAATTACACCTGGATACCAGACAACTTTATAGGAGCTCCAATTACAATATTAACCATGCATTGCAACAAATTAGTAGCAATGGCCTGCTTGGCAGTGGGTTGCGATATATAGCTAAGAACTGAAAGGCAGATCCACTCCTCCTGCAGAATATTAAATGTAAAATAAAATACATGACATGGGGAGCTTGACAGCCCAAATAGAAGAAAGAGAATAGATTCATAAAAATATTGCCCATCATTGGCAATTTCTACCTAACTAGACTAAGCTACCTCCTGCCATGCTCATTTAACATATAAGTGATGGGGAAATCACTGGTTGGGCTAAAGGAGTTGCTGACTCCTCATCCAGTTATTGAGTGTGAGGCCAAGCAGACGACAAGCTGGTGTTAGACATGCAAGTCTGCTGCACACATTACCACCAATGCTAACCCATGCCATGACAGATAAAGCCATATACTAGATGCTAAGTAGTAGTTGGGCTAGATAACTTCCACCTATGGAGCTTATCCAAGCCATAACAAAACATAGATGCAATGTGCAGCACATTAGGATATTACATTGATTCTATTTTGATGCCATTTTATTTACTAATTTATTCACTTAGGGGCACAAATTCAGTGCTGTAAGGTAAATTAGATTTTTATACAATTTGGGGAAATCGGCAGAGCCTATACCCAGCACTTTGTCTGAAGTTGCAAATTGCAGTTCATAAAATTGCTTTGTCCTGAACATACAGTTTCACTTTCTCCTGAAGATACGATAATTGCTTACGGATGTATAGGTTGGTTTTGGTATGTTTGTGACCCGAGTGCTCGTCTTAGGCAATTCCCTGAGAGAACAAATACTGCCATTAATAGATATGAGTATTCTCTTATGCATCCTGGCTATCATTATTTAATACTTAGACCCTCAACTTTGACTTATCAACAAAAAGTTCCATGGAACAAATTCATGTGGACTAGTTATATGACACAGAAAAAGGGAACCTTGCTCATAAACTTGGAAAGATTACCATTCAAATTCTTAATTGCACTGGATAACACAATATTATGAAAAAAATACAACACAGAGTTAATGTAATTTCTAAAATATCTAGAATTTTAAAATCCTACTAGCATCAAACTTTTCAGGACAGGCAACATGCAATGTGTGCTGTAATTATGTCAACATTACAATCCAACTTTTTGGCACAAATAAAGCAACTCGCAATTACATCTGTCATCAGATAATCCATGCCAAATAATTTCTTCATTAGTTATGCAAATCAAACCCCAAAATAAACACACACGCAAAGGCAAGAGAACAGCGATATTATAACACCCGCAGATTCTCTGCTGTCAACTGCCTATAATTTATAGAACAACAAGTCGCAACAGCACGGTATCACAGGTATTACATATAAATACACAGTAACTCTACTTGCCAGGCTGACCAATGCTAGGCCATTCAGTGCAGTCCACTTTTCGGCTACCACTATCCGTAACACTAAAACCGGTATCCACAGTCGGAGAGCAATTTTAATGCGTTGCCTTGGAATTTTCATGAGAAATTGAAGCAAAGAAAGACAGTGGAAAAGAACATCAATCTGTTACATTACAGATGAGATTATATTATTTTCTGCCAATGTCCATTCCTTTAAGTCAGATGACACTTAAAGGATGCCGGTACATAGAAGAACTGAGAGCGACTTCACTTTGTTTCCAATCTGTGACACTGTGCAGGCAGAATGGTTATTTTTAGCCGATTCTGTCCTTTTTTTTAATAAAGAGTGCAATCACATGTTAATCTCCATGGGGTGCCTTAAATTAAGAACATAATTTATTGTATAAATATTACTTCTGTTTTATATTGAATGTTCTACTTTTAGTGAGTAATTCTTGAGGGGAAAACATAATTAATTTAAAATTAATTATTTTGTCTTAAATTTAATATTAAATCCAGGTGGTAATGAAAAGGTATAATTTTTTTTCCTATTTTTTTTTACGTGGGGTGTTATTAGGCACTGACACAGGCAATGTCAGTTCCATCTGGCAAGGAGCGATACACATAGCGTATAAAGCCTAGAGGAGAAAGAGGAGGAGGGGATATGGCTCTTTCAAATACATTAACTCACTCGGCAAAAAACAGAGGCAGCTCTGTACTTTGAAGTGGATCTACAATGAATCTGTCACTTTACCCAAATTCTGCGTTTTTCAGTTCTTTGTACTAACCTTATGCAATCATGTTTACAGAATACAATATATACACCAGCCGTATTTGTGTACATTGAAAACAGCGATCTGCATAATTATTCATTCACATTAAGTTATTATACTCTTTAGTTAAAACAGTTCTGTCTTACTAAACAAAGCCATGTAGCAGTGTTTACTTAAATAAACATATGTATTAAAAGCCCACCATATGTGTCTGCCAATCCATCTGCCCACTGCTGAACACGTGCTTAATTTTTTTAGTATTTTTTATTTTGGTAAAATGCATATTAGCATAGTCACAGAGTACTTTAATATGCATTCTTCTATAGTAGGGTGTCAGGGATATTAGATTGTCCTTTTAAGTGGATAACTGTTGTTGGTTCAAGCAGACTTTTTAAGAGTATATGTGAACATCAAATAGATCACAATAGGTTTTTTTCTTTGTAAGGGTCATTATAAGTGTAAATCAATTATTATTATTATTATTATTAGTAAAAGTAGTATAGGACCATTATATTCCACAGCGCTCATAGAAAAACTCAATTGTAAAAAATAAGTAGTCCACAGCACTTTATCCTACTCCTTTACGGTTATTACTGTGACCGTTTTTAAATTGATAACAATGTAACTCAGTTGTTACCAGACAATTGCAAAGAGAAAAATAACAGCTGAATCATTTCAACTCTTGAACGTTATATAATATTTGCAAAATAATAATTTTTTGTTTTAAATCATCAATTTTTGTGCCAACAGCTGAACTCATTCTGATGCTGAGAATGCCAGCTCTCTAACATATCTCTGCCAACAAATCTCCACATACTCCTGACCTAAATCATTCCACTTTTTAGGTCTAGGCCTTAGGCCAATAATACCTGCCAACCTCATTCATTTATACCTGATATAGAAGCGATTAAACTGATTTCCCATAGAACTGCAGTGAATTCAACAATGCATGACACATTTTAAAACTTATCAGCAAAATTAATCATTGCCAACAATGATTATTTTTTCAATGCAAATGATAGGTAAAAGCTCAATACAGAGCACGGGAGCAGAAACCTTTGGCATTCGTAGTATACCCGTAATAGTGTTGCCACACAGCAGAAAATTACATTCAGGGTTATGCAGATTAGGATTGTAGATAATGCTATTACAGACAGGGGCAAATTAACAAAAAGGCAAAAGAGGCATTTGCCCCAGGGCCCCTGGTGGCAAGGGTCCTCCACTTGCTGCATTGTGTAATATCACAGTGCTAAAAGGGATCCCTGGGGCCATCAAAGATACCCCAAACTGGATATCTATACATTGCAAAGTTGTGTAAAAAAGGAAAATATTTATACAAGTACAAAAAAGAAGTAAAACCATGTTACAAACTATATAGAAAAATCCCTATCCTTATAAGGATGTGTAAAGGACGTGTAAAAGACACAAATAAGAGTTATTGCAAACTTTGCAAGACATTGGTGATAATTTGACTTTTGGATAACGTTTGATAAAAGTGAGATGCACCTTGTAATAATTGCCCTATAACAGATAAAACAGATTAAAATCCTAGGCAAATATGGTGGTTTCCAAATAATGGCAATATATTTGGGGTATTTTTTTCATTTTGGCTCTTTTATTCATACAAAATATTGGCTTACATTATAAATATGGTTTCAAAAGAAAGCACTACTTGCATTGAAAAAAAATTACAATTTGTGTGGGAAAACTTATTGAGAAAGAGGCTAATCACAGGTGAACAATTCTCTGGTCCTGTGGTGTAGGTTTTCGCTGATAAATAAATAATAAATAAAAAGTCTATTTACTGTGTCTAGTACGAGTTGCCGTGCCACAGTTTGGTTTGGATGTTTTGTTAGGCCGGAGCCTTGGAAGTACCCAACTTCATTTTTATTTGGCAGACTAGAGAGGGATTTATCTTTTATCCAAGAACATATTTGTAAACATAACAGGAAATGACAATGGAAGAGCCTTTAGAATGTATACAGAGAGTGCTGAGGATGTTGTTATTTTCTTAAAGGAGGGCAGAATGAAGCGAAACACAGTATCCTACAAAGGCCTAGACTAATGAAGGTGACTACAGTACGAGTCTAAGCCTCTGACATTCAGTACACCCTGTCACTAACAGAAGTACACTCTGGTAAGCAAAATGTATTTATTATCAAGTCTTCCTGAACCGTTGAATAAAATGTCAAGCTGCAGTTGAGATAGCGCCATGATCATGACTTGACATGTTTTGCAAAAGCAAAGCATTAAGGGTATCTGTACAAAACCAATTAGCCAGCACTATGTAGAAATCCAAAAATATCTCTCTTTTCACATTAAAAGTTTCCTTTAACTAGTAGGACATACGGTTCTCTACAGGGAAGTGTGAATTAAAGTAGGCCACCTTCACGTTTGTCCCACTTTTTAAACATATATTTATTTAGAACGCATCTAGTCAGTACAGTTACACATTCAGGGCACATGAATTTAGATTCAATTCTGTAAAGATGACTCGTAACCTGATGCACCCGATACCAGTTCTTTTGATGACAGAATTGAATTTAAATGGCCTACTTGTCACTGCTAAATGAATTAGAACCACAAAAAAAAACCACAAAAAAAAAGGATGAAATGATTTTTTTTGTCTATGAAACAATAGAATACATGCTTCTTACATGTGTGGGTAGATAGAGATCATACACTGTCCCAGAGTCAACATCAATAGCGTGAAATCCAACTGCAGAGCCATAGATGACCTTCAGCCTTTGTCCGTTTTCCACCGTTAGGTCAACAAACAATGGTTTCTGATGCAAGGATGAAAATGACTGCAATGAAAAAAGAACATGTAAAAATATGTAAGGTTGACCCAAAAGGCAGAAAACTAGGGGTTGATTTTTGAATTTGTGGAATTATGCAGAATTCTGCTATAAATGCATTATTACAATTAATCTCTGTACTTAAGAAACATAGACAACAGGTTTTCAGGATAATAACCAAACCAGTGGGGCTTGTCAATCTGTCATTGAATGAGCAGTATTTTTTCTCATTATCTCATTTCTTGTTCATATGTTAGAGAGAACATATGTTTCTGCAGAGACATTCCTGCTTTACTTAAACACAAGTGAGGTTCATGTTTCTGGACAAGTGTGACAGACTTCATATTACACACCTAATGGTTACTTGTCATACTTGTGACATGGGTGCAATGCAAAAAAACCACGAATTCTCTATGCAATGTAGAAGTTTCCTGACTACCTTGGTTTCGCTTTAATAAAGCAGTCCTCGTGGCCTCCTAGCACTTGATTTTAGGAATTACAGATCAACTAGTAAAGAGTACAAACTTTACCATATTCTCCTAGTCACTTCATTTTGAAACACTACAATGTAATTATCTCAGATGAAAAAGTTATGACTTGCAACACTTGTCTTCTAAAAATGCTTGAGAACTGGTCTGGTAGCTGAGATTTTGTTAATTTCTTTACTGTCGTCAATGTGACCATGTCACAGATTGATAAATCCAAAATATTGTTTAACTAAAAGAGAAAAAGAAAAGTAACCTTGATTGAAAGTTTGTTATATCCCAAAGCAGTTTGCCTGCTCTTACATATGAAATCCCCTGTCACATCTTCTCTCAAACCTCTGTTGTTTGAAGCCTGCACATGGGACTCTGTTTTAGATTTCTAAAGACTTTATATCAGTTTGATGTAATAACTTGCTGCTTGTATGAAGCCATTCAGTTATCCCAGAGCTAGTACGGTTAGATAAGGAGCACATACTCCAACATCTGATGTCAAGGTTAAAGATGTGAACCATACACTTTAACTTCTTTGAGCAACCATAGTGCCCAGATTGACACTTTCCAGCTTTCCAGCAAACCTATTTAAAAATCAGCAGTCAACTCTAATAGGGGTAAAAATGTTATTTAGGATAATGCATTTTCGAGATCAGCTTAGTGGGCTATGAAATTACTTGCTGCTATTTATTTTGTTTAAAATAAAACACTTAAGTGGCATAATTACCTTTAATTCAATCTCTGAAAATATTTATGTCAATCCCTCTCTTGCATTTGATAATTTGGTAAGAAATCAAAGCTTCTACTGGTAAATGACACTTTTATTTACTTTTGTTATTTGTTTTCTTTTTTTTTTTTTCCCATTTATAGCATTAAAACTAGGTTTTCCAAGCCTAAATGGGCCTTAGAGTATAACGTACCACCTTATTAACTACGAAGGTCAGACCCAATGTTATATTTAATTCCTAAAGACAAAAAGAAGAAATCACCAAGGACCTAGACCCACAAGACTGCTTTCGTATGGTTCCTCCATTTGGAAAGCCATAATGCACGAGATTGGGGCTTAAAAGACATATTGTCTGCTTGCCGAGATTTATGGAGGTCTCTTTACTAAACAGGAACTACAACAAACCATCATTTTAAATATATTTTAAAATGCTTTTCAAAAAGGAAACAGGAAGGAGAAGAAAGGATTATTTTGAAAAGCACAATTTAATGGGAGGTGAACAATCACTGTTTATTGCACAAATGGCACTTTTTATATGAAATGATGAATGACTTACCTTAAAAGCCATAAATTTATGATACGGCTTTGGTGCCCATGCATATACCTCCACTGAGTTCTTCAGAGCAATCACAAGAAATTTTATCCTTTCATATTTCACTGTGTTGAAAAAGAATAGAAGACGAGTTATGGATATAGATGTCTGCCAAGATACCGCCATGAATATAACAATATACTACATGGGATTTTTGACTGGGAGAAGGGGCAATTTCTGATGGATTAAAGACCCATGGGAATATGCTTTCCAATGCCAGGATCAGGGGGTGAGTTTAGCAAGGCATTCCATTTTAGTTCCAACGTATAGATTGATAAATATACGGGTACAAGAAAATGACTGAGAATTACAGTTTTGGGATGTCATTGAAAACTATGTCAAGCATCTCAGCTCTCCTGGACGATGCAGACGGTAGCTTGGAGCCTGCTGAATTTCACTGCTAAGTTACCTATTAGCATTATAATGGTTACGTATTATAAAATACTCAATGGCTTGCAGTTATACTGTTATTTCATTACCGTAATTTATTGCAATCAACTGTAATTATGATTTGAATTACAGTCTGGTTTTACAAATTATCATAATAAGGTTTTTGGAATTAGTTGAACTGAAAAAAACAGTACACCCCTACATGCTGAAACAGTTCACTCAAGGTGTTTTATAATGGGAACATCTGCAAAATTATTGTTGTTAGCCTTTATTTTCATTTCAATTCATTTAAAAAAAAAAATGCAGAATTTAATGTGGGTGCTCGGGAAGACTCTGTTCTAAATATGTTTTTTTACTCACTGATGTTTTAGAAATAAGTTGATAATTTAACGGCCATTTCGAATTTCCAGTAATATTGAACTAGAAATTAAGTATTGTTTATCTGTTCATTGTATAATTAAATATTTCAGGTATAATGGATAGAAGAAACATTAAAATGGTCTGTAAACCAAAAAGTATTGGTTGTACTCCGATGATTAGTGGTGCTGCCACCTGTTGGTTACACACTCACACATTTATGTAGCCCGAGTGCTATGTTAGAGGCCAATGGCCAGGTAATATACAAACTACTGCCATTTCTGTACCTCCCAATTCTTTTATTTTTGTATTCGTTTAATTTATTACTCATTCCATACACCAATAACATGTTATGTTTAGTTATACTGTATGTTAAGCATTCCCAATGCTGTATTTGAATTTCTGGCATCTATGTCACTCCAAGTAAGCGTGGATCTGTGCTGCAGTACATGGCTCAGGGGTTCCCACTGTTGGCTTTAGTCAGCCGAGCCATCAGGGCAGTTTTCTGCTTCTTCTGGACCCAATATCACCAGTATGCTAACCCATAGGACTCTGGCTGTTCTGGAAATTCCACTTCCTGCTTTTTCCTATTGCCCTTGTGGTGGTAATTACAATGGGAGAAGTGGGACAGTTCCATCCCTTACAGTTGGACTATGTCTTGGTTCTATTTGGATGGTCTCCTCATGTGATCCATATGCCCACCAGACCTTTGGTTACTGTTGAAAGTATTTCAGCTCCCTGCTGTCACAACAAAGACTGCATGTACTAATGTGGCATTGGGCCAGCTGAGCAACCAGCATAAGGACTCTGTATGGATAACCATTCAGAGAGGTCTTCTGCTAGAGACCTTTATGGTGGATATCAGTTATAGGATCCCGGTCATCGTCTCCACCCAACTTTGGCCAAAGGCCTGCAATAGCTGCAGGTTCTTTGGTTCACCTTGGTAACAGTGCCCGGAGAGCCCTTGTGCAGCTAGGAGTCTTCAGACTCATACCCTGTGAATTAAACCACCGTGGCATTTCCAGTGACTGAAAATAAAAATGTGCCAAAAAATAAAATTGTCTGTGCGGATACCTAGCCATTACAAACTACTTCTTATAATTTGACCCCTTAAATAAAAATCCAGTCTACCTGTATCACTTGTTAACTGTTCTTAATTTACCCTTTCACTAAAAAAAAATAATTGGCAGGGATATTCAGTAAACAGGCTTTTGATTTGCAGTTATCTGGAATTGTCCAAGAGAAAAAAACACAGCCTATACGTGTAGGTCTTTCTTCCCACAGATTATTAGACAAAAATACTATGAAGTGCAGATCGGCCGCCCCAGGATGCAAAAGAGGGATAATATATTATAGAAAATCTTAGACTTACTATTGGACATGTGTTGATTGGACAAAAATTTGAATACAAAATAATTTTTTTGCAATGTTTGGCTCTAAGGTTTCTAATCAAGCTTTGTTTCTCTTACCAACTTTGTAGTGTACACAACCTTCCAGCTCCCCCACAGAGACCCATCCTTGGCGTTTCTCTACTTCTGGGTCATTTCGTAGGATTTTGTTTCTCAGCCATGATAAATAGTACACCCTCAGTTTGTTTTTTTTGCCTTGAATAAAAACAGGGAAAAAAGCATATTTGTTCTTTGTTTTCAAGGGAAATGCTAGTTATTTATGCTTACTGAGAAGATATTGTAAATGTTTTATATGGATGGATATTTTTACATTGACTTGATGGTTATATTGGCGAGCAGCGTATAGGGCAAACTAAAGGACTATATGGAATAACATCAATCACAAAGGGTACAATAGTTTCTTATTGCTTATATGTGTTATGTCCCCATACAATGAGTGGTCCAATGTTGAAAGACTTCTACTTAATGACTTAATTAAATTGTATTTTATGCAGTTAAATAGATTCTGTCAATAAAGAACTAGGCATATTTGGAAAAAGCAATACTATTTAGAAGGTTCTTCATTGCTTCTATTGCATTGGTAGTTAATAATATCACATCTACATACAGTACTATACATATGCCTCTCCTTATTAATGGGATGCTATCTGCATAGTTCTAAGCAACAAGGGTCTTAAAAGGAGGCCACTGCATGTTATTAGTAAGCATGCCTGTATACCTTCAATTCTTTACACATGGTTTGTTTCTCATCTATCTACTTATTATATCATGTTTATTAAAATAAACTTAATTACAATATGTCATTGTAGAAGGAAAGTTTTCTGCCAAATTTGGTGTAGCATTATCAGAGATGGAGCATTGTAGATGTTGATGTACATACACTGTATACCAGACTGTGTAAGGGCCAGTAGTCTACTGCCCTTAAATTCAATACATTAAGACAATTATGTTTCAAATATAATACAAATATTACTTGTCTTAATTTTAATTGATGAATTATACAAATAAATAAATGGGGCTTAGTGGCTGGTAGAACTGTTTTTTGTTTGTTTTTTTCGTGTGACTACCTTTCTTGAAGAAAGTCGGTTCATGCGTAGTTTCAAAATGTAAGGAAATCAGGAATCTAGCTTTCCTGTTAGTAGGTTTTGTGATATTTTTATTAAGGGGTTGTACAGGCTGGTTTCAGTTTAATTTGCCTTTGTTCGTTATCTGGGCATATTATAATGAAAGAACATCTGTGTCTTAGTAATTGCATGCTCTTATATTGTAGCTGAGCTAATTAAAGTTCTACAACATACCAGATATAGTAATAAGAATATTAAGCCCTTCTAGAACATCCATTTGGTAGAAGCGTCTTCTGTTGATTAAGGAATAAACCCTTCCTTGTCCACTCCGGTCCAGTAACCAAAGACCATGTTCGGTTCCCACCAGCAAGTTGACACCTGAGATTTTATGCATTAGATGGTTACAAACATCTATCAGATGACTACATGTTAATACAAATTTTTGCCCTTATTGTATCAGTAACTAACAACATTATATTTTGAAAAATAATAATAATTCCAGACTCTTCCCGTCTGGAAAAGGGACCTTTGAGCTCCTGAAAGCTTAGACGCATCTATGTTTTTTCTATGTTGGGCCAATAAAAGGTATTAACTTTCACTAAAGACTTAATCTTGCTGCCACTGCTTACCTTTCAAAAAAATCCTACAAATAAAAATTACATAAACTGTTTTTTTTTAATTTTGTATAAAATACATTTCCCTACCTTCTCTGCCGACCACGTCCGCTTCTGCATCTTCTTGTTCTTCATCTTCTCTCGTTTACCTTGTGTCTTTCATCTTCTCTGATTTATCTCCTCACTTCTATCTTCGTCCGTATCTCTGCGGACATAACCTGGCACAAACATCCACCAAAATGGTGGTGCTTCCAGTGAAGTCCTCTCTCCCAATCGGGGAACAGAATGTCACAGAAAGAGCTGCGAATTTTGCCCTAAGGTGAACTTCCACAAAAGTGGTGTCACTTTTACTGACATCCTCTCCCTCAGTCCCCCAATCCGGGCAGAGGACGTCAGTGAAAGTTCCGTGATTTGGGTGGAAGTTCACCTTCCCCGATGGGAGGATCAAAGTTCGTGCCAGGTTATGTTTGCGGAAATGCGGATAGAAGATAAAAGAGAGGAGATGAAAGGGAGAAGATGAAGAACAAGAAGATATGGAAGTGGTCAGCAGAGAAGGTACTGAAACATTTGGAGAGCGTGAGTGAGAGAGTGAAAGATAATTAGCGTGCAAGAGTGTGAGTGAAATGGCCCACAAATCTCGGACAAATATATATATATACCGTATTTGCTCGATTATAAGACGACCCTGATTATAAGACGACCCCCCAAAATCTGAATATTAACTTAGGAAACAAAGGAAAAGCCTGAATATAAGACGACCCCAAAGGAAAAAAGTTTTACCAGTAAATGTTAATTCATGTAAACTATTTTTTTTAATAAAAGCTATGATTGAGAAAAAGATTTTTTTTGTTTTTATTTCTTGTATTTTCCAACCTGTCCCCCAGTTACGCACATCTGCCCCCAGGCTTGCCACTCCAATATGGCACTGTGGCCCATGATATGCCTTTTAACCCTCTATATGCCACTGTGCCCCATGGTATGCCTTTTGACCCCCTATGTGCCACTCTGCGTCCAGAAATGCCTTATACCCCTATATCCCATTCTGGCATTTAGGGGGTTAAAATGCATATTATGGGGCAGAGTGGCATATAGGGAGGTATAAGGCATTTCAGGAGGCAGAGTGGCATTAAGGGAGTTAAAAGGCATTGTACAGAGCACTCTGCCTCCAGAAATGCCTTATACCACTATATGCCACTCTGCCATTTAGGGGGTTAAAAGGCATATTATGGGGCAGAGTGGCATATAGGGAGGTATAAGGCATTTCAGGAGGCAGAGTGCTCTATTAAATGCCCCCTTAACGCCACTCCAGAAATGCCCTATGCCCCCATTTAACACACACACACACCCTATACCCCCATTTAACTAACTAACACACACACACACACACACACACTCTCTCCCCCCCCTTCCCCCGCTCTCCCCCATCTCTTACCGGTGCTTCCAGCCGGGGCAGCGGGTTGACGTCGCCTTCTGCTGCAGCCAGAAGGAGGTGTGGCTAGCAGCGGGGGTTTGTATGCGTCCGTCGCGTATACTTTCCCCGGCTGTCAGAGATCAGAGTTCCCCGCACCGGTGCGGGGAACTCTGATCTCTGACAGTCGGGGAAGGTCTATGCGACGGACGCAGACAACCCCCGCTGCTAGCCACACCTCCTTCCGGCTGCAGCGGACGTTGTCTACGCGGATCGCGTAGACGTCAACCCGCTGCCCCGGCAACACAGCAGGAAGCACCGGTAAGTGTGTGTATGATGGGGGGGGGGGAGTCGGGTGAGACAGGAGGATCCAGGTCCCCTGCAGCGGTGCGGGGGATCTGGATCTTAGTCTCCTAATCAGACCTCTATTTGAGGTCTGATTAGAAGACGACCCCGATTAGAAGACGAGGGGTATTTTTCAGAGCATTTGCTCTGAAAAAAACCTCGTCTTATAATCGAGCAAATACGGTATATATATATATATATATATACATATACCGTATATGCCCATTATATTGTGACCTTATAGCACACAAAAAGACCGTACATACACATTTACAGTGTACTGCCTAATGTTCTAATCAGGATTCTACAATGAAACTCACCCCAAAGGGCACCGCAAAGGATCTCTGAATTAAATTTCTTTTTATATTTGCGAATCTCTGGACTGTCACTCTGAGGACGAATATTAGTCGGATTAACGTTGACAACAGAACCTTTCCTTGCATTTTCTCTTTGACAAGGCTCCAATTTCGTGTTGCATGCTACAATATAAGAACATCATTATAAAAATAAATGTATTGGTAAGTAGAAAAGCTGTACTTTCTGTACATATTCAAGCCTATGTATCCACTGGGTATTTTAGAGCATGATCTTGATACACAGTATGTTGCCTGTACTGTACTTATGGGTACATAATGATTTAATTATTTTGTACTGCTGGAAAGAACACCCATGATCCTTCCATCAGTTATATGGATAGCTGAGGAATATAGTAGTTTTGTCACCATAGATTTGTGTTTGATTGTTTGGCTGTGCTTAAATAATGCAAGGTTTAATGCTGTGCAAATGTAATTCTGTGCAGTCAAAAGTTTTAATAGCATCAGGAAACACCAGCATGCCCTGGCCAGAAAGTCAAGCCCAGTAGTTAGCTAGCACATAATTCTCCAAGCATATAGGATATACCATAAGAATTATTATAGGTAGCAAATGAGATAACCTGGTTACTTATGATAGGAATTGTTTTTTCTTTGCGTTCTACTCACAAGAGCTTGCTGGACTTGTCGGAGGAGAGAACTGAAGAAGCCTGGGGTCAATGAATGCACTAAATGAGGTTGTTGATGATGAACTATTCTTGGGTGTTGATGTTTCACCATTTGGCATCTACAAAAGGAAAGTACCAACAGTTCACAAAAAGGAAATCAATGAATCATGTAAATTGAAAAACAAAACATAAAATGCATACATTTCTAGCTGTTGAATTGCTAGAGGTCTATTGACATAAATATTTGAGTACAATATTAGAGTAAAAAAACCTGCTAAAACTTGAGCTGGACTTTGTTGTCAGCACTCACTTTTTGTGAGATACTGAAAGTGCTGCCAAGCCTCTGATTTAAGCCTCTGATTAAGCACAAGACTATTCACCTTGGTTTGTGTTTGTATGTTCTTGTTAAAATTGGCCTCATCAGCAGTGCCCTAACAGTACCCCAACAGTTCACCTAACCAATACTCTAAGGCTGAACCTTGTGTCATACCCTAAATTATATGACTACCTTGCACACCAACTAAAAAGTAATCTAAGTCAAATATATACCCAGTTACTTCAATTTTTAAGATAAAATCTAGTCCGATTAGCTAAACCTAGTTATATCATAGTTTTTAAACGTGACAAACTGTTTATGCCTCTAAAAGTACTGTCATTGATTGTGTAATTGTAGGTTGGTTAATAACTATGTACCTATGACATCCTTAACCTACATTCTTTGGTGCATTTTATTGTTGATTGAAAAGTTTTAATGAATTAGAAGTGTATCTGAAAGCTAGTTGTGGGATCAGTTAAGTGTTTAGCATAAAGCCAATGGCTCTGACTTTCATTGTGACCTCAATCTTCTATCAGGTTCTGTACTTTTAAAGTAAAGTAAATGTTCATTTTCCCCTGTATTTGAATGATCTGCGCAAGTACCGCACATTTTGACAGCGGTTCTTTGTTAAATTCAATAGGATTGATAGCAAAAGGGAGAAAGGAAACTACTTTGTCACAGGGGCTGCTTTATAGATAACTATATGTGGAAACAGATTTCATGGAGACTGGAAAGGTGACCTCAGAGCAGAAAGAAAGTGATCATTTTCCCTCTGCCGTTGGTGAGTGAGTAAAAATAAAGTTAGAATGCAAAGATTTCACCTGATCATTTTTAGATGTGTTTGAAGGCTTGGAACTTTTTAGGGGAGTTTTGTTCTGATTTACTGAAGGTTCTGAGGGTTGGCTCTGTTGTAAGAGATCTGGCAGTAGATATGTTTGGTTGTAGGAGTTCCAGACATCTTGATTGCTGCTGCTTCTGCTACAACTTAGATTTTCAGCTGCCTGTTAGCACAGAATGCATCAAGACTGAAATATTAACTAGCAAGGATCTGACTACATTCTCATGGAAATGTTAGCAATAGCAGAGAACATTGTCAAATCCGAGAAATACTCATGGTAGACAGAAGAAGATTCTTGTTAAATTTACCAGGAGAGAGGTCTGCATGGACCTTTCTTGCGTGCATAGATCCAGTAATGGAATGTGGACATATCTCAAAGTGAATAGCTGGATACACTATATGACCCAGAGTACGTGGACATCTGACCATCACACCAACCTGAGCTTGTTGAACATTCAATAAAAAAAACACGGGCATTAATATGGAGTTGGCACGCAGTGTGTTTGTGGTAATTTGTGCCCATTCAGCCAGAAGAATATTTACGAGGTCAGGCACTGATGTTAGACGAAAAGGCCTGGCTCACAATTGCCACCAAGAGTTCTCCCTTCGGGGCTCCTTCTAGTAGGCAGGAAGGCTATATGTCTGCAGAGCTAGTAATGCACAGGGGCGAGGTGATCCCCTGAGAAACTAGAGAGTGGCAGCACCAGAACCTGGAACCTCTTGACAAAAGTGCGAGAGTTCCAGGATACAGAAATAACCATTTCTGTGAAAAAATAAAATAGTGACTGGTTATATATCTGGAGGATTTTTATAGAATAGGTCTAATGATATGTTGGAAGAGTCCATTTTAGACAAGATAATGAGGTTCCTACAACAAAGATTTTTATTTCGTTTGCCTATGAAAAAGCTGAATATCTTATAATTCTCAGAAATGTGTGATGATACAGAATAGAGTCTTGTATTTTTTACATAATGAGCACTGATCAGCCAAAATGAACAGAAGGCTGAAGCCTGTTACATGATACAAACTGATTCACAGACAACATCAGTCATTTAAATGAAAATGATAAAGCTCTTTAAAGAAAATCTGATCATGAACAAAGCAGAACTGTATGTAATTATATGGAAGAAGTGCACTGATTAATATCCCTAACCTACATGCAAGAAAGCTATTTAGAATTATTCTAGAAAATGCCTAATATCATTATTCACTTGTTTGAAAGTTCTCTGGAAGGTCAATCTGGACCATTACCTAAAAATGTAATTTGGGACTGGGCATTCTTTACCAACTTGTTTAAACCACAATCATATATTAACATCTGTTGCCTCCTAGTGGCAAAGAGTATAATATGTATGTCAGACAACAGCTCATCCTCGGAAGTACATAAATAAAAAAGAAAGTGCTTCTAAACCAAGCCTCTTTTCCAAAAACTTAAAGATAACTGAGGCAAAAAGCTGGGTGATATTTATTTGGTCAAATAAGAAGCCTTACGCATTCTACTCAGACTCAGTAGATGCTTAGGAAGGATAAAAATAAATGTTGCATAGAATATTTCTTTTTCAGTAATCCACTTGTTTCTCTACTCCGGAAAGTTTACCTATGTGTACCTACAGTACAGTATATGCATGGATAAACATATTGCTAACCTGAACGTAAGACAAGACCCAGGACCAAAAATGTTTTGGGGCCTTTTACCACATAAAAAAAATGTGCAGGCGAGATGGGTCTTGTATGCCATAAAGTTTTGTGTTTCTATAAACCTTCTGCACAACCTTGTTAAGGCTGAAAAAAATGTTTTGAGTTTTTTGTTTACTTCATTACTTTTTTCTGCTTTCTTTTCCTACCGCATTCTGTAGTTCAAGTGGTGCAGTAACCACCAGAGCCAGCTTAGTCTAAGGTCTTAGAAAACAAAGAAAATAGCTGGTAGATTCTACCATTCTAATCTTTGGAATATACACAAAAAGTATTGATGCTATTATGAAAATGCAAAGATACTCCCTTAGTAAATAGATCTTAATTTATTATTGAAATGGGGTATTCAGGATGATATTGTTATTAGCCAATGCAGGTCTAGGGTGTGACAGTATTAGGTTGCAACTGGCTACCAGCAGCCGCATCCATAAATTGGAATTAAACAGTTAATTGCATTGATCCTGTGATGTGGATTTGCACAAAACTACAACTTAACATTTTCATTTAAGTTTTTTCTTGAACTAAAATAATAATGTAGACTATTGTTTACTGTTGTTCTACTCCAGTTTGAGTTACTGCAGACATATTAGTTTTCGCTCTTTATGTATTTCTTGGCCCAACTTTTAAAGGTTAGAGAATAGAGTTTGCCCTTTAACTCGTGTCCTATCTCAGATAGGTTAGTTATTTGTAGTACATATCAGACTCCCTTGGTACTAAATGGGTTAAATTGATTTTTGTTTCTTGGATATAAGTACCTTGTCTTCAGATTTGTTGCTTTGGGGTTTCTCTGTAATTCCATCTGGAACTCTTGTCCTTGAGATATTCAACATCCCATTGCTCAATGGTTGCCTGGAAACAGAAACCATTTAACGAACAGATGAGTTGTATCACAAGGTACGATTTTTAGAGATTAAAAAAAACAAAACATTCCTACTGCGATGGATTGGCAAATAAAACTGGTTTTCAATTCCAGATAAGCATTTATAAAATGTTTTCTAGAATATTGATTTTGTTGATCATTGGTGAAAACAGGTGCAGAGGCAAATCTGTTAACCTGTAACATCGACATGGACCATTTGAATGTGGAATTAAAAAACAATATTTTAACTATATCTATAAAAGTGACTCTGATGCAAAGTCTGAAAAGTTATCCTATGACTGCATCAAAAACAGAATGGTCAAACCAGCAGGAATCGGAGAAATAAGTAGGGCTGGATTCCTTACCCTATGCTCATGTCGTATCTAGCTTTAGAGGAGGAAGGGAATGCAATAGCATTACCACTGGGCAGCGCCTGTGTGCCCCTCACATTGAGCCGCCTGGGGCAGCTGCCTTTCTTGCTCCATCTAAGATACGGCCTTGGTGGGGACATTTCATGGTTGTAAATAGTTATTATATCACTTTTCCAATTTCAAGTTAGAATGCCCAGTCATTCCACCAGTGTTTCAACTTAGCTCTTGGTATATTGCCAGATCATTAATGTACATCAACGAAAGTTGCTTCAAGAGCTTAACCTGGGTGTAATACGCCATAACAAAGGAACAATAACAAAGGAAAATAACAGAGATGCTCTAAGAATGTACATTAATTATCACAAGGTGAACTCTGCTTCATAAGTACAAACACAAATCAAACTTCTGTGCTACATAGCATACATTTTATGAATATATATATATATATATATATATATATATATACATTAGATCAGATCTTCAGAAGGTTTCCTAACTAAAACATTTCATGGCACTTCTACAGTATAATATGGTGTAGTGAAGCAAACCTTTTATTTTGTATTTCATCATCACTGCTGCCGATCTCATCACTGGAGGAGGAGAAGTGAGATGCTTTCATGTAGGAGCTTTTGCTGTCTTTTCCTTTGGCCAAGAAGTTGGGACTCTAGTATAAAAATAAAAACAAATGAGACCAACTGAATCTAAATTTTGCTATTACTTTTATAAATCTCAAAAGCATGATAATTCTAACATTTTCAACTCCACCTTTTCTATGCACACCCACAGTAAAGCATTAAGGAGAATTAGCATAAAGCTTAGACCATTACATTCCCTTGACAATTGGATCTTGAATAGAATGTTGTATATGTACATACATATTTTGTATTAAAACCAAAATCATTTCAAGGTCTTTTTGCTAAACTGTTAGCAAGTTTACCCAGGGATAATGTAGGATTCGGGGTATTCTCATTTATTTATTTTAGATTTTTTTAGTGATATTGTGTGGGGTGAATAGTTTACTAAACTTTGCAAACAACTTGCATACCCTCTCCTGAAACACGAGGGCGTGCCAACTCAGTCACTTTATAGATAGTAGACCCCAAATAGGCACCCAATTTGCGGCAACTTCAGAGAACTGTGAGTGTTCTATTTCATAATTTGGGGTTTATTCCCTAAATCTGGAGATGGAAGGAGAATTTCAACTTCATGTTCTCACCATACATTAAAAAGGGTCATCCCTGGCAAATTTATCTGAAAGAATGATTGGGCTGTCCCTGCATAAGGAGTTATTCAATTAGTGGGATGAGTTTTATACCCTGCTTTATACAGGGCCATGCAAACTGTTCCTAGAACAGAAGCTCACCTGGGTTGGCCCTTCATAATGTAAAGTGAAGCCAGTGAAAATAAACTACAACTGGCGGATTCTGCCAATTCTTTAATGAATACATTTATCCCCAGATGTATCATTTTCTGAGCAAAAGTAATTAATCAAAATGGTAAGGGAGATATGTGTAGGAACAGGGACAGTTGTTGACACATAATGTCAAAGTTATTGTAGAAAAATAAATGGGGAAAGGAGGTGCCATATGGTAAGATGTGTAGAGAATATGATCAAATGGGGACAGTAGTGGAGTCATATGGTGTTATGACAATATCGGTAAAATCCTATTTATAGGGACTCAATATGCCTGTGCTCAATCCTAATTTACTTGTGGCCATAATGACGTGAAATGTAACCATACTCACAAACAAGAGGGAATGTTAACAAGACAGTTGTGGTTTCCACTCCTTGACTTTGCTATACATTAGGGAGGTCCAACACCAGTAAGATTCTACCGCTTCTCACCCACTGAGTTATGCATTATACTTGCTGAAGAAACATGCCAATGTTGGCCCTTCATAATGAATAGCAAACTGTGGTAGCTGAAAAAAACATCTCTCATGCAAACGCTTCCTTTTGTGCATAAACAAACCAAAAAGAAGAACAAATTACCAGTGCTCAAATACAGGAACAGACAAGACAAAACAGACTGTCATTTAACACATTTTTAAAAGTGTTTAAAGTATTGCTGTTAGAAATATAACCTACTGATATCTTGGGGCAGTCCAGATGTGGTCCATTCTCAGGCTTTCTGAAATGCTGGGGATAATTCTGCAGCACATGGGTTTCTTGAAATATTCCTAAAACAAATTAGATTGCATATTTTTTCTCCAGTGTTTAGGAAACAAAAAAAAAAGCTTCTTTTAATGTTTATGCACACATAGCCTAGCTCAAATGTCAAGTAGATCAGTGTTGTTCAAACAAGCAGGACCAGTTAGGAACCTGTGTCCCTGGGAAGTGCGTCTAAATCTTCTCAAGAGCACGCCTTAGCATAGTTTGCAAATAACCCCTTGTTTTCACCTGGTATGTCTCTATCCTGCCTGTCTCTATACCCTGCTGATTTCAAAGAGTTGACTTTGGTACCCTCTTGCCTAGCTTAATTGCAAGTGTTAAGACAAGGCATAAAAACATCTGCATCCTACATGCAATCACATTATCTGACCACTTGTGAGGCAGCCCTGTAAACTCCTACGCCTCACATGAAAACAAGCTTGCTTGGAAATGTAGCTGCAGTGGCCTCAAGTAAATTAGTGGACTCCTCATAAGTGGACAGATAAGAGTTACACTGGAGATAAACTGGAGGAAACTGGAATACCATCTCCCCGTTCAATCAACAGCCTTCATCCTAATCTGAACGACCAACAACTTCTACAACCTCTACAGATCCTCTGGATACTATCAGCTCATGCCCATCCAAGCCATCCTCTCCTATTGTTTCACTTCCCTCTCAACTACTGACTAGGTTGTAAGCAGGGCGCTCATTATGCCTACAACACTTAGAACATAAACCTGCAGTCTTTGGGTGCATGTCAAACAGTTGGGAGAGTGTGGTATACCACCTTAGTAAAGTTTTACAGGACTGCGTCTTGTGAGTCATGCAGAAGCTTTAGTGACCATTAAGAAAGGAGAAGGAGCCATTGAGGAACCATAGGGTTAGAGAGGATGAGGGTAACAGGAGTCTTTCACTCATGAATTGATGTGTGATAAATTCATTATTTATGGTTATCCAGTTCTTAATAATGAAGGCTACTCTAGGGCAATTAGATTTTGGTTTATATCAGTCCTTCTTTAATGCTACTTTAGGGGCATGCCAAGCTTAACTGGTGCCCATAGAGTCATTAAATAGATATGATTTTCTCTCCGAAAGCTGGAGTGAACACGTCCCATACACCCCTCTGGATGCACTCTGGAAACCCAAGTGCATTAGGGCTCTCCATTCTTCGTTTTCCTAACTTCCATCGACACAGCCAGGAAATGCTTCTGATCTACTGTTTAGTTCTAGCAAACTCTGACAGGTTCTGCTACTGTCATACACAAGCAGCACGGTGCCACCTGCTCCGGGGGTTTTGAGGCTTCATTATCTGATATATAATCCTTCTGGTTGGTTTCCCTGTCTCATGGTCCTATGTATCACTTTTAGTATCTGCTGTGTCAATCTTAAAGGCTACAGCTGGGTAAATGATCAGAAGAAGCAAGCACGGAAACCTTTCTTTCGACCCTTTCTACCGTAACTCCTACAGGAATACAGATGCACACAAACGTTTATCATTCCCAAAACGGATTTCCTTGTTTTTGGTGTGAATTTTAACCTAATGAAACAGATTTTAGCACCCAAATCCCTACAGAAAGACAGGAACAGGACGAGGTGAATAGCTCTTTACTAAAATCCTATAAGCGAATACCTCAATAATAAGAAATAATTATGTTGATCCAAAGACAATGGGAAAGTTAACAAGAAATCCCATGGCAACCATTTTAATTCAGCACTTTTCTCAGAGGAAAAAAGACCAAACTCATGCAGAGAACATGAGATCGGTTTTTAAGTGTTCATTATAGCTAAACCATATTCGTTGGGAACGTACAGATAATTGTTGGGTGCTAAATTGGATCTGCTTGGTATTCTTAGAAAGTATTCTCATTCCATTTAAAAATTAAATAGTTTATCCATGGATGGAGGATGACACTATTTCATCTATTTTCAAAAACCGTTCAGTACCAGAGTGTGAGCTACAGCTTGTTCTGCAATGTGCATTTACTTTTATCCCTTTCTGTGTGGAGCATGAACCACATACCTTTAATCTGCCCATACCTTTACATTTAACCCTTCTAGTGCCAGAGGGATAGGCAGTGAATTGGCCAGCCCCTGTGGCACTGGATGATTTAAAGTTGTGGCTAAACTGTGTTAAAGGTGCATTCTTCGTAAGAAAGCTTCTGGCTTCAAAAATGATTATAAATCTTTTATAAATATTTTCAGGAGTAAATGGCAAATCGTGGGAGACTAGGGAATAAATAAATGTTACGGAAATGCAATGGAAACCATAATATCCAACTTTACACTGCACCTAGGAAAGCTTTTAAGCAGCACTTGTGTAATTACGACTTAAAATACACCTGTCACACCAACTTGTGTAGTGCATACATGGACTTGCTACTTGGTAGAGATGGTATGGCCAATTTCAGTATGAGAGGGGTTAATTTGATTGTACAGTCATGTGGTGCCAAAAGGTCTTGTGAGATAAATGTGTCCTTTGAAGCTCGGACTCCAACCGGGGCCTTCTACAGGGTGTTAGGTCCTGCAGTGGAGCTGCCGTTTTGTCTAGGTTCAAATGTAGACGACCATATGCCTGTTTCCCCCTCATAATACTGGATTCTTTGATATGCTAAGTGACCACTAGCAGTCAGGAAAACCATCTCATATCCAGGTCATATCCAACACATATCAATAATAACTCATATATTCATTATCATACCTCCTTGTGTGCATACCTAGAACGGGGAAAGCGCACCCTACAAAAAGAGTACAAACATGACAGCGCAACGTAAACGGTTTGGAAGGAATTGTGAAGTCTATGATGGTCAGTCATATGTAGCAAGTGTGACATATCTATGGACTTCACAATTTACAGGAAATTCATAAATGCATGAATTATGGCTGTGGCGAGCACAGGAGGGACGATAAAATGAAAATAAGTTATTTTGACGGATATGTTTCCACTACTCAAGGGGGAGGTCACTTATGGTACACCTTCCCTCTGCTTATACCACCTCTGGGCCGGCTTGGAAACTCGAGATGAACTGGGAAAGAGTATAAAGTTAGTGAAAGAAGATTGGTCAGTGTGCTTACTAGGGGCCAAGATCTAATTTTGAGTAAGTCGCCATCTTTCCTTGCCGGAGCCCTACGGACAGAAAAACTGTTACTTGACCATTCAGTGAGTAGTTAGGTTTTCTGTAATTTTCTCCTTTTTATTTTATCTGTTTGGTGTTAATCTGTTTATCATCTTTTTTGTATGCACTGTGATTTTTTTATTCATAATAAATATTCGTTTATTAAGTTCTGCCTTTGTCTGGTAAAGACTCACGTTACCTGAAGAGACCGTTTTATTGGTAATCTTAAATCACATAATTATTGTGTTAAAATATACTGTGTGGGTTTTTTTAGTCTGATTCGTTTGGGGTACCAAGGCACCCCATTTCTAAATTGTCTTGGTGGTGGCAGCGTTATTTTGATATTTGTTATATCATTATAGTTAATTGCGGGTGGTATTAAGGGTGGATATTTGTATTTTTATCACTATTTCCGGTCTAGTGCAGACAGATAGTGAATTTTAACCCTTTTACCACCAGAACCAAGTCACGCGCACGCTTGGAGTAGAGTGCGTTCGTGACAACACCAGTATGTGATCTAAACATTTTGCAGATCAAGACACTGCATTGATCTAGAATGTTTTTGAACGTATCAGTGGGTCTTTCTACATCACATCTGGCACTTGTGTTTTTTATTGTTTGAGTGACAGTCACTAAGAAATTGACATTCTTCTTTAGTGGGGCTATTGGGGACGGTAACCTTTCCATTGAAAAGCCATGTGCCATCCCATTGCTGTACTTAGTTTGTAAGGCAAATGAAATGCAACGAAAACTCTAGCAACAATTTACTTAGACAACCCTCGTGGTGACACTCTGCTCATGGCCACCAACGTGCTCTATTATTATATACTACAATTGGGAAGAGGCAGCTCATACCAAACGCTTTAATGTCAGCAGTACACTTTACTCACATCTTGTGCAGAGTGCCTACAGTGCACCAGCGGAGTTTTTACAAGAAGTACCCTTCGTGTTGGGTTATTTTGTTAAAAATATTGAACTGCTTGCCCTCTGGCTAATGATAAGACTCATATCTACTCTTTAAAACAACAGTACAAGCTTATCTCATTGTTTATGTAAAGCTGGTCTAATGGGGTTAGTAGTGTGGGGAGCGTTAAGAACCAAAACAAGAGGTTGTTTAGAAAGAATAGTTGTGGGAACTGGGAACAGTCTGAATTTTATCCAAGGAGGGTTTGCTTTAATCTAGGGTTAAGCCCCATATCTGCAATTCCACTAGGGTCCATGGCTGCTCACCTGTCTTGGATCGGTTGCATTGACTTCCACTTCCATGGGATGGGCTGCTACCTTTCCTGTTCTGCGGCTGCTCTTTGATGGCCTGTTGAATCATACTGCCAGGAAGGAAGAACCCAAATGTTTCATTGCAACCACCATACTGAATAATATTGATAAAGTAGGGTAGTACAGAAAAGTGTGGTGCAGTCTCCTATATAATGTTGAGTAACAGTCAAGCCAAAAGCAATCTAGTACATTTTGTTCTAAGAAAACCCAACAATGCACATAAATAACTTAAATATATCATCTCGTACATTGAAATCATAGTACAAGTTTGTGATAGGCTTCCAGAGATGTTGACCTCATAATTGTGCTTGATTATTGTTTTCCACTCCCGAGCTTTCAGTGTGAGCTGTACATAGAATTACAGTATAGATTGTATGCAAAAAATGCAAAGCCCTTGGAAAATCCTGAAGCCACATCCAGCACACAAATCTAAACATATACAGTCTAGGTCATAAGCATCAGACGATTTGCAAGCAGTATGCTTCTTTGTAGTGGTTATGGGTGGGTGGCTTTCTAGTAAATGGTATGCAATAATATTGTTGGAAAATGCCAAGTGATTTCTATAATTAGCTTGCTTGGCATTATGTTACAATATAAAAAGGAAAACTGTAATTATGTTTCCTAAACTGTCACTTTTGGTCAGCTTTGTGACTCGTTTTTAGCCACAGCTTACCCAGATGGAGATCTTTGATGGCCTGGAAAATCTGCTTTGTAGAACTTTGAAGTAGTTCTCTCTGGAACCTGCAAGAGTTAAGGGTGACAAAACCAGTTACTATTTACTGGAAAAATGGGGGGGGACTCTAAACATATTTGTATTTCGATCACTAGTTGGATTGGTTTCTGTGGCTACAAAGAGTTAATAACATAAGCCCATTTTTATGGTTCAGAATCATAAAGCTATATCCTTCACACTAGGATATGTAGATCATGTTTACAGAACATCTTTGGCTTCTCTGTTAGTCTTTGCGTATACTGTGTAGAGTTCTGTAATTCTAATAGGGTTTAAAACATAATTTGCAATGGTCGGCTGCATTTTAGAGATACTTAGACACAGTGACAGAGATTTATTCTTTCTGTTTTGTCAGGCTAAGAAAACAGAGTAACTTTTATGAACAAAACTTTGGTAACTTGATATTTTCATTTGTGACTGCACCATATATAAAAAATAAAGGCATAAAAAATGCAAATATATTTTTATTTCATAAGCAAAATAAATTTACTCCCACAGTCCCTCTATGAGAATCTGCAGCATAAATTAAGCTGATGCTTTACATGGAGTGTACAAAGGCTTTTATTCTTTGTTTTTTATTTTCTGTGGTTCTTTTGTGCCACCACTTAACCATCCATCAAAGTACTATCAATTAAATACTTAAAGGTTGTAATGTAAGGACGTTTTATTTTACTGAGAGAGTGGTAGTTAAGCAGAACAGCCTTCCAGCAAAAGTGGTAGATGCTTAGATTTGTTACTGTCCTGGACACACAAAGGGTTTCTTTTAAAACCACTTGTAGAGACTTAAGCCTTTGTTTACTGTTTAAAATGCATTTCATGGATGTGAAAATGAAACCAATGGTGCTTTTATTAATCAATTTTCTAATGACTTTATTTTCAAGGACATAGTATCTCTCTCTGACACAAGATCATAGTATTCACAGAACCATCTGTTATGCTTTAGCAAGGTCAGGTGAGTGAAGCTTAATCTGGACTGGGTATTATTCTATATGAATCTACTTACTGCCTGCCTCATGGATTTCAAGAAGGCTCTAGGCAGGTCAATAGGTACTGTTTGGAAAAAAGAGCCATGATCTCTGACTTTTGGTAAGTAATTTTTAAGTTTGAGAGTTGCCCAAAGATTTCAAACTCTTTCATGATCACTGGCGGAGAGGTTTCTGGCTAGGGCATGAAAAACAGTAAGTCGTTCATGTATGCTGCTACTTTATGCTTTTTCTGCAGAAATCATGATTCTGGTGAATCCTTAACAAAGAGGCCTCAAATTAGAGAGCAAAAATGAGGGTGGTGTGGAGCAGCCTCCCAGCAGAAGTATTTCGAGGTTCACAAAACCCCAGAGATTTTTTTACCTAATTTTTGCACCTCTCTATTATAACTTGGTGTTATGGTTGAGATTTTTGAAGATAGTATTAAAAGTTTTGTTTTAGAGTGATCTAAGCTATGATTTTTTTAGTATAGATATCTCTAGCATTGCAGTTATACGGTATATTGCATTTGCTAGTACTTAATAAGCATAATTGGACTCATAAATACTTCACACGTTGAACCTTAACCACATTTTCTGGGAACATTGCCAAAAATGCCAATCAAAGCTTGTTTTAAGCCTGTTTGACCACAACAAAAGTAACATCTTCTAATGTGTGAGTGGGAGAGTGAGATATGACTCAGCTACAGCGGGCAAACAAATGAACTGAGATTTGTACAGAGGCACGAAATTGGCAAGATTTGTTAAAAATAAAAGTTGTATAAATCTGAACGCAGAAGTCTATAAAATATACTTAGTATAGTGATGTTTCATGTAGGTCGAAAGATAAATAATAACATCTTGTCCCAACCCTCATCATCCCAAAAACAACTTATGTGTTGTTGTTTAATATACAGAAAATGTAGTCTCAGTGGTACTAGTCTGCAAAAAGAGTGGAGGAACAACTAATAAAATGCCTACCTTTGGAGGAGGTTCTTCAGTTTGTAGCGATTCCCAGAATACATCATCTTTTCCAGGAGTTAAAGGAATCATGACCATATCAGACAAGGAGCTGCTATAGTGATTCTCCTTACTGGATCGGAGATTTTCATTCTTTGTTTAAGGAAAAACAAATAAGTGATCATAAATTCATTTAGGATAACAAGCACTGTCTCCAAAGACCTTCTGGACCATTCCAATCAAAGTTAACATCTCCACAGAGAGCTGCAAACAAGCCAGGGTTTCTGAATATCTCTGCTTAAACACTAATACCTCACCTGTATTCAAGCACAAAATATATGCAAATAATGGTCCCTCTTGTCACCTTCAAGGTCTGGAATTCAACACCCCTGCCGTAGCTGGCCACGGCGGAATTAACAAGTAACAAATAATTATATCAGCGTTTGCCTTGTTTAACAAACTCAATGAAATACAGCACTAAAAGAACTTATCACATGACCACTCAAACGATGAAAGTTTCTTTTTAATTGTAAAAAGAAATATTCAAAATTCACGTTCTTATACCGAAAATTAACGTTATGTATGTTTTTTCCTTAAAAAAGGGATGTTTTAGCACTTTAGGAATTTTAAGATAAAATGGTTGTTCAGGTACATGTGAAGTAGGTAGTACCTGGGGCTAGATATATTAGCGTTTCGAGAAATCGAAAGGTTTACAGTGCCAAATGTATAGTATTAATATCAATTTTTATATTTACAATGATCTTTGCTTTAACATCTTTTTCGATAGATTAGACCAAAAGGGATGTATAGTGGTGTTGTATTATATGGAGGCAGGATAAGTTGTGAGATGTCTCCTATTATCATTACTCAATTCATTATTCTGAGATTTACTCGGACCACAACATACATAATTATTTGTATTCTGTAAATTGTTAAAGATAAAAAATAAAGGTGGCAAAGTGATATTTTGTTTGACAGCAGCTCAATTAATTCATTGGCACCCATACGGCTTATTTATGCATCTGTGAAGTAAACCTTGGCTATTACAGAAAAAGAATGGTTTCTAAACTTGATTAGTATTAAATCTACTTTAAAGTCTAAGATGGCTAAGTCCCATTTGGCAGAGACAAAAATAATGCTAACTCAGGACATGTTCCAGCCGTCAGGTTAATGGTAATCAGTACTGAATTAATACAGCCATAACCAAATTAATTACATTTCCTGGTAGTTAAAAACATCTATTGCATCTTGATATATAACCTTACACTTTCACATGAAATCAGATTAATATCATCATATCAATATTAATAACAATAGCAATGTTTATAATGTGCCATCGCCAAACATGCATGTTGTAGTGATGGGAAGTTCGGATCATTAAAGTGAATCAGATCATTTCGATTCGTTCACTGAAATGATCCGATTCATGATCCGAATCTTCGGATCACTCAGTGTGACTCACAGGAGTTACTGTTTTCCAGTCACTCCGTGCAGGCACACTAATGATTGGCCCCGCCCCTTTCATTATGAATCCTCCCCCCTGCCTCCAGTGATGTCAATGAAGGCAGAGAGTCGTTCAAAGATTCGGATCTTACAGGGATCCGAATCTTACAGTGATCCGGATCACTGTAAGATCCGGATCACTGTAAGATCCGGATCACTGTAAGATCCGGATCTTTGAACGACTCTCTGCCTTCATTGGGATTCGAATCAGTCAGATAAGATCACCATACTGTTATAAATAAATACATTAATAATCACTGCCCCCAGGATTTACATTCCCCTTTACCTTCAACTGCACCTTAAGCTAACTTTATTAAATTAATTAAATTAACCCTCACCATTAAATTAACCCTAAACACCCCATCAACCATGTCTGCCCCTAAAATTAACCCTTAACACCCCATCAACCATGACTGCCCCTAAAATTTACCCTTAACACCCCATTAAGCATAACTGCCCCCAAATTAACCCTAAACACCCCATTAAGCATAACTTCCCCCAAATTAACCCTAAACACCTCATTAAGCATAACTGCCCCTAAATTAACACTAAAGACCCCATTAAGCATAACTGCCCCTAAATTAACCCTAAACACCCCATTAAGCATAACTGCCCCCAAATTAACCCTAAACACCTCATTAAGTATAACTGCCCCTAAATTAACACTAAAGACCCCATTAAGCATAACTGCCCCAATTAACCCTAAACACCTCATTAAGCATAACTGCCCCTAAATTAACACTAAAGACCCCATTAAGCATAACTGCCCCTAAATTAACCCTAAACACCCCATTAAGCATAACTTCCCCTAAATTAACACTAAAGACCCCATCAACCATAACAATTTATTAGGTAATTTATCTGGAGTACATGCAATTAATTTAGGGGCAGTTATGGTTAATGGAGTATTTAGGGTTAATTTCAGGGGCCGTTATGGTTAATGGGGTCTTTAGGGTTAATTTCAGGGGCTGTTATGGTTAATGGGATCTTTACGGTTAATTTCAGGGGCAGTTATGGTTGATGGGGTATAAGGGTTAATTTTATGCTGATGACGGAGGGTTAATTTAATTAATTTAATAAAGTTAACTGTAGGTGCAGTTATAGGTAAAGGGGGGCAAACTTAGGGGAATCTAAATCCAGGGGGCAGTGTGAACATTATTAATGTATTTATTTATAAAAGTATGGTCTCAGTAATATTCTCTGTAAGATTCGGATCCTTGTAAGATCCGGATCCCTGTAAGATTCGAATCATTTGAATCATTGAATCATTCGAGTCTTCGGATCATTCGAGTCTTCGGATCATTCGAGTCTTCGGATCATTCGAGTCATTGAACGAGTCTCTGACTCTGAGTCATCGTTCCTCTGTGAATTAATGAGCTGTAACCTGACCCCAGAGTCTGTGTCTGAGTGCTCTGCAGATGACTCACAGCTCTAGGATCAGGTTACAGCTGAATGATTCACAGACTGAACCGCTACAAATGAATCGTTCAGTCTACTGAACCGATTCATCTGGATCACTAAAAAGAACCGGATCAAATGAACGATTCGTTCATGATCCGGACATCACTAGCATGTTGCAGTTCAGGAAAGTTACCTCTGGGAGAGCAGCTCTTGGAAGTGCTGGGGTACATGGGCTAGAACTGCTCCCAGAGCCAAGTCTGCTGTGTGCTGGATGCATCAGACCAGTCCATTTCATGTTACTGGGGTTAACTACTGCATTCTTCTTCTCCTGTATCTGGAAAGCACAGAACATCATAAATGACTGACCTGAGTGCCAGTAGAAGGTGAGAAAAGCAATGAAAGGTCCCTTCCACCCATTTATATATCATTCGAAATGCTTTATTTGATAATACATCTCATATTCCTTTAAAGGAACGAATATTTTATATTATAACACTTCTAATTGTACAAAAATTTATTTAGGTGACGTTTATAAGGTGAATCCAATCAGGAGCAAAAACTAAACTGATGATTACGTTCAAACTAACTTCATATTTAGTGCTTTAAGCCACTTAAGCCAGTTCAGCTCCAAAACTCAGTCCTCGGCTTTTGACATAACAAACTGAGCCATGGAGAGCTTAAGATCATGCTGGCTCTTCGATCTATACCTCAAAGGTATCCCTATTTTCATGGGACAGTCCTGCTTAGCTGCCCCACCATACCGCTTTTGCGGGCAGTGGGGAGATCCTCTGATCTCTGGAGGCATCTCTGGGGGCAATAAAATCTCTGGGGGCAATAAAATCTACGGATGTCTTCATTGTAGCTCCTAAATGATCACCTTGCGATGCTCTAGAGCTGAAAGCCGCATCTTTGGGTATGGTGGGTGGTCCCGCACTCTAGCCACACTCCCTTCCGAGGCTTACCATAACCCCTTCTGCCCCCCAACATGCCCCCTTCCTGTTTCTAGCAACACATTTGTCCTGATTTGGACACCTGAAATGTTGGGGGTAAAATGTTGACTTTTGACTTTGCCAAATACAACCCTTAAATGTTGTGCATATGATTTTATTAATGTTAGCTGTTTGTGCGAAAGAACGTTTGGCAAAGACTTTATTTTCACAACATAAATGAACATTTTTTACTTCAAGAGGCAAAAGGTAACATTTTCTACTGAGCACAAGCTCCCAACTTCTTCACAAGTTTCATTACTGGCAATGATTATGAGTCATCTGGTCTATGCTTATTTTTAATTCACTATAATTATAGCTGTGTGTTAACTGAGGATTTTTATTTTATAATAATTCCAATGTGTAAAAATATATTTGATAAAAATTAACTCACCAAACACCATTTATCACCAAACAGCATAATATGCAAATCCCAAAATAAGGAGAAAAAAATATTACCAATTGAAACAGCAGCACTACAGCAATGGATACACACACCCATCAGCATGCTATGGGACTGAATTTCTCCCAAAATTGGACCATTTTGATAAATTGAGTAAGGGAGGTGATAAAGCTGCAGTACTAATAGAGCCCTTGGAAGACTCTAGCAGGTAGATGCGTCCAGCCCCATGGTACCACACATCAAATTAGAACATTTTTTTAAATTGTTAGAGCAATTAAGGAGATTGAGCCACAGCAGGGCAGGGCACAGGGCAGGCACTGGCGGACAGACACATCCAACCATATGGTACAAGACTGAAACCCCCCCAATATTACAAAAATGCACTACTTCAGAGAAAGGAGGGACATTGAGCAGCAGAGGCAGGGTACAGGGCAGCCACTGCCAGACAGACAGGTAAATGCTGATTGGCAATAGAATAAAAGTAAGAAAAAACTCCACAGGTTATCAATCAAAGCCAAAACTGTCATCAAGAATCACCAACATGGTGTAATGTTGTTGTAATGGCAGCAAAACGTGGTAAACATATTAACAAATTTTACCGAATTTTTAGAGATTTTCCCATTTGTTTTTGTTTGTTTCACTGAGGGCCCTCCTCGTTATCAAAGATTTGCATGAACGCACAAATTTGGCAAATTTTGTTAATTCTTTTGTTTGTACTAATCCTAATGCAGAATCTACTATTTACCAAATGTAACTTATGCCACAAAGTTTCATATTACACACACTAAAAATGTCCAGAAATGTTTTGTTATATATTTAATTGGTAATATTACCTCCGCATTGACGATCACATGCGAATGATCCTTAAGGTGCTTTTGTGCCTCCGCGTTCTTCGTCTTGTGATCATGTTGAAGAATTAATAATTGAGTCTGATCCTTGGGCAGTGTGCGATGATGCTTCTTATGGCTCTGTGTTTCCTCTGCTCTCTAAATATACAAAAAAAATCAATATTCACAACTGTTAAGAGTGATTTAAGCGACAAAATACATAATATTTGCAGATTTTTATACATAAAGATAGGTATATAAACAAATATATTTTTTCTCTTGTGTACTTAATTTGTCATATATGATTTTCATTTTAGTAGAAACATTTCCATTTAGCTCATTATACTGGCTGTTTTTCCTGATGTAAAGACTCAAAGCTTCATCTGTCCTTGGTCCCCTCTTAGATTCAGGATAGCCATACTCTATGCCCATCCTATGCATGTTAAAATGACCTTACTATATTACCCTCAACCATCACAGATGTATTTAGTAGCTAACTTTACTGTCTCTAAAAGCCTAATATAGAGGCATTATGGGCATTAGATAATTTTTCCCCTTTCCTTGTGATTTTTCTTAATGGTGCAGATACTCTTGTACTTGATTTCCTATTGGCAGGAGACCTCCACCAATAGAAACAAAGTATGAACCTTCGCACTATTTGAAATGAGCACAAATTGCACAAAAGTGCCGTTCAAATAACTAAAAACAAAATACCGGTAAGTATTTCTTTCCCTTCACCCATTAATACGCTTCTAATTAAGTTCAGAGTTCAGTGAACAGGAGATAAACATATCTGCTCCCTTACTGTTGCATGTAGTGACACGTCTGTCGCTTTGTTACTTCCATCTGGTTTCTGACTCCAATCTTCCTGCTGAAAAATTGATGCATAGCATGGTTATTTAATTTGCATGTGGATGCCCCCTGTGTGCATTGCTACATCTTTTCATAGTTTGATAAAGGTACAATGCATTCTGCAGCAATCTAGAATTAGGAGACACAACATACAATTATATGGGGGCACATTTAGAAAAAGGCGTTACAGACTTTTTTCTCAAGTGTCCCCAAACAGTTGACGTTTTCAGGTCCTCCTCGGTAGGATAATCAGTGTCTGGCCTTAGCCCTTTTAAAATTAGCCACCTGGATGAGGTGAGGAGAAACAAAATGCATGTTCTTCTGTGAGTAGGTGAGGAGCACAGTAGACCAGCTTTGACAAGACATGATCATACCTGGGAACTTTTCAGGGCTGGCTGCCCAGGGCGCCCTCTCTCCTGCTTTTTATAGATGAATTGGTTGTGGCCACAAGGGTTCAGGGCTAGTCCTTCTAGTTAGACTATCAAGAGGTAGTCATGGCCAACTAACTGCCTTTCCCACGTCCAGAGACTGAAGATACTAGCCTTGGAACTTGGAGAAGCAGCAATTTACCCGGTAATATTTCACACACTGTGAAGGGACAAACTATAATGCACTTCAAACTTAATTGATGTGTGTTTTATTTATGACGTGTGTTTGTATGATAACTCCAGTTGTGTTATTAGTACAAACCATTCAACTCTATAAACTGGCTTATATAAACTTTGTCACTTCTACCAAAATAAGGTTTGCAGAATCCTGGTTTCACAAGTGAAAACGAGAGCAAAAATAGATATGTGTATTGATTTTGTCGTTTCTTAAACAGCAGACAAATGATAGCTCTTCTAGGAAAAACTGATTTAACAGGAAATTCACTGTGGTCATAAAGAAGTGAATCTGGTAAGTAATGTATTCTGAATTTGTAATATACTGTTGATATGGACTTTTGTGTAATTTAAAGAACATATTAAGGAATCGTATTTACTTAATTAACCTGGGTGGTGGTGGGTGCTCCTGAAGGTATATGTTATCCACAGAAAAATATTTTATATATATATTATGGTCTCAGAGGACCATTGGCAAGCCGTTACCTTCTAGTACTGTGGTTGAGCATTTTTCTTAAAGACTCGTTAAATATAAAAAACAAACAAACATTATAGGAAAGGATTACTAACACTTTCAGTGTATTACTAGTAACAAAAATGTAAAAAAAAAATCACAAATATTGTTTGATAATTTTGGATGTACCCCAAAACACTGCTCAGTACAAGCACAAATATGTGTTTTTAAAGGGCGAAGAATGTTTTGTTTGTTCTTTTTTTTTTTTAAAAAAAGAACAGGCCTCTTTACTGCATTCGGCAAACAAAACAATATAGCAATATAAGGTAACAAGAAAATAAATGGGTTAATTTAGACTAAAGACACTAAGCGAAAAATAATATTATTTTGCAAAATGTATAATCACTGGTCTGAAAACAGGAATGATGTGCTTAGAAAAACTTTAATAAGGGCCTCTGAGCAAACAGTAATTAGGCTGTTAAAGGAATTTAACTAAAATCTAATATAAAATTACTGTAATTATGAAAGTGCTTGATTTGTTTTATTATATGAATTAATCCTTTTCCTGGCTGAGAGGCCATTCCTATGTTAAAGCACATCACTGACAAAGCAATCCTAGTTTAGAAGTTTGTTCACTAAGAACTTGGTAGCTACTACTCTATACATTTCAACATTTAAAACATTTTTTGAGGTTGTGTTAGATGTGCAACTAGTGGTCGGGCATTTTGATGTCACTTGTTGATCTATTTATGTACTTGAGTAAGAATGAATAACAATGCATTTACATAAACCAATTTTCTGCTTTTTATATGCCTATTATTGTGACTTTTAGAGATGCAGAACACTGTGATACACTCATAACCAGCAAATATTCAGCTCCTAGAAAAGAGGGACATCAGTGGAGGAAAGAAGGATAGTGGGATTTGGGATCTGGGTTAGTAGCCAGATCTACATGATGCAGAATTTATCTGGGGAAATTTTAAGAGCCCCACTAAGTGGAACTAGACCTAAAAAGTAAGTAAAAAGATTCTGTTTGTACAGTAAAATGGACCTGTTTCCTTTCACTCTTATCACGTCCGTCGGTAAGAGCACATCTTGTTTGTTCAACGTGTCTCCTGCTTTCCTTCCCTTTTGACTCTTGTTTTTGACTTTCTTCCTGGTCCGTCCATCTTGTATCAAATCCTTGTCGTTTTCTCAGTTCCAGCTCTCTTTTCTGGTGCTATGGGTTCAACAGAACAGCCGTGTTAGTGACCAACACAACATTTCTTCACTACTAATCCGTAAATGTATCTTAGACTATGTAGCTAACTAGGCCTATCAAATAACACTACTGTGTTGTACAGTGCTGTAGAATATGCTGGCTCTATATAAATCAATAAATAATTATAACAATTTGATTGACTATGATAACTTCCATTCCCATTACGATTGACCTCACATAGGACATGCTATTTAATAGAGAATCGTCTTTAAAATAAAGTTTAATGTCACCTGAATGTATTATTCATAATAAGTAGAAATTCTTACATTCCCATTTCCTTAAGGCTTTTTTTTAACAAAAAAAAAGATTGTGCACATGTTTCTTTTTGCACATGGCTAATTCTGTGGTTCCAAAGACCCATATTGGAGTAATTTTGGCATAACTTGAATTGTAAAGGCCCAGCTTGTTGTTGTACTAGTGTTTCGTCTGTTATAAATCAGATGATGATGCTTTCAATACAAAGGAAAAGGCTCTCAATTCCTACATCCTCCAGCTTTTTCCTCTGCTCCTTCTGCTGCTCGATCCGCTTCTGGCGCTCTGCCAGGAGCTGCTTTTTGTATCTTTCCTGGTCCTTTAGCTGCTGTTGTAATTGTTGCTGTCTCTGAGGATCTGATCTGTTCTTGTTTTCCTGCTGCAGTCGCAAGAACTCGCGACGGAGAGTCGATTCGCCAGGAAGATTAACAATGGAGCTAAAAACAAAAAAATGAAGGTTTTTTTTAAATCTTATCTTAACTATTCTTTAAAGGCTATACAATCCCCAAAATGCCGAGAGATGTGCAAACTTTGCAAAACACAAAGAGAAAATCTTAAGTGTCAAAGTGGTAGAAAGTATATGCCACCGTTCAGTTGCAAAGTCAATTATTGCAATGATTTAGAGAGTTTAATATGTCTAAAATGAATTTATATGGAGACATTTCACTGCATTAATGAGGAAATGTAAGTGGATCCAATGTTATCGTACATTAGTGTTAACTAAGCTATTATTTGCTATTGTAGTAGAGATATGCATTACAATATTTGAATTGAATTTCTCTCTAACTAATGCCTAATAAATTAAGAAGAATCAGCATTTAGATTATTCAGTTATTCTGAAAGCATTGCTTTAGTGGAATATACTATATACTATATACTACAGTTTTGGAGTTCTATAGCTGCTGTTCCACCTATTCTGCTGAATTTCACAGTTGCTAAATGCTTAATCTCTTCCCAGACATAATTCTCCAACCACACAAAACTTTGTCTTGTTCATTATTTTTGTTGAACAGTTAACTGTCAGGAAATAAAATCAGATGCTGATTGGTTTCGACTACATAATGTTTTTATTTGATTAAACCTTTAGGGGACAGACAAAAATGCCAAATCTTCCAATCATTTCTTACCAGAAAGTGCAGTTAATTATTTTTGAAATAGGACAGCACCTTTAAAATAACTTTGGCCTCTTTTGAAGAAGACTGTTTTACACATCTCTCAACATTTTGGGTGTCCAAATCAGATTGCCTGTGTTGGATGGTTTGGCAAGAGGGAGGGGTGGGGCATGGTCTTGAGAGAGACCAAGACTGAGGAGGGAGTGTGGTTGGGATAGGACCACCTGCCCACCACACCTAAAGAGCCACCCCACAGCGCCCAGCTTCATTGTGGAGGCCTATGCTGCATCAGTAGAGCTCCCCATTGGTTTTTATAGCTTCCTGGGCAGATCAGAGGATCTCCCCGATTGGTCCTTGACTAGGCCTACGTAGAGCGGCAGGTTTAGGTAGTGTAAAAGAGTGCAAAGACGTGTTAGGTATATATTTGTTTTTCAAGTGTATCATGTTTGTGAATGTACAATTTGTGAAGGAAAATATAAAGAGAAATTTGTATTTTGCTCATTGTCCATTAGTGTTCAGTAGGATATTTCCAATCAACTTTAACAGCCAGTTTACAGCTCTTACATTGGCTTTGACATTTATCTCCTGTGCCAAAGCAGCTGTACCTGGCAGGTTAAACAACTTTCCAGGACTTTTACCCGAAATAACCTGTGTTACCTTCAATGGTGTTTCTTTGTCTTCTTTAGCCATTGCAGTTTACATTGATAATTATGACTGGTGCATAGAAAAAGAGCTACCAAATGCTTTATCTATGAAAAATACAGATAAAGATAAGGACCCACTTAACTTACTGATGATTACAATTACTTGTATCTGAAACCTTTCAGAAGGTTAATTATATAAATAAATTAACACAATCTAAGGTAAAAGAAAGATGTCCATTTACATGCTATAGGTCCAGGAACTAGCCATATAGACTCCTAGGGAGGCAAGACTATATAAGAATTATATAAAGTCAGAGCATCTGCATACAAATAAATACCTTGGTTCTCCCTCATCTTCATTCATTTCATCATCCTCTTCTTCACTTCCACTATATTCATATCCAGTTTCATCTAAGAAATAAAAAATAAGTTCTATGAAAATAAATTGATACATTATATAGAAAAAGAAATACATCTGTCAACCATAGAACTTCCCCACAGCTAAAAGTTAATTGTATTTTTTATTTTTAAATTTTAGAAGAAAGCATTATAGGAGGAACTATAATTATGAATAATAAACTCATAAGAAAACTCAAGGGTTTGGCAAATGTGTTTCTAATTCAAAGAATGGCACTTAAGCTTTTTTTTACTCATACTTTTCTTTCCAGGCTTTTTCTAAGTGGCTCAGTTAATTACTTTTAAAGTGTCTGTACTGGCTGAGGTTGGCCAGGAATGATCTCTCATTTTATTTTCTGGAGAGCTAGTTATCTATTGCACATACACCATTACATTAAAACAGTTGATGGTTGTAATATGCTGAATCAGTGTGGTGACTCATAAGCAGGGGGCGTAACTAGAAACCACCAGGCCCTGGTGTGAAAAATTGCCCCGGGCCCCCAAACTTCAACAGCTGGTCTGTGCCATCATTGCCCACACACAACTGGTCTGTGCCTTCTTTGCCCCTTGCCCCCCTTCCAACATACAACATATGTAAACACACTTACATAAATTACACTCACTCCATCTCACCCCACTTACACATCCATGCTCAAAAACACAAGCACACATCCATGCTCAAACACACACACACAAGTCCACATCCATGTTCACACACACAAGTCCACATCCATGATCACACACACACACATATCCATGATCACACACACGTACACATCCATGATCACATACACATCCATGATAACAAACATAGTACACATCCATGATCACACACACATGTACATTACCATGATCACACATACACATCCATGATCACAAACACACAAGTACACATCCATGATCACACACACGTACACATCCATGATCACACACACACAAGTACACATCCATGATAACACACACACACACAAGTACACATGCATGCTCAAACACATACACACAAGTACACATCCATGATCAAACACACACAATTGCACATCCATGCTCACACACACAAGTACACATCCATGATCAAACACACACAAGTGCACATGCATATATACACATATATCCCACGGCCCACCCCTACTTTTTGCTTCGTATTTGTCCGCTTTGTGGGAGGTATGACATTACTTTTTTGGCTTCGTACATATTGCTCAATACCATGCACAAGTCTAGTTTAAACTGTTATTACAATCTCTGCTTGCACAATTTATTTTTATATTATTTGAAATATTTTTTTTGATTTTCTTCTCAGACCAGCCCTGTTAGAAGAACCTGGACCAGTCTGGGGGGCAATGTCAGGATTTTTGGTAGAGGGGCTATCACCCTAGGCCTAGTCTAGTCAGTCCAATATATATGCCACTAGACATGTACATCAATACCTTAATGATATGTGTGAAAGGTTGAAATTAATTACTAAACAATATTTAAATACCAGAACATCTTACTCTTTCTTCAATGTGTATATATGAGCCACACACAAAGGTTCAGTTAAGAGATCCACTTTAACAGAAGAAGGAAAAACTACCTTCACTCAAATCCCCAATAAATGGACGCACCACACTTTCACCAATTTTCACATCTGGGGGTATGCGTTGACCGAGTAAACATTCTTTTTTACCTTTCTCTCCTTTCTTTTTTCTGGTCCTATCCAGATGGTCTTTGAGCATAATACGTATCTGCCGCTCGTTTTGAATATCTCGAACAAATGAATGCTTAAGAAGTGTTTCTGTAGAAGGACGATGTGTGTAATTTTTAACAAGGCAGCTATCCACAAAGTTCAGACATTTCTTTGACCTGAAGGAAAGAGGAGAAAACAACATATGTAGAGAAGACATTAGCGCAATAAAATCTGACAGTTGATACTGTGTTGCTTTGAGATAAACAGGTGCGGCCTTATCTTATATTTACTTTATCTTCGGAGAGATAATGTGGTTCCTTAGAGCTTAGGAAGTACCACACAGGGAGGTTAGTATTAACAGGCTTACTGACATTAGGAATGTACAGTTTTGGTGCAATCAGCAGGATCATTCCATTTCTCTGGAGACCGCTCTGTATTTTGGAACTTTGCCCCAGAATTTACCTTCATAAATTTGGCTCTATGCCCGCTCATTATATTTGAATGTTTCAAATAATTTTGCACTAAAATGATCGGAAATCATGTTAAGAGTGTAGCAAGAAAAAGCAATACCACTTGTTTGGTATACTTACCACTTCCTTGATTTTAATTTTGGTGGGGGGTTTCGTGGAATAAGGAAAAGTGCTCTCATAGGGTGCATGTCACACAGAGCTGGAAATGCAAAAATGACACAAATACAACATGATTTATCTATTTAGACCCTTCCTGGCTTAAAGGTTAACTACAAATTATACCAGCAGAAAATGGAATTTTAGCTAATTATATACAGTACATACTGCATATATTTATGTTTTGCAAAAACAAATGCTCATGAACAATTGCTCAGAAATAAATCTAAATGGCTTAAATATACATCTTTCCAAATCGCTTTTACGTTAGGGTAACTAGGACTGTTTTAACTATACAAAAGCATTTGGGGAAACATGCAATTATTTGAATGTCCCATGCACTAAAATTATTATAAGCATTTCTAGTTAAATGAGCCGTCTCTCCATCCTACTTTACAAGTTATTTCATTATTGTTACTCAACTTTAAAGATCCCCCTGAAATACTAAATCCTTTCAGTAAGAAAAATGAAGCCGCATCTATTAAAAAAGAGAAATGGGGAACCCCCCTTGCAAAACTCAATATAGGGGCTTATTCACCTAAGTGAGAGTTAGCGAAAGAGTTTGAAAGGGAGTTCAACTTCACTATGCATCACTAAGGACTGGCCCTGACATGTGCCTCCTACAAAAAAAGACTGACAATGCCTACCCCTATCTGTTAACTTTCCAAAAAAACTATGGATTATACAGGGCCAACCCAGCAATGCTTGTAAGAGCATCTCACTGGGGTTGATCGCTCATAATACATATTATAGTCGGTACGTTGAAGCTGCAGGTCTATTAAAAACTCACCTACAGGCTCCAGCTATGGTGAATAAAGCCATATGCGTAAAATTGTCCCGGTCGGATGGTCTTACAATGATTTAAAGTAGGTGGTCGATGAGTATGCATAACTCTACAAATACCATACTTATACGTAAGACTGCAGCTTCTGTATATTAATCATTTGATTTCACATAAAACACGTGTTTACCTCAAGCGCAAGCCAAATTCGAAGACATTTACATTACATTTACTGTCAATACTGTTAAAATGATTGTTTCATATAAAGGCATACAGCTGCTAACAGATCAATTTTTATTGTCTATATTTGACACTAGAAAAGCCACTCACATCACTGCACTTAAAACCTGTCTCCGCCATGACTATTCCACACAAATAAACCTTGCTATAACCAATTACAGGATCACAATTTATGTCGCTGTATACTTCGATGTCTACAAATCGCCTCTTTTAATAGAAGAGGCTTTGGTGGTTTTAAAGTTCTTCTGTAGAGCATAAGAAGATTTTTCGTATTGGTGCAATGAAATCCGTCACAATTTGAGGAGTTAGCTGAGAAATGGGTATCCCAAAAGGACATTTTTAGAAATGTCACAATTCTGTTCAAATGGAAAATGTTTGGATTAAATGTTGTGACATTTAAGAATTATCTCTAAGGACAGTTCTAAGGAGAGCGTGGAAGATTGTACCTTTTTGTAATTTAAATGTTAAACCATTACTAAATGCGGTGTGGCCTTTGGTGTTTATACCATAACTCCAGAAGAAAAAAAACACATTTTATTATACTAAATAATCAAGTTACATTTCTATAAATTATTTCATTTTGAATGTATTTCATTGGTTTATTCGGATCAATGAAAATGGAGAATACTAATAGAAATTCAGGTAATGAATAATATGTTATGGCAAAGCATGTGTTATTAATTGTTCATATTTACTAAGGGGTTGTACTGTCGGAGGAGAGATGAGAGGGGTTCTGACAGAAACATTTAAGTACATGAAAGAATTTGTCAGGAGGGGAGTATATATCAAAAGAGGAGAAATGTTATAACGTTACAATACCCACTTAGCAGACATGGTAGACATTAATACAGTGAGGGAATGTAAACATGCATGGGGTAGACATATGGCTATCCTGAATATAAGACAAGGCCAAAGGCCAATTAGGGTTTGAGTCAGGAATAATGGAAGTAGTTGGGCCAACTAATTATTATCTGCCATTAAATTATATGTTTCTATAAAAGTTAAATGTGCGTGGATTGGTTGTTTTGTCTGAGCAGGCAAGCCTTAACATGCACGAATTCAGCAAAAGGTATTGTTTAAATCTTTGCCTTGGGCTTCCTTACTATGCTGCCTGTAAAATAGTTTATTGTGGACTGGGATGGGGTAATCAGCATTAAGAGGTGTTGGGTTTTGGAGTTGAAGGGTACCTTGTGAGAGCGCTACAAGATGGGGAGTAGAGTATTGCGTGTAAGGGATCAGGAGTTGAAGTGTAGCTGAAGTGATTTGATGTTTGAAGAGACAAGTTCTTGCCTACTTCAAAACATGACTTAATGTGTCCCCTGCACTGTGTACTATCTATTTAATCTTTAATTCAAGTATCCTTAGGTCATATTGAATATTTGTGATAGAATATATAATATATTGTAATAAAAACAGTGCATTCCTCGTCACACATCCTGTTTGATATACATCATACGATAAGCTTCAGCCATAAATGTGGTTGAAAGATTAGAAGCACAGAAACCAACTATTTTGTACTTACGGGGTGCGCCCTCGGCCATTTCTATCGCTGTTATTCCTAAGGACCAGAGATCACTCTGGTGGGAGAGAGTAAAGAGTCAGTATCAACATTTCTATTTCATTCCTCTACAATGACTTAGGACTTTTCCACACAAATTCAGAGAGAAATCAATATATATTAAGTACGAAGAGAGCAAGATTAGGTGTGTGTAAGCGCACTCCTATGAACACAGTTGATCATGGTATGGTGCAGCAAAAGAAAACAATTTCACAAGACTCACTGCTTGTTATGTGAGTGATATACGGTATAATACGCTTCCAAATATATCTTCAAAATGTGAAATCAACATAGAATAAAATTATATTTATTCCACTTTTTCACTTTCATTTACACTATCAGTGAACTGAATATTTTCTATTTTACTTTCAGTAAGTAGAAGTACATAGAACCGATAACATGCTCCTACACACTTCTACTGCAATGTCACAAGAAACACTATTTAAAAGATTCCTTAACTCCTGTGCTGGACCCATATACTTCATCAAATGTAACATTGCAAAGTCCAGTCTGTGAAAAATAGTTTCAATATCTAAATTCAAGGCCCTTAATGGCTGTAGATGTTTACTGTGAATGAAAGCCTACAATGAACATGTTTTAACCGTTATTTTTGTGGCAACTCTACTCTACCAGAGACCCTCGCTGGCCCATGCCTAAGTAGAATTATTTCCTCTCCAACATCATGCTTTTGTCAAGGCTGAGTGGGGTTCGGAGCGCAGCGCAGAGAGACACCGGGTGCAAGGGAGTGAAGTAAGGGCAATCCAACACACAAAGTCCAGTATCTTAGCCAAGGGTCAAAAGACCGTGTAATCAAATAGAAGGTGCGCAGTACAACAAGGGTAATCCAAAGACAAAGTCCATAAATCCAGCCGAGGGTCAAAGTCCGTAAATCGATCAGAAGGTTCGCAGTACAAGGGGTAATCCAAAAACAAAGTCCAGGAATCAAGCCGAGGGTCAAAAGTCCATATAATCCAAATAGAGAAATAACAGCTACAGGGTATAGGAATCCGGTAGGGAACTTGAACAACCAAGTAATGAAGTTACAGGGTTGCAGGTTTAAATAGCCCGCCTAATTGATACTCCTCCTCTCTCTGTGGCTGTCAATTAGTCCCTAACCCCTCCCCTGGCTGTCAGTGAGGTTTGGGACCGCAGGACACGCCCCCCTGGCTGCCAGTGGTGGTTTGGGACCGCAGGACACGCCCCCCCTGGCTGCTAGCAGCGGTCTGGGACCGCAGGACACGCCCCCCCGCCATACTGCTATTCCCTGCGTCTGCCGCGTGCGGCTGCCGCCGCAACGGAGACCGGGGACGCGGCCTGCGGCACGGAGATGCCGTGCCGTGAGGCCGAGGACGTGGTTGCTCGGCGGGGACGCCGCCGGGTAAGGACCTCCGCCGCCGACGGGTTGGGACCCGACCGGAACGTGGCCAAGGACGCGGGCGCCCGGCGGTGTCGCCGCCGGGTGAGGACCCCCGCCGATTACCGGTAGGGTCCTGACAGCTTTGCTCTGCGTAGAACTAGCATTATCAGCTATTTCAGCTATTAAATTAGCAAATTACACTGCGATTTTAGTGTGTATTGTCAGCTGGACTGCCATTCCCAAAAGGGATATAGAAAGCGTTTCCACAATAATGCTTCACCGTATCAGGAAGTGAGCCTCGCATAGCCAGCATGCTTCCTTTAGGAAGGTCTGGTGAGTTTTGTGCTTTATCAGTATAGGACATGACTAACGACGCTGAGAATTTCTTTTCACATTAACTGTGAGCGTTTCCTTTTGTGTAATAACAAAAAAAAAAATCAGCTTTTTGTTGAAACTCACTCTGTAGTCATATGTTGAGTCTGGATTCTCGTCACATGCTATGACCTCAGGTGCCATCCAGTAAGGGGTGCCAATGAAAGTGTTTCTCCTCCCTATGGTTCTATCCAGCTGGGCACTCACACCAAAGTCAACTGAAAAACAAAACTCGAGTGAAACTCAGCCAATTCTTCTATTTACACTACAAAGTAAGCGACATATACCCCTGAAAACTAAGGCCGACACTATAGCCTGGCAGGATTTCGATGTCCCTTCACTGGGAGTAGAATTATAAAAGCATGCTAAATTGTATAATAAATCAAATGAACATTTGGCAAAATCCTTTTTTTTTGGCACAAACAAAAGCCTTTTTATTCATGCACATTCGAGTTCAATTCATAGAACAACTTTTTATTTTGAGTGATAGATAGCAGCATATGGCTCATTCAGACTAATGGCTGTGTGGGGGTAACTAATTTTAAAATAGCATCTTTCTAGAGAAGAAAATAAAAAGAATGTCACATTTCCTCAACCAACCATCAATTATGTATTTATACAAATCTATCAAGCGGCTCTTGGATTGCTGAGGTTTACCTGTAACTGCTCTCCTAGCAGAAGGACACGCTTCAATAATTACTCGAGAATCTGCTATTTAAAGAATAAACACGTAGGAACGATAGCTTTGTATAATATTCCCTACAGGTTTTAGTGAGCTATACTATACTTAAAAGTCTATATGTTAATTTGCACCCTGTTCAATCATGTCTGGATGTATACATTATACCTAGTTCTTAAGTGTAAACGGTAATCGTGTATCATTTGATTCTGGATGCTCGTTTATCTGCACATATACCTATTTCCAGATTTTATTTGCAATTTTTCAAATAGTCTACTTTTTAAGTAGATCTCCTTCATATGTTCATAATTCAGTGCAATTTTTAAAATCTTCAAATAAAGTCTTGTTCCCACTCCGTTTTATTCAGTTACATAAAATATTTTTTCTTCAAATTAGATGACTGATGAATAAAAAGACAATATAAAAAAACATCCTGGGTGTTAACGGCACTTGGTTTAATTTTATCACTTGGGTGTGTCGAATAGAAACCATCCTGCATCCTGTTTCTTTGAAATGCTAAACCATACAACCGTTTCTACCCCTAAATCATCACATATCAGGTTTAGAGACCGAGCAAATGAGAAGTAACATATGGTGAAATCCATCTATATGATGAGTTAGATCTATTTTGTACTGATCATATTAGTAATACTAACAAGAGAACTGTTATTAATGATAAAAACAGCAAAACAATAATTGAATTTATTACTTTCAAGCATGTAAACCTTGGTCTTTTACTTAAATATTCTAAATTTTTGTGTGTGTCATAGTTACATATTTTGGACTTGTGTATCCCATAGAACACAGGCCATAAGATTTCAAGGTATTCTAAAACAGGAGGGGACTGTCGACAAGGAGAATCAGAGACTAGGGAATAAATATCTTTAGGTTTACTTATTTGTTGTCACGGTAAAGTTGTTGAACTTATCCGCAGCTGCAAACACCATTGGGAAACGCTGCCCAATGATAAGCAGGTACTTGGGACTGTATGCAAACTCCGACAGATGTAGTAATACAAACAGTCAAAACTATCTGAAATTATACTAAAAGTAACAAAGAACTGCCCAGGACCAAATTGCTACTGTTTTTTATTTTCTCCTGTACAGTGCTGTATTTTTGATATTCAGATTCGCCAATAAAGGAAAACAAAAGAGATAGTCTGCCCTAAAAGTCCTCTGTTGTTACATCATCAATCTAAAAACACATTTCTACGATAAATATTATTTGTATTGTTTCAATGACAAGGACTATTTCTTATTATGTATTGGTATCTCTGTAATTATATCACTAATGCATGGGGGTTGTGCTTACTATTTCTATTTAACAGGTCTTCTCTTCTGTTCTTTGAATAGATTCTCTAAGCATGGTCAGAATGGTCATAGCGATAAATACCATTTCCGACTCTAAATATAGGAAGGATTGCTGTACTTTGGGACTATATTAACCTTTTTTTATGTCCAGACATGACTGAGATGTCTTTCTATTTACATTTCAACACACAGCAATAGAGTGAAATAAAAAAAAACTAAAAACACAATGGTATTCATAAAAACACACAGCTGTTTAAGGAACTCGGCGGTAGGTTGTTCCAAATATCCTGGAGAATTAACCAAAGTTGTTCTGTGGATTTAGGCAGCCCCAGTTGCTTCTCTCTCTACATGTAAACCCAGACAGACTTGATGATGCTGTGATCAGTGCTTTGTAGGGGTCATACTATCACTTCCATAACTCCTTGTTCTTCTTTACGCTGAAGATAGCTTGTCTTAGCTTCATGGTAGTCTTGTGCCTATTCTATACCTGTATTGCCCTTTACCACTTCACTTGAAACGCTGCTCCACTTATCTCCCACCCCCTTTAGTGAAATGAAACTTTACACAACATCTAAGCCTCTGACCCCCTAGTTTTAGACAGTGACCTCTTACCCTAACATTTCCTCTCATTTGAATAAGCATCCCTGTTGTGTGTTGGTGAATGCCTTTTATGTATTGATATGTAGCTAGTTTGATTACAGAGTGGTGTTCTCACTAATTGTAAATAACATTTCCTAGGCCCTTTCTACATTTAATCTCAAAATGCCCTTAAACCAGTACTATTTATAGGACGCGGCCATTGATCTATTTTATGTACTTTTTGAATAATAACTCCTCTACCTGGTTACCCTTCTATTTCAACCTCTTTTCCTAACTGCACACCGTCTTAAAGAAGATCAGTAAGAAACCCAGTGAGTTCTTGTAATCTTGTAAAACATGTCCTCTAACAGTTAAATGTTCAGTTTCACATTGGAACTGTCAATGCATGCCTTGTGTTGGATAAAAAGGAACTTACCTAGTTTCACCTCAGCATTTTCAGTAAGCAGAACATTTTGCCCTTTAATATCCCGATGAATTACATGGTGCGCATGGAGGTGAGCCAAACCCTACAAAAACAACTCAATTTAACCTTTCCTCTGCAAAAAAAAGGAGAAATGGCTAACGGCAAAGTAATGTGAAACTGCGGTATTATGGGAGGTGGTTAGAGAAGTGGCCAAGTAAGAGACAAGACTAATACATGCTATGGCCATATCATACAACATACTCGTTAAGAGAACATAATTACATGCTAATATGCCAAGCTCAAACAGTTACTGATGAATCAACAATCGGTTGATGTGCTGTTTATATTGGTTAAAATCTAATTGACATGTCATCAACCAAGGAGGTTACCAAATGACATGTTTTGTTTTTTGGTGCATAATAATGTGGTCAAATTGTTATTTGTTTATTAGAATCTATTATGTTTATGCACAAATGGGGTCTTCATGAGAAAGGGCCCCCCTGGAAAATAAGGAAAGGGGGAATATGACTGCTGGCCCAGGTCAGGTCACTGGGAGGTCAGGTTTAACTTTTGCCTCATTGGTTAGTGGGCGCAACATTGTTGCATGCTAGGGTGTAAAAGTGCAGGACAGCTGCAATCCTACCTCTTTTCCTGCCTGGAGCTTAAGGTCAGGCATTGTCCCACCCTCCCTCCCTATTTTGCTGTACTGTACTTTTCATTGTGCATGTGTTGGTTTCTGTTTTCTTTGTGGTTTTCTTTTAGTCACAGCGCGGAAGATTCCCCCCCTTTTTGGATGGAAGTGGTGACATCTGGAAGCGGCGCCCGAATGGGCTTGGGGAGGCGGGTCCAGCGGGTGGCTGATGGCACCCACTGGGCCAGAACTCTTGGTATCCCGTGGTTTGTAACCGCCTGCTAGGCTTAGGCTTAGCAGCTGGCGGGTTGTTAATGGTTATGTCAATGTTGTGTTTTACGGGAATCTGTTAATAAAGCTGTGGCCAATGCCCTTACCCACACCAGTGAGTTATGTCTTTATTTACGGTGGGTGGGTGAAGGTGTTGGATTGGGTTGTTAAAAGCGACTGGGCCTAAGCAGTCATGTTACAAAGTTCTACAGAACCTTATATCATGAGCCAGGTTCATTGCATGATTGTTTTAAATTTAGTCCAGTAGCCACACACATAACTTGGACAATTTGATTTAATTTTACTAACAGGTAAAACATTGGAAAAGCTGATAAAACGGCTCCTTGTAAGTTATTTATCTTCCAAATATGTCTACCTATACAGTGAGCCTGTTTCTTTTTGTTCTAACAATAATATTTATATTCAAAGCTATATTCCTTGGATTAGACTCCGAGGCTTTAAGGGTTTCACTCTCTAATGAATCATTGTTACTGAAAATCTTACAATAATAGCTATTAGGCAACAATACTATCTAGAATTCACAGTTTTAGCCCTACTAGATCACCAATTTATTGTAGATAATCCTCCAGCTATTTTTGGGTTAACAATCTCACCCTTAAAATCTCTCTACAGATGTACGCAATCCAATCTTCCTTAAAGCAATTGCCTTTCGTCTTTTTCACCAAGTCTGTAACTGACCCTGCTCCGCAATATTCCATTACGAGCTGTAATAAAAAGAAAACCAAATAGATGTGAACTAGTGAGAATGTTATAATTCTGTAGTATCAGTTATACTACGGGGCATAACACAAAGCATTCACATGTCAGTGTAGTTATTCTGCATAAGAATTTATCGATTCATTTTACACCCTTCGTAAATTCATATAACGTTACCTCTCCTTTCATTGGCAAATAGCAAGAGCAGGAAACTCACCCTCAGAGTGGTCAATGTGACATCAACTGACCCTTAGAGGTCATGAGACAATACATATATTTCAATGTACTTAATTCACTCTTCTATATGTGTTCATGATAACAAGGAACCACATTGTGTTGTTATAGCCAATTAGCAAAGAACAAAGATCTGATTATTTTTCATACTATGTAGTGCATAATGGACCACTCTGTTCCAGAGATCATGGCGGAACCTTCCCACACACCACTCTGCATTTTTACATATGTTTTATTTAAGTAAAAAATATAGTTGTCATGCAAATGATTGCGTGCTTATCTTCAGTATTTAACTAATTCAATATAGTGTTTATAGGGTGCACCCTTCAATCCCATCTCTAGTCATTGTGATATACCGGTAATTTGTATTTTACTTTTTCAAAGGCCCATGTAATGAATTATATTAATGCATAATTTATAGCAATTACCCAAAGCTGATCATCTTGGCCTGCAAAACTTTTCTTCACAAATGCTCCATAATATGTTGCAATGTTCCTGTGATGGGAATACTTCTTCAGCATGTTTATTTCAAGTTTTATTTCCTCCTCTTCCTCCTAAAGAACAAGATATAAATGTTCTAGTTTAATTGGAAACAGACACTGGGTAAAGTAAAGCTGTAACACAAAGACCTTTCTTAAGGCAGAATTAGGCTATGTTTCAGACTGAGCCAATCATATGTAAAAGGTGACTCACAATCACAGTGCATTTTGGTTTAAACATTAGGATACGAATAAATAAAAATGGAACTTTTTCATATTGTAATGTGAGCTGTGCAGATGCGGCAGACGGGAGCAGGGAGTGGAGGCCATGTTTGCTGCACCGGGCAGTATGAGCAAAACAGGGGGGAACTAATTTTATCAGCTCGCTTGCTGTTGGACTGCATTATAGAAGCACTGTGCTATTGGAAGTGAGGAGCAAATATGATTCTTGGTCATTATTGTTCTGTAATCTCGGAGTACTTCTGCAAAAGGGCAGAGCCAGAGGGAAACCCTCTCCCCCTTCCTCCAATTGCGGAAGTGCCCTGGGTGGATTGGATTATAGAGATTCAGATAAAGAAAGAAGACACGGTAGGAGGTAGATGAAGACAGAAGACATAAGAACAAGAAGAGGCAAGAGAAGAAGCAGAGCTGCAGGGCAAGAAGACAGGGACACCAAAGAGGTTCGGGGAGAAGATAGGGAGACGAGAGAGAGAGAGTGAATTAGAGTGGGACAGAACGTGAAAGAGAGTGTGAGAGAGTGTTAGAGAGCATGAGAAAGCAAATGAGGGCGCGTGACAAAGAATTTCATTTCTGAATATAATAAGCCCTCCGAATTTCATCTGAAAGGGTTGTTCGAAAACAAATTGACCAAAAAGACACGAAAAATGTGTCAGAATTGTTCTCGGTCAATTTGTATATGTCTGCTATACAGTATGGGTACCACACCTTTAAATTAACAATTAATCCGGCCGTTATATATTCTGAGATTTAGTTTTAAGTGTAGTTAGGTGTCTAGTTTGAGGGTATTTTAAAGATGCTGCATTTTAAAATCCTTAAACTGTCACTTGTGTTCTTACACGAAAGTACTTTTAAAGGAACAGAACCCCACCGCCATGCATTCTATTTAATGTTTCTTAAATACTGCTGTGGGTCAGCACATTTTAAATTGGCTTGGTGTTAAGAAAATAGCCGTTTGTGTGAGATAAGAACTTTCCTACAGAAATGACATTTGCTTGACGCTGACAGATAACAGGAAATTTAGCACTGCTGCATAAGCAAATGACCAACATTGTAGCGTCGGCTCTAGGATTAAGACTCCGTTCCTCACCCGCCCCGTAAGATGATACAGCAGCATTTCCTGAACGAAGCTGACCCAGCCATGACTGGAGCATCCTGCTGCTATGGCTAAAACAATAACCGCAACTCAGAGACTACACGGCATTCTGTACACAAAACCAGAAAGGCCTCATGCTTTGTTTAAGTATAAAGATAAAAATTGTTATTATTCATAATTATGTTGAGATTTCAATTATTGTCGAAACATAATTGATGCATTAAAGCAGTATTCCAAGCCAAAGTGGTGTGTTGAGGTGTAAAATAAGGACATAGAAAGTGCATCAAATCTCTAAAGTCAAAACTGAAACACTATTCTCACTAACCCACCCAAAATTCTTTAAACAAGCACGGGAACCTGGCAGGGTCATGTAACACAATGTTACATGACCCCATGGTCATACAGCGGTGACTCACTGTGTGTGAACAGCTATAACAAAAATACTTTCTAGACAAGTTAAGAGTGTAGAAGTGTGAGGGAATGAAGGTGTGATAGAGTGGGTATGTTTTTGCGTGTGTAAGTGTGTATGAGTTTGTTAGTGTGTATTTGTTAGCATGTGTATATAACGGTGAGAGCACTAGTGCGTATGTAAGTTGCCTCCCCTGCTTAAAGGGCTATACCAAGTAACATATGCATGTTAATGCATGTGATAATTGAGAATTTTCCTTTCATTATCTTACCTACTTATACATTTGATTTTTTCCTACTGGTTAAGGAATGCATACTAACATACATACAACATACTTGCATGCATTCTCAATCGGTGGGGCTGTATGGGACACTAGGCCTGTCCCTTTAACGGGAATCAGAATTGTGCTGCAAACCTGAGAAAATTATAACTATTTGGCAATTAACTAGTATATTATTTTCCAGTTCTCAAAATGAGTCAGCACCCAGCAGGGACATGTGAGAAATCTCATTGCTGGGAAACACAGAGTCACTTCAAGGATCTGTTGATCTGTTTAGAAGCTTCTGCTTAAGTTTTATGATGATGCCAGTGGCCAATGTAAGTGTCAGCCCTTATATCCAAGCACCTCCTGTACTGCTGATTTTAGGGTTTAACCAATGCAACCCAGGTAAGGAATCCTGTAGGGCCAGAGTTCCCACCAGCCAGACTGGGCATCGAACCTAAAACACATCTTTGGTGCACAAAGGCATGCGAAAAGGTGTGGGGCTTAATGATGACCCTGCCAACTACACACATGTTTACCACTTGGTACACTTAGTGTCCATTTATGCACAGGTTCCTCCTACAAAGCTATTAAAAAACACACACACAATAGAATATATTCTGCTCACACAGACGAAACATTCACAAGCCATACAAAGTGGCAGAGGGTGTTGGAAAGAAGAATAGAGGGTGTGTGCATCAGATTGGGATAGGGACTGCCCCACAAAACTGTGACTCTTGGCATGTTCATTTACAGTTTACATATTTTAATCCCAGGTGAATAAGCATAACCTTGTAGTACCAATGTTTAGATGTGTGCATGTAAAAGGCATGTATATACCCAATACTAAATCATTTCATATAGATGTCTAAAGGAAAAATGACATCAATAAAATATAATGTTTAATATAATAGAATTGGTATCTGCCATCATGAATTGCATCTGTAGCATTGTGAGTTTTACAGTTGTTTTTAAACACTTTCTGTGTATGTTGGATTGTGCCATTGCTTTGGGACCATTTCCCAAATCTCTGTAGCTCCGTCATCGCACCGTGCCAAGTTTGACCGCATTCTGCCGCTCCAATTATCAAGGTCCACTGACCGCTACAGCTGTTACAAGCTTTAACTGCCTCTATAAAAGAGATACTTTTGCTAACACGCATCCAATAAACATCTGAAACAAATAACTCGTTTTTGTGTTAGCAAATCAAGTGTTTTTGTTATAAAGGGTTCATTTTCTGCAATCTGGACTAAAGCCAGTTTAGAATGAAATACTTTTCTAGAACTCTTTCTGAGGTTAAGTATAGAGGTGACTAGTGTCAAGGCTGAGTGGGGTTCGGAGCGCAGCGCAGAGAGACACCGGGTGCAAGGGAGTGAAGTAAGGGCAATCCAACACACAAAGTCCAGTATCTTAGCCAAGGGTCAAAAGACCGTGTAATCAAATAGAAGGTGCGCAGTACAACAAGGGTAATCCAAAGACAAAGTCCATAAATCCAGCCGAGGGTCAAAGTCCGTAAATCGATCAGAAGGTTCGCAGTACAAGGGGTAATCCAAAAACAAAGTCCAGGAATCAAGCCGAGGGTCAAAAGTCCATATAATCCAAATAGAGAAATAACAGCTACAGGGTATAGGAATCCGGTAGGGAACTTGAACAACCAAGTAATGAAGTTACAGGGTTGCAGGTTTAAATAGCCCGCCTAATTGATACTCCTCCTCTCTCTGTGGCTGTCAATTAGTCCCTAACCCCTCCCCTGGCTGTCAGTGAGGTTTGGGACCGCAGGACACGCCCCCCTGGCTGCCAGTGGTGGTTTGGGACCGCAGGACACGCCCCCCTGGCTGCTAGCAGCGGTCTGGGACCGCAGGACACGCCCCCCCGCCATACTGCTATTCCCTGCGTCTGCCGCGTGCGGCTGCCGCCGCAACGGAGACCGGGGACGCGGCCTGCGGCACGGAGATGCCGTGCCGTGAGGCCGAGGACGTGGTTGCTCGGCGGGGACGCCGCCGGGTAAGGACCTCCGCCGCCGACGGGTTGGGACCCGACCGGAACGTGGCCAAGGACGCGGGCGCCCGGCGGTGTCGCCGCCGGGTGAGGACCCCCGCCGATTACCGGTAGGGTCCTGACAACTAGGTGAAAAGTGGTCGTATCGCCATAGCAGACAATGGCATTGACATTGAAACATTTAATTAGTTTCTATTGTTATAAGACCAAACTTTGCACCAGAATCACTTGATATAAATAATTCTCAATGTATTCATAAGAAACTAATATAAAGTATTGCTAGATTTCCTTGCATTAGTAATGACGTGGTATACAAAATGATTTGATAATGTAACAAAAACAGCCAAGATTAGACGTAATTTAGAGCAAGTCCGGTCTTGTGTTCCATATATAGAAGAGATTGCATGACTTTAAGTCACATCACTGTTGAATAACTTCCTAGAATCAATAGTCTTCGATCACTAAATCATGCTAAGACAATACTTTGTGGCCAGGATGTAAATTGTCCATTCGCAGAAGGCTCTAAAAATGTAGAAAAGGTGCATCAGAAATGTGGAAGGAGAGTAGATGAAGGTGTTTGTAGTATGCTAAAGAAAATTGGTGGTGTATTTGGGGAAAATACAGAAAAAGTAAGTAGTAGGTAAGTAAGTGTATTTTTGTCTCCAGTGGCTTTCCAAAAACAGGGGACCTATTTCCTTAATAAAAAATCTTGCTTTGATTCTCATCGTTATTGTCAATGTGATAGTATGTATGATTTTCAGCCATGTTATGCCAGGTAAACAAGCTGAGACAATCATCCAAGGGCTGCCTTTTAAATTGTTCAATGTCCTCAATTACGACCCAACTGATGTGATATACATTAGAAAAAACCTAAGATGAACTCACCAAGGACAGAGTTATTAGCATTTCCTACAGTTTATCACCACTCAGGAGCATCTAAAAGTTTGGCACTCTTGTGTCATTACAGAGGAAAAATGTCCATCAACGTATGAGTCTGATCCTGCCCCAGGGGCAATCCCCTGGAACTAAAACTTTCCTCTGCACGAAAGAACCAACAATCCATACATTCATTTTGCCTTCATGGGCCTTGACACTAGACCCAAGACAGCAAGGAGGTCCACGTCTGTAGTCACCTTTACACTTCAAGTGGGCCTCAAGAGACCCTCTGAAGGACAAAATACCACACAAAAACGGTGTGAGATTAACTCACTGAGGACAGACAGCCACTTAAAGGTCTGTCCAACGGTGCATACCTGCTCGGGAGCATCTCAAATTCCATCTCTCTCTCGTGCTTCACATTTTTGTTCTGGACCACCCTTGTGACAGGATCAGACTGACATGTTAATGGAATGTTTTCCTTTTCAATGGCTCAAGGGAGCTAAAACATGAGATGCTTCCGAGCAGAAATGCATTGTAGGACAGGCTATTAAGTGGCTGTCTGTCCTCAGTGAGTTAATCTCAAATCCTTTTTTGTATGGCATATTGTCATTTGTGTATCTCTTGGGGCCCACCTTAAGTGGAAATGTGAGTCAAGATGAGGACCTCCTTGCTCTAGAAGAATACTGACCATACTCCTGGCGAGGCCTATAAAAGCTAAAGTGTATGTCTGTGATTTGTTGTCTTGCATTTTGGTTCTGGACCGCCCTTGTGATAGGATCAGACTGATATGTCAATTGAGATTTTTTGTGTAAAACTTGAGATGCTTCAGAGCAGTGCTGCACTGTAGGGTAGACGATTAACCAGCTGTTTGGCCTTGTTATGTTAATATCAAACACTTTTTTTGTATGGTATGAGGTATACTTACTGCCAGTCAACAACAGCACTGACTCAGCAAGAACTCAAGGAGAGGGTCTATTGAGACCCCTAATGAACGTGTATAAAACAATCCCACTGATTTCAGTGGGCTCTCCTTATTGCCACTGGTTTGCTGCTTCAAGTAGCCAATCGGTGGCGGCAAACATCAAACACAGAGAAGGCATTCTGCTGCAGCACTAGAGCTTAAGCTTCTACTATAAGTTAGGAATCTACAGAATATATTTTTTCTGCATGTTCAAAGAATGCATATTAAAGTGGTCACAAAGTATGCATTTGTTTAGGAGGCTGCCTGGGACACTTTAATACAAACAAATTGGATATTAGCAATGTAATTTTTTTTAAAGTTTCAATCGGGTGTATATGGAATCCAAATTAGCATAATATAGCAGCCCCCCAGACCAAGGAGTGCAACCTTCTAAATGTTGCAATAGCTTAATATTTGCTGTCATTTTCCTGACAATCTAAAGTATGCATTCTTTGTTAAATTCACAAACGTAACAAAACTAACAGTAATTTCTCTGACAGCCTGATGTAATGTGACATAATGTTTGAGTGTCTACGGGAATTCGAGCAGTTGACTTGTCTTTGATCTTGCAAATAAAAAAAGACAAACAATATTGCAGATTTGGCAGGTTTGTCAGAAAAAATACAATAGACTGGATCTAGATTTGGTGTGAAGGAAAAGCATTTGATGAAAAACAGAAGGAGAAACATAGGAATACAGGAAACAATCTGCTGTCTCTAGAAACAGATAAATAAACTTGAACATTTCATGAAAAAAACCATTTCTTTTTGATTGTATTCTGATAAATAATTCACTATAAATGTGCCAGAAATGTGAAGAATTAGAAGCTATATCTGATATTAAGCCCTGCCCTTCTTTAGATGTTGTTACTAACTTTTTTTTAGGTTAATCAATAATGTTTTCAGTTAATCTGACCGTTCCATAGCCACAAGCGTTCTATATTCTTTGAACAAGTGATAGCTGCTGGTGAGCAACATCTCCCTTGATCTGAGCCTTATGTGGCCAGCTGGGGATTATGAGAGCTGCGGTTTAGCATGTACACAGGAGTTACTAGTTGGATGTTACTACAAATTATTTTTGATTAAGCGATAAGACATGAAACGTGTCAAGTGTGAACCGTCTGGTGTTTATATTTGGCGCTATGACACTTTAATAAACCTGTTCAGCTTCCGCGATCGTGTTGCCATGAGTTTTCTTTCTTCTTTCTAATTAAAAATGATCACATCAATCGCGGGTAGCCTTATTACCATTAAACGAACTAAAACAACAAGAACATATACTAGGTTTCTATGGTAATATGACAACTTTGCTCTAAATAAATGTTATATATAAACTTCATTTTTATCCTGCCAAAACCTCTGATTAAACCAGTGCATTATTTTGATTGTAGAAAGGACAGAATGATGACCAACACATACAAAAAGGCTACACGTACCTCCGTGACATTCATTACTTTTATTGCAGCCAGCTGCCCTGTTTTAACATGGCGTCCCTGAGGGTAAAAATATATAAAATACATTATGATAAACCCAACAGTTAGTTAAGAAGCATCATTGATTTAGCTAATGTTACATTTGCTTAGTTTATCACTTTAATGCATTTTTAATACAGATTATTAAAAATATAATTCTTTTGTGGAAAATATGCTCACATTGCTCCCTTTAAGCAATTGGCCAAACCTTTTTCTCATGCATGCAACTTTGAACAAACTGGAATATTGTGAAATAAATTGAAAACTTTGCTTATGACCCTTTGTTTCCTCATTTATATGAAAAGCGTCTGTGAAACCAAAAGAGTTTTGTCTAAAATCCATATTTTATTTATCTTGGATTTTGTTTTAAGATCATGATGAAATCTAACAATGTATATAGAGGTCAAGCAAGTTGGCAGCCATAAATAAGTAACTCTAGACCAGTAGGTAGCAAATACAATAAGAGTACGCAACCTTTTTTTTTTAATACAGTTTTCAAGACAGCATTTAACAAATTCAATATTGACTGGGTTAAAAATAGTCTCTTCTGAGTTTTGCATAAAAAAGTAACGTTTAATTTAGTAAAGGTAAAGCACTGTTATAACACTTGATCCACATGACTGGAACAATGGAGAATTGTATCTTTTCCATTTCTAGTATGGATCTGGTACTCGCTCCAACCAGTCCCATCCTCACTGGCTAGTTTCTACATGTTGCAGAAAGTTGCCCAGTCACCCTTAGAACCACAATGGGGGCCATGTTGGCAATCACTTACATCACAGCAGATGGAAAGTGAAGGGAAATTTCCCAATTGGTGCACCAAAATATGCTTTTGGACAGACCCAACGATATAAATATGAAGCTTGTAATACATTTCAAGTTCTTCTGGATGGTCTAAAGGACAGGGATTCCTATTGGACACAATTACAGTACTCTTCAAGTCTCTGGAGATGTAACATTGGTCTCTGATGCCAAGGAATTCTGCCACATTTGGTTGTCAATTCCAGTGACATTCGGCTAAGTCAAAAAGAAAGATACCTAGCATTTAAGGGACATGCATTGACAAAGGGGCTTTGCCTGAAACATTTGATATTTGTATTAAGAGTGTACTAAAATTATTTTGGTTGCAGTTTACAACCTCAGACTTAATGCAGAGAAAAGAGTTGTTTACAGTAAGGACAATGAAGATGTGGAATTCACTACACACAGTTGTTGTGCTACCAAATTCAACAGGACAGCATTATTTAGCTTATTGAGCCAGTGAGAAATCAGATTTTGGAGTCAGGAAGGAATTTTTCCACTTGAAAATTGCTTGAGTTTTTGTTTTGTTTTTTTATCTTCTACCAGATCAACAGCAGGGCTGAACTTGATGGATTTGTGTCTTTTTTCAACCTAAATTAGTATGTTACCGTGCAAAAAAATAAGTTTCTCCACCTTGGCAGTGGCAAATGTAGCCATTGGTTTTCAAAGGATTCCAAACACTTTGCTTGACAGAACTTAAACACGGAAAGATTTCTGAGTGAGAAACAGATGCAAATCCGTTTGATGCTGGCTTCACTATAGAGAAGGAAAGATTGAAAATGTCCTTAATTAACATTAGTTTTGTTATTCTTTGTATTTAATTTCCCCCATGAGATCCAGATGTTATTTCTTTAACGTCTGCAGAAATTATCTATGAACATTTGCATTCAGGGTGCATTCAATTGTGCTTATTATTAAAATATGAAGCAGACATATCATGTGTTTATGTTTGATATACTTAAATACCTTTTTATATGTACATATGAATTTATTTAATCACTTGCAATATTGTTATACTCACTTTTCAGTACTTTGAAATTGGTTGATTAAAAGACCATATAGTAGCTCCGGATATGATTGGTTGGTCTACATCCTATTAAAGCGGAAACCAACGTTGTGATGTAAAAATAAATGTTAGAAATTCTTTCCTGTGTCTGCTGGCTCACATACAATATGGGAAAAGACACATTTCCTATTTTTTTTAGTTAATATCTATAGATACATGTTTACCATGTATATGAGAAGGGATATTTATTTCAGGGTAGAAAAGCAGCTAAGTTAGAGTTTAGCCCTGAGGTTGTTGCGTAGTCTTCACAAATTCATTTTTCAAGAAGATACGCGTAATTGTAATCTGCTTGGTTCCTTTGCGATGCCGATCAGTTCCGATGAGTTCCTACTGAGTTCATTAGAAGGATCCCACCAATGTACAACTGGGTCCAACATGGATGCAAGTTTTTTCTTTATTAAGTAATGCATGGTCTCTCTCAAACAAAAATACAGGATAAAGTGCAGACCTAGAAACTCGTTGTCCTGTGACACCAACTTTTGAGTTACTTTGCACCTTATTTTCTCTAACGTACTCCCTTGTAGCATCATCTATATTGTTCCCACTCCAATATGGAGAAGAAGAGCTGTTTCCAGCTTCTGAGATTGAATAAGTCCAATTAGGGATGCTCAGACTTAAGAGGGGCCATTTCTTGATTTTGTCACAGAGGTCAATCACATCCTAACACCAAGACACATACTGTATGTTACAATCACACCAATAAAATGAATGTCTTCATAGCATAGACGATAGTGAGAAGTAACAATACATGTTAGGTGTGTGCAAAAGAATAGCTCTAACTTGTTTATCTGTGTGTTAGTCTTCATTACTCCAATGGAAACCGTGTGGCTGTGTCTAATCAGTTGCATGCCTATGGATCTTGATCACTGCATATCAATTTGCTATAATGTTAAAATAGTTCAGCCGATTGATTAAAGTGAAGGATCATGTTACAGATCACATTAAGAATCACAAGGTTGGCTTAAGCACTTTCCACTAATAGCCCATGAACAGCACTGAAAGCAGTTATTATCAGGGCTGCCTCAGGTCAAATATAAAAACATTACTACAAAGCTCAGTAAGAACATTGGTTACAGCAGAAGATAATCAGGTCTAATCACCTCATATTATAATTATTATGCTAGTTTAATTTAAACATGATTGTATTTATCTTAATTGAGTCATTGGTAGGTTCCAAATGGAGTCCATAACAATATTGAACAACATGGTACTGATGGTAAAAATATTTTTAGGAAATCAATTAACTCTTATATGGTTCTGGACTAAAATGTCCATCGTGGTGCTAAGCAGAGTATGAGGACACAGAAGAATTATATTTATATTAAAGGTACAGTTATGTAAAATAAAAGATGATGATTCCTTAAGAAATGTACCTATTCGTTAAACCAGTCATGTACATGAAATTATTAATGGAGTTATAATACTCTTGTCTGGAACTAAGTGATATAACACTGGATGTTTAGGGATAGTCTGTAGCAATCTCAAACCTACACTTGTGACACTGGTAACATGGAGTATCCTTCAGTCCAAGAGTCTCCCTTTGGGGCAGCCTACTAAAACACTCTGGCCTTATGCTCCCTTAGCTCTCCTTCCTAGCAATGTCTTTGGTCTTCACCACAGATTACACACAGGTCTGCTGTTGGTTCCCTCTAAGACAGTTCTAATCAGAACCTCTAATATTGTTCTGTATCGACAGTCCCTCATTTAGGTTTAAAAACCGCTCGCTGATGCCCGCTGCTTCACTGCTGAGCGCCGGAATATGACGTCATATTACGGCGCTCAGCAGTAAAGCAGCGGGCACCGCAGCAGTGGAAGAAGGCAGAAGCCTCGTGATCCCGTCGCATCGGGACGGAGGCAGAGGCCTCGTGGAGGAGAATGAGGGGCGCCGAGCGGTTGCTAGCCACCCCTCTCTCTTCTCCGCATCAAAAAAAAAAAAAAAAGACGGCGTTTGAAAGCCGCTCACTGGCGCCCCTTTCAAATGGCGCCTATGGCAGGAGCCATAGGTGCCATACCCTAGATACGCCTCTGCATGTATAGTACAATCAATTTCTATACCTAGATGGATTATGCTACATAATGGATCCTAGGTATTTTAGCTAAGCAGCTGTGGGCAATTTAGAAGAGTCACTTGTCAGTTGGATAATCCTATCATAAGGTAATATTAACTACAAACCAATGCATGAATTAATTTCCCTCTAGAAACAAAAATATAAATATGTACGAAGTTGAAAAAAATATAGCCAAATAAAAACATTAGATGTTTGGTTATAGTTTCATAGGGGTTGTTTTGCAAAAAAAAAAGATACTTTGCATTCCCCAGTACGTAACTGTTTATTTGCAGTTTGAAACAAAAAAGCAGTTTCAGTATCTTTTTTTTCAGCATTTTTTGTTCCCTTTGGCTCTTTACGCTCTTATCTTTTTTATTCAGAAGCAAAATTTGGAATTCAAATCAAAAAGATTGTCTTCATGTTTAAATCATCATGGACCATCTCATGTGACTAACTTCACATTGGAAAATGGCGCAGGCCACATAAGAAAGCTTTTGTAAGGGTACCATCCTATGAGCTTATTCAGAACATTGAAAAATATGTAAGCCCTCGAGTATATTGCTCGAAGACATTACACAAATGAATAGTTTCAAACTAGCTATAACTATAACCTATCGGGTTAAATCTTTTTATGTATTGTCTGCTTGCCTAGTCATGCCATATGTTGTAATCTTTATTACATCTCTGATCTGCCGTGTTGCAATGCTTTGAAATAACATTATCGGAGAGCTCTGAAGCGGTGGCATTCTCGAGAACGTCCTGTACATTACAGGAAATGAGCAGTCTGAACAGCTGTAAGTCTTATATTCAGGATAGCCAACATTTGTCTATAGTATGCATGTTCCAAGCCATCACTGTAATAATGAAACAAAAGAGGAACCCAACTTCTCTGCGCATGCATACAATATATACACATATACATTCCATGTTAAGAAACACCACAGCACAACAATGGCTTTTACCGCATGTTTTATACGTGAAAGCTGAACCAGCATGGCTGGGGAGGATGATAAACAGATTGCGTGATCTCTGTTTATCCTGACAGTGCCCATATGCATAATTGTGAGAAATACCACAAGGCAAATCCTTTACTGTAACGTATATAAATAAAAGGTACTTATACAACTATAATAGCATATACTGGGACCAATCATGGGTCAGTAAACATTTTGTTAGTTCGACTTTCAGAGAAGACCTCCTTCATTTGCATTAGATTCTATAACTCAATTCCAAAATATGTTTCCCCCATACAGCCCCAATTGGGAACGCAATTAGCAAGAAGAGTAGCCCATACGCAGCTCCTGAAATATGCTCTCTTTTCTCTAGGTGCTAGCTTTGCATCCTAATCCTAGGTAATGTTGGTCACTCTCTATTTTGTAAATGGAGAGGCCGCTTATACTGATCGCTATACGATAGAAGATAGAAGCAAATTCTCATTGTTCCAAGTTGCTTGGCTAAAGTGAAAGGGGTATTATTGTATGTTCACAACACAGCTGGAGAAAGCAGTGCTAGAACAATGGAATTGCAAGACCAGATAGAATCATAAGGATAAAACCATCAAAAATCACCCTGTATTCTTTAGGGGGAAACCTAGTAATTAGGTGCCAGGCAATGATGGATTTTCTGACACTGCTGTCACCACAGAGGTTGTAAATCATTCTTAATGGTCCGCACTAACACAATCCCAACAGAAAGTGATCATTACATCAGTTCAACATTAGTCTCTACCACTTTCTTGCTATTCCCACATGGAACACGGCTAGGATTTTGCTTTAGCGGAAATACTTTTCCTGGAATTCCTTTCGTGGAATGATCAGATCCAATGCTTTAAAGGGTGTAACTTATCACAGACTATTACTATTATACAATGATGACTATGTTCTTCATAAATATTATCTAGGGTACATTGGACCAAATCAAGATTGGCCATCACAGACCTGGAAAACAGCAAATTCATGTTGGGCTACTGGTCCTGGCCCTATGAATTAATTAATTAGTTACAAAAAGGATCTGTGGTTGCGTTAATTTTTTATCTGTTTTTGCTCCCAATCTGGACTGTAGTACCCTGTGCTGGATCCTTATCACTGAAATGAATATACACACTGCATATGCTGCGCATTTTATAGATCTATTCTTCACATGACAAAAAGAAAAACACATAACTGTTTGTATTATTATTACAAGTCAGATAATTACATTTAGCAATGCACAGCATTCTTTGTCCATCTGCGAATGTTTGCGGTCAACACTTAAACTGTTGTGTATAGAAGTTCTCATGACTCTTCTCTAACCTCCAAGATAGAAGCATAAATAAACAGCTCATTTCACATGAATTGTACAGATGGTCATTGGAATAGCTGTTTTTTTTGTATATAGATAGATATAGATATTGCATAATAATATAAATTGCCACTCTATCTATTTACATCTATCTATCTATCTTCTCTTCTTTTTTATGTTTATTGCATTTCCAAATGTATTGACATACGTTATGGGATTTCTATGTAGACCCTGTTTATAAATATTTTCTAGATAGCATTTCTCCAAAGCAACCATGTCAACGAAGTTCTCCTTCTTAATTGGGAGCAATGGCACGATTAGGTCCGGAATATGGCCCTCATGCTGTATTTAATATCAGAGTTATCTACTTTATATCAGTATTGCTTTAACACTTGAAATATTTGCTAAACTTTGTCAGATTTAGTTTTTTATGTAGACTACTATATAATTCTATGGCACACATTTATTCTCTTGACAGAAAGCTTTATGTGATCATATACTAAATGATTGCAGTGGAAATGCTATGGAGTGAAATTCCTAACATTTAGTAATTTCCAAATAATCTTTTGCTGTTCTTGTGTACCAGTTTTTATATAGTGTAATTTTTTCAGTCGTGCTAATATATTACATTTGCAAATACATTTGGAAATGTACAGGGATAAATAATACTTGTTCTTCATGTAAAAGTTATGCCAGCAGTGTATATAAAATTCTCATAGGAAATATGCATTAAAATGACTTTTTTTATTAGTAATTTAAGCAAATTTACTAACCAAACTTTAAATGATTAAACATTATGTTGGTGGCACAGAGCAAAATAAGATGATACAATTTTTGCTTATGGCATATGGCATATACTGCCATGTACTCTAACATTGGCATGAAAATCTCTATCTTCCACTGCTAAATAGGTCTTCTCACATAGTATGGATAGATCCCCAAAGAAAAAAACATTTCTGAAATCTAAATTACCTAAAGTCAAAATTAGAGAAAATTATGTTGCCACGTGGGTTACCACTAATAGTGCATAATTATGCCCTTTATTGTGACAGCAACAAAGAAACTGAAAATATCTGCTCTGTGACATCATGATACTGCAGCTCTGTGGCATTTTCTACCATTGTCAAAAACTTTTGTCTACCTATTTTCAAGACCCTATGGAACCTGCTGGCACAATATAATTAAATGTAATGTCTACTCTCTAAAGGGAGAGTTGTCAAAAGAATTTGGATGAGAGTTATGTTTCATCTCTTTGACTTCATTATATATTCTGGAGGTCCATCCCCATTAAGATAATACTCCAGGAACAGCTTGGCTGGCCCTGTCTAATGTATAGTTAAAGCAGTGAGATAGATTCTCCATAGACCCCTTATTATGTATTACACAGGGTCAGTGCAGCCATTCTTGCAGGAGAAACTTGCCAGTGCTGGCCCTCCACAATGAACAGTGAATGAAGGGATTGAATCCACAACTCTCTTGCAAACTCCATTGCCAGTTAACCCTTTAGTGAATAAACCTTCAATTTAACATGTGAAGCAAAAATATAAAATGTCATTGCTGAATGTACATGGCCTGAAGGCCTCCTTGTGATTTCCAGATGTTTCTAACATCTAAAAAAACATAATTTGTTTCAAAAGACGGATTATGAAACAAGAACATCAAACTTCCTCAAATTTTTTGCACATAAATGAAGTGCGCTAAAAAATAAAACAAGAACAAGAAAGTGTAGCATGTGTCAGGCAGATGCCCACACTGGCAATATTGGCCTTACTTGAATAATACAGAAAATGCATATTACAAACATTTTATCTTCTTTCATAAGTAAATGTTAAATACATTACACAGTACATTCTCACTGGTATGTAGATTCATCGTGTTTGTATGCAGGCTGTACTCAAAACAAATAGTAATAATAATACTTTAATTAATACTGAAATAAGGTTTCTTAGGGCCAAAGAGGGCTTGCAGAAAGATGCTTTAAGAAAACGTTAAGTTGCAGCCAGGTGTAGGGAAGAAACCATGATTTTATTGCATGAGTATAACCTGAAGTTCAACTGATACCACCAACCAGCATGATGAGAGGACAGTAGGTTGAGGAACATGGAATTCAGAAAACTCCTTTATATGCATCAGATGGCGTGAAATAGTAAATATCTCCAAGCTTAGTTTTTATAGAGACCGTGGTGTACTGTTTAAGGCACCGTCTCTATATAGCTCCAGAGCTCATCAGCTGGTCGGTTTAGGACACATGAGTGACTAGTGGCATCTCATTGCCAACATTTGTTTCAAATCCATATGGGTATAGAGGATCTTCTTTATCATGTTGGAGTTTAATAGTCTCATTCTTTAAAAGCTATGCTGTTAGTAAGATAAAGATGCCCATGATTTCAAATGTACTACTAAAAAATTCTACAAATTGTCAATCACTTCACTCTCCTGCTATTACAAACGCAGAAGCCTGAGTTTGGCGCCCAGTCAGTATATAAGCAGCCCAGAGAACTTTGATGTTGACCTTGGAATTAGCTCAGTGTGTTTGATGACCAGTCTCTCCTACTTTAGCAACAGCTAAGCTCAGTGTTTTCCAAGGTCCCTCTCTGCCGAAAATTCCTGGACTGCAACACCCCCTGCGTCTCACATATTTCCTGATTGAGACAAAAGGCTTCTGATTAAAAAAAGCTGTCTACTCGTTCTCTGTCATCCAGACAAAGGAGAGTTGAGCGAGTATTTTTTTCCTTGAAGTCGTGTGAACGGTTTCACTGTCAAGCATTTTTATAATATATCCATTCATCTACAAGCACAAGTGTCCCTTTAAGTGACGAAAACCATAGCAGAGCAGGAGAGGAAATATCCGTTAGGAATCAGTATAGATACTAAAGCCAAAGCATAATTACTGATCACAAGCTGTGAAGATCATTTAAATCCAATTTTAGTATATGTTTTCAAGAATTAATTATCCTTTAACCACAGGCAGAACACATTTTCCAAATGAAGCTATTTTTGGCCACCTTTGAGAGGTTATGGAGCAGCGCAAGATGGTATCTGACATGCATTTGTCTTACATTTCTGCCCAGTGGAATTTAATGGTTCCATTTGTCTAGGTTAAGTATCTTCTATAATTTCTTACCAATCCATTTCCCCTGCTCTTTTTCTTTCTTCTGTCAAGGTTGGCCTTGTAAAGAAAGCTAAACATCTCTTCTGATCCGATTAGTTTTGATATCCAGAGACCATACTTTATCATAGTTTATGAGCTGGCTATTGTTTTATTTATTCCAGTTCTAAATCATATTTGCCACCTAATGCTGTGATTTTTTTAAATTATTGTTGATGTCTCGACCACAATAATAGATGTTTTATTCCCAATATGGATTTAATGAAGCATTTTCATCTTCAGAGTTAACCTACTGAATGCCAGATTGGGTTAGTATAATATATTGCCTACTGATAAGCACCATGGGCAGTCATTTATTCCAAGCCTCATATTCACCTAATAAGCGATTGTTGTGTAAGCTACAAGCTGGGCCCTCCTTGTCAAATGTTTCAGCTGATCATAGTCCGTCAATTCTAGTTTTGTCACCTCCTTTGCATGTATGCACTGTAAAAAGCGCCGTATAAGTTGTTGGCGCTATATAAATAAAAGGTAATAATAATAACACTGTCACATACCACCACTTTATAGTAATTAGAATATAATTTCAACATACATCCCCACAGTCCCGGGCATAGAGGGTTAAGGGCACTCGTGTTACTACAGGAAAGGAATCCACAAAAAGTTACAATTTCATAGAGGGACTTTATTTCTCTTAAAACAGGAATTAAATTAAGAAATCGAAACGTGTTAAGTACTGTTATGTTGGTACTTTTTAAGTCCATCTACCCATGAACCATGCAATTTAACTGGTAAAATAAAACGTGTCAAGAATCACCATAACTTAATGTAAATGTACATTGATAAATCTGAAGGTATGGCCACATTAGGTATAAATTTAAAACAAGAACTGAGCAAGGCTAAAATACAACTCTGATCGTCATCCTGTCTATTGCATTGTAGTTATACACAAAAAACAACAAAGGGATAAAACCTCAGCAAATATTTGTATTTGCATCAATACATCATACATCAATTGCATCATACATGTCATTTAAAGATTTAGGACTGTTACTACTAAACAAAGATATACAGACCTTATAGACTTGTCCATATGTCCCATTTCCAACAACTTCAACCAGCTCAAATATACCTGCAGGGTCCTATAAAGAAGTAGAGATTGTAATGTTACTTATACATGAATAAGGAAAATGGATATAGCTGCGTGGAGTCTTTAGGCCAAGGTGAAACCTTTATTGGGCCAACATGGGCTATAATTGTGTAAAAAGAAAAAGACAAGCTGTTTTATGTTGGAAGGAAAAAAAAGAACAAAAGTGATGGTGATCTTATAATAGTCTAAACACAACAAACCGGGGACAAGTGGCGTCTTTAGAATCGTGTATTTTCAGAGCTTTTAAATTATCCAAATTTGAAATACTAACTCTGTAATAGCCTGATGTGGTGATCATATGTAGTGATTCCCCAAAATCTATTATTATTATTGTGTATTATTATAAATGTGTTAACCAAATGGCTCTACTTCAGATCCTCGTGGAAACATACCATTAGAAAAAGTGGAAGTCTTAGATATGATCAGTTCCAGACTATGTGACCCTGAGAATCTTCCCATTCACATAGAGGCAAAAGCCCTGAGAATTCCCAGGTATATGTATATTTCTCCAGAACCAGTGATACCCATATATGAGAGTTTATAAATGAGCTGATCCTGAGACTCTGCAAACTATTTACATTTATACCTCATAGTCACAACTTTCGGGAATAGTTCTGCTTTTCTGCCAAACAACCGACTTCTATTAAGAACAGTGGGAATGAGGTGCCGGCTGGGGAGATCTCCGTACCCCAATGACAGCTCCCACACAGCCACGTTACATGGACCTCGGGCGTACAAAGATCTATTACTTGTCAAGAGTTAAAGAATTGAGTCATCTGAATTAAAGCGTGGCTTTTAGTGGAAATACACCAATTAGGATGATCAGATGTCAGCAATGCAGAGTATAAAGCCGTTCATTGAGACTGGATTAGAAACTGGATTTCACAGTAATATTTACTGTATCACACAATAATACCAGTGATACTTTTAGAACATCTACAAAAGTGTAATGAATGTTTACTGTAGCCTTTGTTTTTGGTTGTTAACGAGCATAAAAAACAGTTCATGCATTTAAATACTAAGGAGTCTCACGGACGCGACTTTGTCTTATTATTCATTATAATGTAAGTCTTATTAAATCGTCCATTTACCTTACTACTAGGCATCTTAATTATATATATTTACATGCTAGCTATCTCTCATGCTTTTTTCAGTTGTTCCGTAAAGGCTAATGGCCGAGAGGTACACTAGAGACATTGTTAATTAGGCCCTGGTTTCTTACTGTTTGTAGCAATATAGCAAGTGGCGTAAATCAAACAGCATTGTGGCAGATCATTATTATTTCCCGTCACAGGGAAATTATATCGCAGATATCTATGGTCTGTGTTCGATGCACTGCTGCTTGCATCTTGAGAGATGTTCGGTGCATCTGTTATCCATTCACGGTTCAGTTTTAGCTGCATTCATGGCTTGGGTGACCGCAGTAATTCCCTTTAAAACAATGTGCATTTCACTGATGATTTGAGAAGCCCAATTCACATAAGGAGCTCTGTACCAGATGATCCCAATGAAAATAAAGCAATTCTGTTCCTCTTTGCTTTGAATTACACAGCTGGCTGTCCTACTTAAAACAAACATATTATGTAAGCAAAGGAGGTCGGATAAAAGCTGCTGTTTTACAGGCATAGATGGCTACATTAACCTGCGAGATCTGGCTTTTATCCAGGAGTCCCCCGACTGGCATCCACACGGGTAACGTAAGTTATTAAAAGAGTTAAAACCAGATTGCTATATAACCGCTTAAAGGGGTCAACCTAATGTATATATATATATATATATATATATATATATATACTTCTACTTAATTTTAAGGGTATAATCCTTAAGAAGTCACTTATACAAAATGTAGTATTAAAGACTTAATTAATTAAAATGTCGTCAATTTTCCCATGGTGATGCCCAGATGCATGGCACAATATGCCAGTATGATAACTAATTTGGTATCCCATACCTCCCAACAGTCCGCATTTTTATGTAACATTCTGCTGTCCTGGGTAGCTTCCCCGCAGAACTAGGCACAAGTGCCTACTCCTGCCTACGGCCCACACTCTCCAGCCTCTGACCCCAAACCAATACAGGTGTCCAGATTTGAGCATCTGAAACGCTGGGGGAGTATGATAGTTCTCTCCCTTCACCTCTCTCCATTCCAACATAAGAACAATGTGATCCAATCGGTTCTACCAGAGGGGAAGAATAACTTTAACAAAGAGTGGGATTAATCACACTGATGTAATCGAAGCCCCGCAGCCCAACTGTTGTCCTGTGGGGCAACCTAACAACAGCTCGCCCACCCCCTCCGTGGCCCGACATACAGCCGAGCCGGCTGGCAGCGTTCCTTCAGTCCCAACTTACCAGGATATGACATAGTCATATGTGTGTATTTGTGTGTAAGTATGTTTGTGTGCGTATAAGTATTTTACTGTGTGTGTTTTTATCTAATTTATAAATTAGACAAGATTCCTTTTATAGGATTATTTCTGGAAAGGATTTGGGCATTCAGCTGTACCAGGAACTATGCTTCTAATGTTAAATTTGCCATTACTGCAAATTCACCTGAAAATACTATTATCAGGGGAAAAAAACACTAAAAATAGTTGGTGGCAATACAAACAGTAGGGGAGTTTAAAGTCCATGGCACGGCCGCCCAAAAAACAGATCTCACGGTAATGCTAAATTTCTTCATTTGTGAGATCCTCTTTCAGCAATGGGAACTAATACAGTCACCGCTGGATCAACACAAATGTATGAGGATAAACAATATTCTGAACTGTAACTCTATGAGTTACCCAACATCCAGCATTAAGCTTCGGCTCTAAAAGCACGTGGTTTCCCCCACTTCATCTTATTGACTATTCTTTAGGGTTTATTCACTAAAGGGGTAATTGGCAAAGAGTTGTGGTCTTAACTTCCCTATTCATTATGAAGGGCAAACACTAGCACGTTTCTCCAGCAAGCACAACAGAGCTTCTCCGGCATAATGCATAATTAAATGTGTGAAATCTCACTGATTTTACTATACGTTATATAGCCTCAGCCAAAGCTTTTCCCATCGCAGAAGATCAGGGTTCACCAAGAAGGAAATGGTTAACCAAGCCTTGGAGCTATTGCCCTTTTTTCCTAATATGCCCAGAACTTCTTACAGATCATTAGCACAGCAAGGGTTAATAATGCTTAACAATGCTCGGCTAGAATAAGGGCTTTGCGTATTTTTATCAGCTATTATTTCAGTATTATTTCAAAGCTACTTTAGGCAATTAGTTAATGATACGATTTAGAAAAAAATGCATTTTGGGTATATTTATTGCTGATCATCCAGCTTTAAAATGACATTGTTTGTATTTGTATACGGTGACTCCTGCTTACCATGACATGGAGCGTATTAATAAATTGCGGTGTTACTTTTCTCACATTGGACTCAGCGCCTAGCTGACACCAACTTGGCAGTCCGCGCTAATTATACCAAGCCTTCCCCAGCATAAACAGGCATAACTAACGTGTGTGTCTCATAGTATGTCAGGGAAGCGACATCAAATGAAAGAAATCTGATTTCGCAAATAGATTCAACTTGTGAATGTTCTCAGTATACAGCGTTAACATATTCGGTTAATTAACTTGCGATAAAAATGTAACATAAATCCCCGAATTGTCCGAACGTATTATATCAGTAGGCTTTTATTTTTTTTAAATGTAGCAGAGCTTAAAATTCCCAACATCTAGGCATCTAACCAAGTTTCTAATTTGTTATCGGGGAAACTGTACCAAAGTGTGAGTATCCCAGCATCGACAATAACTTATCCGAGCAGCGCGGCTCTTAACATGCGCTGAAAGAGCCGCCCAGACACAGCTTGACACAGGAATACAGAGTAAAGAAAATACAACAATCTTAAATGCAACCGCTTACATTTGTCGAGAGCTCTTTATTGTCCGCACGCGATAACAGAATCACAAAGTAAAAAGCCAGTCTACATCAGCCCCCATAGGCATTGACTCTTATTTAACCCTTCTGTACCACAGCTAATCTGCAGATGGCTCGCCGTGTCCCTGTGAGCGTCAAAGATGGTTTAACATCTTATCCTTCCTAGAACTGAAATGCTCTGTAATTAACAGCAGTAAACCGTGCGGCAGAACTTTCATCTATAAATAGAGGCAATCACGGACTTACTCTGAGAGAGGCCAAGTCAATATAGTCCAGGCTTTTTGTTGTGTACATGCTTGCCATATCTGCAGCTCTTCAGCCGACTCCTTAAAAGTTTTTGCTTGCCTGTTGCTTCTTCTGTTCTACGTCTCTGGGAAGCAAACTTGATGGTAGCATGCCGGAGTGCTGTTAGCATGTCAGCCCGTGGCTAGGATGGAGTACAGTATGTGTCTCTGTGACAAACACAGGAAACTTCACATCCACACAAACCCGGAAAACACACACTGAGGAAGCAGAAACAAATCTGTTTTTCTTTAAGAAAACAACTTTGCAAAGACATTTGCCGGGGAAAGTGAAGGAAGGAAATGACGCTTTAACCACAAAAGAATGATTTTATTAATACCTTCATTTATTACTCTTCAACCACATTAATCACACACTTTTGTATACTTTTACAAATCTTTTATATATGATTGTATATAAATGTAGTATTCCCGAGGGTAGTAAAGTTAAATATTTTATCGGCGATGAACATATATTTATTCAGCCGATGATTTATTTCAAGTTTTCTGTTCCCTTTGCAGTTTTGTGTAATACAAATACTAGGTTTAGAAACTAGATACAAACTACTCCAAAAATGATCTAGAAGGTGGCAAAATGTAAGCGATGTCATAAAAAATATATTTTGAGGAACAGAAATATTACAGAAAGTATACAACTTCGTTGCTGCTACGGCAGCAGCCTATTGGTTCCTGCTTTTGGGTCACATGAAATTTAAGCATTCCCCAAAAAAACAATAAATGAGGCAATTTTGTAAAAGATATATTATTTGTAGACGGTGTTGGGTATTCATTACCAAGAAAGGTGTTTCTAATACTTAAAGTTTTTATGGTTGTATAAAGCCTTTGAAACCGGAGGTCTATCAAGTACATATGGCTAGCATGTGAAATTTACATACAGAAAATAGAAGGCTCTAATAATAGTAATGCAATAACAGAAAACTACATACGGCAGGCAGATGGGAGGAAAGAGACATTTTATGAGAAGGTAATTTGATATTTGGAAGAAGATGATATGCAATAACACGGACCTGCCAAAATGTGTGTATACGTCGTCCACCATGCATTTGTCACTATTATAAAGTTCATTGCTCAGATTGGATTAAGTCGAAAAGAGTCACTAGTGAGTATGTGTGTATGTGTAGCAACTACATTCATTTCTTGAGCAAATTAATGCCCGAGACTTATGTTTTAAAGCATGGAAGTACCTAAAGACGTATAAAATACTCTGTGAGAGCATTTTTACTATAGATGAGCTTAGATGTTAAAGTCAGTCATTTATGTACCCGGTAGCAGAGTCTATCATTATATCTGGAGATATATGATCTAACAATTCAAGCAGATAAGACAGATAGACCTACAATTACAAAGTGATGATTGTAAAAAGCATAGCAGTATACATTACCAGTTGGTCTTCAGAAAACATAGTGCTCCTTGTAAACATTTTAAATATACCAAAAAAATGGTGCCAGTAGGTACAAAAGTGTAACAAAGGGTAAAGGTCACTAAGAAAAGTTGCATTAGCACTTGCGAAACTCATAGCAAACAGCAAGAGAATCACATTGATATGAATTGAAAAAAGATAGCAAGTCTCCAATTCATTAAACCGCGAGTTGGAAATGTGAGCAGGAACCTGTAAATTCACCCCATTGCTCCATCCCTTCCTTGTAGGATAGAAGGTGCAGTGTTTTCAATACAATTAAAAATAATTAATTAATTCATTCATTCATTCATTCTTTCATTTAAAAAAAAACCCTACTTACCTCTAAGCCCCCCAGGTAGGGGGATATGATCCATTCAAGCCCCTGAGTGTCAGGAGGTCCCTTCCCTGACTCCCTGCTGTCTAGTGGGGTCCGCCGGTGAGCGTCTGCAAAATGCTTCTGCCCGGCAGTTCCGCCGGGGCTTCTATGACTGAGCACCGGAAGGTTATGAAGTGTCGGGTAATACATATTTTATTTATTAAATGGCATTTGGTTGATTTACGTTTACATTATGTACACCAAAATTAGCATTGACCCTCAAAACCACGAAATTGGTTAAAATGTTTCAACTCACCAACCACTGAAACTGAAACAATGCTCAAGGATGGATGTACATTCTATGTAACGGGTACCTAAGAGGAAGAAAAATGGTTACCCACTTGCCTTCTGTATCTTAAGTGACTTATGTGATATCCAGAATGGTCTGACAACATGTTAGAAAAGCTGTAGGCCATTTTAAGTTTTGTTTGAGAGAGGTCCTGGGATAGGTCACATTAGTAAGTAGTACTAACATAACTAGTGGACATTAAACATCATCGTTATGTATTGTGACAATAAAAAACAGAATCAGTAGAGGAAGAACTTCCATAGTTTAGGGTCAAGGGGAAACTGTATGATCACAGATCTCCCATGGTGGGATGTTATTGCAGATGGTGAGCAGAGGTCTATGAAGGTTACCAAAATAGTGTCATCTTAATTCACTATGAGACTGTTCTGTGCTAAAGAAAGTTGATAACATCTACCTTTTATACGTTCTAAGAAAGATAATCTTTATATCTAATATTTTTGCTGGGGTTTAACTTACTGAGAAATTGGGGGGTATCTATTTCTAGACATGCCCTCATCTGGTGAGACAATAGGTCATCTTAAGCAGAACAAGTTATATACATATGACAAATGGTATGATGAAACAGCAGTAAGAAATGTGAAAGAACATCTGCTTGGATAAATAATGTAATAGCAATGCCTTCTGTATAAATGAGCTCCACAACCACACTGCACCTCTGAGTACAATCCTGGTTCTTCAGTGCACTCATTGGAACCAAGATTTGATTTAAGATCAGTATTAATTGGTGTCTTTTTATGTTGGGAACCAATGGTTTGTTTTTGGACGACACAAAATCTGCTCAACATCTCTTGGCTATGCCCGGTGGTGATCAATAAAATAATGAAATGGAGTAAAATGGATCACATAGGAAAAAAAGCAAAAGAAAGAGTTTACTTGATATATTAAAAAATATGTGTTTAAAAGATGTTTAAGTTTTCTTATGACTACTGTATTTCCTGTCTATATTGTCTGTAGAAGATATACAATAATATTTAAATAACATACCAAAATGGAATGTGTATTTTTTTTTTTTTTTGCAAACTGTCAAAAGAGCTTTCATTTTATCATAAAATAGCGTTATAAATTGCTGAAGCAATTTTATACAGTTACCTATGGATGATAGTCTTTCCTGTTGCTGCGTGTCATATAATGTGCATTGTTTTCTTATGACTTGGCAATACAGATTATTTCCAGAAGATATCCTGTTTTCCTGACAGTTTTGATAGTAGATCATGTGAATTCTCTCTAGTGCTAAAATTATTACCTCTTTGCTGAAAATTCCTTAGCATCCTTTTGCTAGCAAAGTAGACGTTTCAAGGTATAAATAAAAGGTTGTGTCCCACCTAGGAGGTTTTTCACAGCTTTATGTACTACTGATCTAACTTGTAGACTCACACAAGTTATGTTCTGTGCAAATGGGCCAAAAAACTATGACAAATTTTTCACTTTATTTTCGGTTGGTTCCAATTCATTAACGGTCAACAAATTGCTTTCCCTGCCCATTAGGTTCCAAAGAAAATCTGATGGTATTTTTAATAAGGAACAAAATTAGTTGCCCTTTGCCACATTAACTCTCATTCACTCACACTTTCATTCTTGTTCACTGTCTCTCTCACGCTCTCTAAATGTTTCCATGCCTTCTCTGCCCGCCACTTCTGCTTCCACATCTTTGTGTTCAATTTTATCTTCTATCTTCGTTCGCATCTCCGCGGACATAACCTGGCGAGAACTTCCACCAAATCCAGTTGGGAAAAAAGATGTCACTGAAGCCCCGCCATTGTGGCGGATGTTCACCTGTGACATCCTCCTCTCCCCCGAATGAGAATAAGAGTGTGAGAGAGAGTCAGAGCGTGGAAAAGGTGTGTGTCTGCTTTGTGGGGGGGTCAGGCCTTATTTTCATTGCTCCATACGAATCACAGAATTTGATAAAATTTGGTATATTTGCAATTCGTATGAATCCGAATGCACAATTCTTTAATGTACAGGGTACAGTCTAGAATCTGCCACAGCATATTTGAATTGAGGTAGTAAAACCACATGATTCCCACCTTGATGTTAACACCAATTAAGGTTCAGATGGGTAACTGGATTTAGGGCATTATCATTTAATTAGTAAAGTAAGTTGTGTGTAAGTTGGAGTAACATGTAAAACCTTATCTCTGTGCATTAATTCAGCCCTTCCTGCTATAGAAACTCATATTAAATAGCTCATGTGGTGACACTTTTTACTTTTATTTAGTTTTTTTGTTTTATTTTGTAAAATAATGCCTTTCATAAAATAAATAAAATACTATAAAAATAGAAATTATTTTTTCCAGTATTTTTATGATTTTTCATTGTGTGTACACAGACACGACATGAAGGTGCAAATATGTTTTTTTCATATTATACATTTAAATGCACAGGTAGAAACTCTTTCACCCCTTATGAATCATTTATTATTGAGCTCATTGAGTTGTATTATTATTTAGCCAGGCAATACAACAAAGGCCTGCGATGCACTTTTCACATTCTAAAAACGAATTTCACATAAACATTTGCATTTAATATGCAAAAATAATTTGCACACACATTAGTTGTATATCATTTCAGCTCATATAATGTCCATTTTGTCTGGAATTCTGGCACACCAGCATTCAACCGATAACCTGCAAACTACAGGGATACAAACCTATAGAAAACCAAACAGCAAAAAATAGATGTAATAAATTTAGAAACAAGCACCTTAACTGGCCGTTCATTCAGAGCAAAAATATACACGTTAAGACACAATTCCTGTCTTTCTGTAATAGACCGTGTATAATTTATTATTATTACCATTCCATTATTACTTCCGCCATCATATCCACTTCAGCATATGACATGATAGCAGAGAACTTTAACATGTCACTATGGTTGTCATTAACCGTCCATTTAAGTTGTCCGTAACCTAAAAGATTTCTAAAATTCAGATATTGTGTTAATGGCTCATTAACTCGCATTATTTTTGTGATGTTCTTCTAATCCTGGTTGATAGTATGTAGACATGGTTAAACAATACCCAAAACATGTTTACTTCTCTTACCATTATTTTTTTTGAACAAGGGAACATCTATGGGAACCGATCTATTGTGTTCCTTCTTTGTTGTTGAAAAGCAGTCCTTCACCCACAGACACGTTCATCAATGAATGTATCCAGCACTCTGTATGTGTTATTAAAACATCTCATTACTACCACTCTGGTGCTTTTACAGGCTTGTTTTTATCTCCTTTATGCTTTCACAGTTCAGCTGTTTTCTTGGTAAGGTGGATAATGACACATTGAAATAATGAGTTTACACCCTGAAATGGCCATCCTCGAATATTCATTACTACATTTTCTGGCAATGGACAGTTAGTACTTGCAACACGTCTTTGCATTTGCCATTAGAATGTACTTATCATACAAGACAGTAGGGAATGTATAACACTGTTCTCTGATAGGCCATAAATATTGAGAACGTATGTAATGTTTAACCATAGGTGCCCCAGCGTACTTACGGAAGGGTCTACCTGACTTCTGCTTTGCCTGGTTGGGCCTCCCAGACCTTGGGACCCTAGGTAATCATCTCATTCACCCTCTAGTTTCTCACTCTGTGCTACTGGCCACAAGTAAATGTTTTTATAGTACTAAAAGTGCTCCATTGGGTATCAAAAACACATAGGTTCTATTCACACAAATTCTGAAAATTAGGTAGAAGCTGCAGCTGCCCTCCTCCTCTGTGATCTGGCAATTCTTGCCACTCATGGTCTACATAAAGTAGCCAAACAGTGGAAGGAAAGCACTCCAATAAAACCAATGGGATCGCCTTCCATGCATCGCAGTGCTTGCAGAGCCTGCCGGAGCTGACTTGAGTTACGTATGTCATGTGCAGGGCATGTAACTGGCAGGTAGGAATATGGGCAAATGCATATCGACGGATTCTACAGACACCATGAAAATCCACGCAGCAATCATATGCATAAAAGTTCTGCTCTAAGGAAAACAGCGCATTACAAATCACCCTCTGTACATTGCTATACTCTTCCTTAACCCGTGCATCTATGCCACCTGTTATCAATTAAAGCAACTAATGCCTCCAACAGCAGCATATATATATATATATTAGACTTGCGCATTCGTCTTCGGGCGAACATGGAAACGAGCACGAAGAGGCCGTTTTTTTGTTTGTGCCGAAGACGCGCCGAAGAGAATACAGTGCCGGCAAAACATAGGAGAAGACGAAGACTCACAACCACGAAGCCGCCAAAATTTCAAACAGGAGTGAGCTGATCCTCGTCTGTCCAATCAGCTCACTCTTGTGACGTCACGCTAAGGGTCCCGTCCAATGCCTGTGCTGCTGTTTTTTGAATTCTGAAGGCGCCTTTATAAGACCAGAGCTTGCCTGAGAGATCCATTCATTTTTCGCTGTGACTGCTTTGGCAACACTGCTGTGCTGCATCCGAGCGTTACAGAGAGATTGTTCTGTTCTGTGTGAGACTGGTAAGCCTTAGCCTGCCATTTCTCACAGTGTACTTCATCCTCACTTCAGTTCTACTGAATTACTATTTAATAATAATAACTTGATTAATTTAATAATTTTTTTATTTAATTTGTCATCAACTGTGTAGTGCTGTTGAGTTGACAGTGCGCTCAGTGCCTCACTGGCACTGGGGTGCCCTTGCCCTGGGCTGGCACTAGTGCCTACTGCCTGTCCTGCTTAAATAAATTAAATAATAGAATTTATAAATAATTTAATAGAATATATTATTAATAATTGAATACATTATAAAATTATATATATATTTGTCAGTTATATATACTATAGTTAGTAATAGTATACTAGTGTAGAGTGTACTGTAGACATTCAAGACATCTACTAGTGTCTAATCTAAAATCATTAATATCAATAATTCTATAATTCTTAATAGTTAATTAAATTAGCTATAAAAAAGCAAAGCTTCAAGCTACTAGCTGTAGTATTAAAATAATTATAATCTTTAATCTTCTTAATGTTATCTATAATATATTATATAATATAATGTAAATTCTAATTCATAATCTATAATATATATAAGTAATTCTTTCTAATTCATAATCTATATTCTATCTATAATCCATAATATAAATAATTCTAATCTATTAATAATATAATATATATAATTTAACCTCACTTTAGCTTAGTGGGCTTGAGAGCGTCTGCCTAGAGTTAGACTAGAATACTAATATAGCTTTAGGTTTAGCATAGTAGTAGGATAGGCTCTTAGGCCCGTGTAAATTCAAAATCTTTAATTTTTTTTATCCCCCTTTTTTTATTTTTTATTTAAAAAAAAAAAAACACTACACACACAACACAAAATTTGAAATGGATCCTCCTTTTGGGACTAAGGAGGGACAAGCTCCATCTACCACCACCACCAGCACCACCACCAGTTCTAAGATGCAGCCTTTGCGTCAGTCTAGTCGGCCAAGTGGGCCAAGCTCTCGCTTATCATTTGGGGAAGCATTGCTTGAAGGATCATCAAGTAAAGGAAAGGCACCAAAAGCAGGCAGTAGTAGTGCGGCTAGGCCCACAAGCTCTATGTTTTTTTACGGAAAGCCTAAAGCACCAGAAGCACGTTCAAAGTTAAAGGGTAGCACAACTAGTACTTCTACTAGCCTAGTGAGTAAAAAGAAGTGCCTTTTGCCAGCATGCAGGTACCAAGCAGAGCCAAATTAGCAGCAAGACTCAGAGGGGTCCCAAACCAAAGCGATCTCATTCCTTTGTAGGGAAAACCACCACCACCACCACCACCACCCCCACCTCTACCGCCTCTACCACCACTAGTGCTGCGCCTACTGTTCCCACCGGTACCGTCACGCCATGTCCTCCTAGTACCTCTAGCAAGCCACCAAGTCCTTACAACAGGGGTGTCCAACCAGTGGGACTGGCTGAGGAGTATGGGAGATGTAGTCCTGCAGCAGCTGGAGGGCCGCAGGTTGGACACCCCTGCCTTACAATATTTTTATAAAGACAGTTAGAGAGAGAGCTACACATAGTGGAACTCCACCTAGCGAGGTAGCAGAGGAGCCTGAGACTGAGAGGCCAAGTGCAGAGTCTGTTCTTCCTGCTCGCACTACTACTAGTCACGAGTCTCACGACGATATCAGTCTTAGCTCCAGCCTAGCAGGAATTCCATTCAATCTGGCTAATGAAGAACTAGACTATGAGCCAGAGGAAGTAGAGGAGATGAGTGGTCAGGAATCAGATTCCTCAGGGAGCAGTGTCCAAATGACTAGTGCACAATTTTCCCCTGAGCCTCCACCTTCTCCGCTAAGATCATCACCATCACCACCACCAGCAGCAGCAAAACCTAGCAAATCTAAAGTTAAAGCAATTAGCAGTCCCACTATGGCCAGTACTGTTACCACCAGTCCCACCACCACTAGTTCTGCCTCTGTTCATCCACCCCGAGCAGTAGGAGCAGCACCCAAGGCACACTCCAAGGCTATACGCGCCTCAATTTGGGAGCACTTTGAAAATGTTGAAGAAGGGCGCTATGGAAAGTGCAAACATTGTGGGAAGCTAATAAGCAGAGGGAAAGTGTCTGGCCATTTTACCAGTGCTAGCATGAAGCATCACCTCAGCACTCAACACAACGCTGTGCTATTGGGGAAAGATGCAGAAGTAAAACGTAGTGCAGGCAGCATAGCTGGTGGCCGTTGAAAAACCCCAACAGCTGCTTTTGAGCCAATAGCAGCAGCAGCAGCAGCTAGTGCTGGCAGCCAGAGACCAAGGCAGGTTGGAGCACTGCATATCCAGCCCACCCTGGAACAATTTGTGGCATTCCAATCCAAAAGGTCAATGCCCAAACAGCAGGCCAATAAAGTAACGCGACTTATTGGTCAGTTCATTGCTGTTGGAGGGGCATCCTTCTCTATGATCGAAGGGGAGCCTTTCAAACAATTGATGGCGGCTGTGGCTCCACAATATACAGTTCCGTCACGTTCCACTTTCAGCAGGAACATTGTCCCCTCATTGTATCGTTCCTGTGTTGCAGCAGTGAAAGAGGAGCTTTCCAAGGCTGCTGGTCAGTCTGTTCATTTCACAACAGATTTGTGGAGTGCACCTAGTGGGCAGCATGCCTTTCTTTCTTTGACAGCACACTGATGGCAGCCCGGTGTGCCCAAGGAAGCTGCTGCAGCAGGCTACCGATCATTCCTTCTCCATGTGATGGATGAAAAGCACACTTCCGAAAATATTCTGCATGCAATGAGGAAAATGTTTAGCCTTTGGGTGGGAGCAGAGGCAGGCACCAATGTTGAAGTTGGTTTTGTGGTAACTGACGGAGGTGCCAATATGGTGAAATCGCTGCGAGATGGTCATATTGTTGGTGTGTGCTGTGCAGCCCACATCATCCATCTTGTAGTGAAGGCAGCAATGTCAGAAGGAACTAATGTGGCAGCAGTAGTTCTGTCCCGCTGCAGAAAGATCTCTGGGCACTTTCACCATAGTGTTAAGGCTAGCCAACTTTTGAGGGAAGAGCAAGAGAGGTCAGGTCTTCCCGTACACTGCCTACGTCAGGATGTCAGTACACGGTGGAACTCCACGTTAGACAAGCTGGAGAGGATTTTGGACCAGCAGAGGGCAATCCATAATCTTGCCTCAGAGCACAATATTGGGATTACATCTCCATTGAATAGGGAGGATTGGACAGTGATCGCCCCAGCTAGTGGCAGTCCTTAAACCATTCAGGGACGCCACAGAAAATTTAAGCTCAAACACTGCCAGTCTGGCCCAGGTAATCCCAGTGTTCTCCCATCTAGGCAGCAAGATGGATGTGTTCCTTGAAAACCGTGAGGCTGTTCAAGGTGGCACTCTACATCCTGACGTAGCAGCCATAGTCAGGAAGCTGAAGGATCTGCTAAAAGTACGCCTTCGCAAACGCATGGAAGAGAGTCCCGAAATGATGCTAGCGTGCCTTTGCGATCCAAGAATTAAGGGAAAGCTAGCTTTGAAATTCAATGTTCTCAGTAGCTACCAGGAGCAATTGGTCGTCAAGGTGCGTGACTGGCAGCGTAAAATGGGAATGCTGTCCGAGGAGGGAGAGGTGCAGGAGGAGGAAGAGATTATGTGGTCTGCTATTCCTAGCAGCAGCATCAGCAGCAGTGCCACAAGCAGCACAACACAGCTGAGTGGAGCAGCTGTGTTTTGGGAAGAGGCACTTGGGAGTATAGTTGGACCATCTGACAGAGCTAGCAGCAGAAAGGAGAGTAGTGCTGCTGAAATGGTCAAACTTTACCTCTGTGAAGTTCCTTCTGCACCTAATGTTGATCCTCTTAACTACTGGGATGAAAAGAAGAGTGTGTGGCCTGCACTCTCATGGGTTGCGCAGCAGCTTCTATCATGTCCGCCAACCACTGTTCAAAGTGAGCGCGTGTTTTCTATGACTGGAAACATACTGAGTCCACAGCGCTCACGCATGGCACCTCATCTGATGGAGCAGATTGCCTTTCTTAAATTCAATCTGCCCAAATTGGGTTACCCAGCTCTTAGCTTGGAAAGTTACTTTTTTTTTTCTCTAATGTTTAAGGTAGTTTCTCCCCCTGGTTGCACGTGTTTGTGGTGTGGCAATGTCTGCTACCTCCGCCGGTGTAGCCAATTTACGTTAGGGCCTAGTGTCTGAGTTCTGGAAGTCTTCTCCCAAACACCATGGACTCACAGACTTTCATGCTTTGCCCTGGGGTGAAACAGGTGAGCGGGTCGTCATTTGCCCACTCATTCAACTTTCCCAATGCTGCTGCTGGTTGTGGTGCCAGCGTCTCTTCTCTGCCAGTTCGCTTCCTGGCTAGTGTCATGCCTTAAATGTCCAAAATGTTTAAGGTAGTTTCTCCCCCTGGCTGCGTCTGTTTGCGGTGTGGCAACGTCTGCTACCTCCGCCGGTGTAGCCAATTTACGCTAGGGCCTAGTGTCTGAGTTCTGGAAGTCTGCTCCCAAACGCCATGGACTGACAGACTTTCATGCTTTGCCCTGGGGTGAAACAGGTGAGCGGGTCGTCATTTGCCCACTCATTCAACTTTCCCAATGCTGCTGCTGGTTGTGGTGCCAGCGTCTCTTCTCTGCCAGTTCGCTTCCTGGCTAGTGTCATGCCTTAAATGTCCAAAATGTTTAAGGTAGTTTCTCCCCCTGGCTGCGTCTGTTTGCGGTGTGGCAACGTCTGCTACCTCCGCCGGTGTAGCCAATTTACGCTAGGGCCTAGTGTCTGAGTTCTGGAAGTCTGCTCCCAAACGCCATGGACTGACAGACTTTCATGCTTTGCCCTGGGGTGAAACAGGTGAGCGGGTCGTCAATTGCCCACTTATTCAACTTTCCCAATGCTGCTGCTGCTGGTGGTGGTGGTGCCAGCGTCTCTTCTCTGCCCGTTCGCTTCCTGGCTAGTGTCATGCCTCAAATGTCCAAAATGTTCAAGGTAGTTTCTCCCCCTGGTTGCACGTGTTTGCGGTGTGGCAACGCCTGCTACCTCCGCCGGTGTAGCCAGCTTACGCTAGGGCCTTGTGTCTGAGCTCTGGAAGTCCGCTGCCAAACGTCTAGGACTGACAGTTGTTTGGATGCTTTGCCCTGGGGTGAAACAGGTGAGTGGGTCGCCAATTGCCCACTCATTCGCCTTTTCCATTTCCTTTTCCATTTCCATTTCATTTTTTTCCGTCTGATACACAACCTACCAAACATAACACACACAATAACACATATAACACAGTGACATAACACATAACACACATAACACATATAACACAGTGACATAACACATAACACACATAACACACACATGTACAATTCACAAATCACAAGGACCTTTCCTCCTGTTATTTGCCCTGGCCTTCACTTCTGCACTCACTAGCATTAACGCTATAACTCACACTTCACCCTATAACATTTTTCTATCCACATAGCTGCCAACAGACCCAACTTTTTCAGGGACAGTCCTGCTTTTTTCTTGTCCCATCAAATTTAGCTAAACTAGGTATGCTAGTGCACATAGGTATAGCTGGGTAGGGTAGCACTACAACATTAAATAAATATAATAAACTAAATAATAATAAATATAACTTTAAAATAAAATTCAATAAACCCATTAAAATTAAATTATTATTTAGACATAATACATCTTTAACCAAAACAGTGCACTGCTAATAATCTTAAAAATAACCGTACATTAACCCTAAGCTATTTTTTAGTTCTGGTCAAACATTTTTGCATTCACATACCTGCCAACACACTCAACATTTTTGTGGACAGTCCTGCTTTTTTCCAGTCCTGTCCAGTAAAAGTTGGGTTGTTGCAAAGTATGCCATTATAAATAGGTAGCAAATGTTAGGCATGTATTACAAGTGGTCCAAAATCAATTTAAAATAATCCCTATTCTTTTATGAAACATCTATGGATATACAGTACACCTCAGTACGTGTGTGCAACTCTATTGGTCGTTTCGGCAGGGGGCTCGCCTGCCATCAATGAATGAGGTGCATTCTGCAGTTCTGCAATTCATTTGTTGATGCCAGACCAGCCCCCTTCCGGCGACCAATAGAGTCGCACACACGTACCTTCACAGCGCGAACGCATCTGCTGCTGCTGCTGCTCCGATGTGTTCTTAACCCCGTATTAACCCCTGCTACGCAGCCGGGAGAAAACGAAGATGAAACGAGCACGAAGAATGGCCACGAATATTCGCCCGAAAAGAAGACAAGAACGGGCGAATATTCGCGGAATACGAAGTTTTTTTTTCTCCGAAGACGAGTACGAAGACGAACACGAAGAGCCCCCTGGTGCCCAAGTCTAATATATATATCTTATTGGCTCGATTATAGGCTGCACTCGAATATAGGCCGCACACTAAAACTTAGGTGCTTTTTTTAAAGAAAATCTCCCTTGCCGGCACCACCCCTATGGGAATTCCGGCAAGGGGATTGTTCAAGCACATCGAGCAGACGTGCCGGCAGCGGAGGCAGAGGTTGTATACGCGCATCGCCGCTGCCGGTGAATGTCTGCGCGATGCACTTAGACAATCTCCCATGCCGGCACGCCCCCCGTGGGAAGTGCTGGAAGGGGAGCCTGTCTCAGTGCATCGGAGAGTAGGATGCAGGTCCCCTGCAGCGCTGCGGGGGATCTGTATCCTAACCCTGCTGCCTGCCCGGCGCCCGGAACTGCATGTCCCGGGCGTCGGGGCGCTAGACCCCCACTATAGGCCGCACCCCCACTTTAAAGACTTAAAGTGGGGGGAAAAAGTGCAGCCTATATTCGGGCAAATACATATATATGTTCCCCACCACAACAATATGATATTGCATACAGGGCCGGCCTTTGGGGTGTGCGACCTGTGCGACCGCACAGGGCGCCACACCTCAGGGGGTGCCGCCGCGGTGTACGCCGCAGCCCCAGTGTATGCCCCGCCGGGTCCGCCGCCCCCTCTGCAGCTCACTCTGACAATCGCGCGCACTTGGCAGAGAAATTGACAGGCAGCGTGGAGGGTCATGTGACCTTCCGCCACTTAGCATTGGGCGGTGTCAGGAGCATCAGGCAGCCAGACTAAGAGGGTCCAGGGTGCCCTGCTTGGTAAATAACTACAGGAAAACAGGAAAACTAAACTAAAAATTAAAGAAAACATTAAGTAAGTGCAAGTGTGATGTATAGTGTATGTCATCTAATGAAAGGTGGAAAAAGATTCACCCCTTTACATATGGAAAAATAGTGCTCAGTTTAACTGTTACTCCATAAAACACGTTTTTATTCAAGGATACGCCATTTAAAAAGAAGCTACAGGTTTTATGCCAGTAAAAATACCAAATATAAATACAAAAAAATACCGTAATTAGTGCTGCTGCATATTAAAAAAACCTGAACAGTCATTAAAAAAAGACAATGGACATGGGTCTCCTTTTGGGAGTACTGACTTCTGAAAAGCCTGATTTAATCAAGTTCACAGTATCTTAGATAAAAAAAGAGCATTAGCTGCTATGCATGCTCAGTATTGTGGAATGTTTGATTATAATGTGCTGATTATTGCTCCTGTTTCTAAACTGGCTTATGGTTGTCAAATTCAAATTTTTAAGTCAATACACAAATGTGATTTTGACTACCAAATGCCAGTTTATGTATGCCTGCCATTATCTCGTCAATTAGAGTATGGAGCTTACTTGTTATTGCCAGTGTTCAGTTGGTTTTTGCAAACATACATATTTATAGATTTTGTTTTTATATTAAAGGTTATTTACCTCCTAAAAGTGCAGTAACTGGTTTAAAATATATATTTTAAGAAGTGATAGGGGTTGTTTGTTGTGGTTGTTCAAACATACATGCGACCTGTGATCTATGCCTGTTATTTAAGGTTTCCATGCATTATTTATTTGATCTGTAACTTCACTGCTGAGTTGGCATGTGATTTGTATGTTATTCAGTTGCTATATACCTGAAATGCAATGTTTTGTTTATTTGATTATTAGCTGAACTAGAGGGTTTCTGTGGATTATGCAGTTGATCTACATTGCTATACTGGTTTTCTTTATTTAATCTATACCTGCAAATAAAAGGCTTGTATGTCTTATTCAGTTGATCACTATGTTATCATGTGGTATTTAGTTAAGCTCTATATTATTTGGTATTTTATTGATCTTTACTAGGGCTGCAACTAATGATTATTTCCATAATCGATTAGTTGGCCAATTATTTATAAAAATTAATGTAAGTTTTTTCATTTATTTAAAATAATTTAATAAACAAACAGGATGTTAAAAAGAAACAGCAGAGTAAAAAATGAGCCCAGGCTTGCCACATACCCCCAGATATGCCACTTGCCCCTCCAAATATGCTGCCAAATAATCAATGCCAGAAGGTGTACATTTCTATTACCAGTCTTCCCAGTTATTATTGCACTTTCACATAAATTATCTTTAATTAAAAATTATTTGTTCCTCTCTTCTTGTGTCAATGTTTATGGGGGGGCGCCATGACAGTTGCCCGCACAGGGCGCCTGAACACCTAAGGCCGGCTCTGATTGCATATAGCCTTTGCATGTTGTGTGTGTATATTAATATATAAAGATCCAATCAACGACTATTAATCAAAAAGGGACAATTTCGCATCACTGGAGTTGATCAATACAGAACCTCATAAAGTCTGTCAATGATATTCGTTCAAGGCTCTTCAAAGTAATCTGTATTCACAATTAGTCCATCTTCTGCATTTTCATTTTTTTTATAATGAGCTACATATACATTCAACTGTATACTAGTTTATCTTCTCTTTCATTGAGCTTTATCCAACAGAGACTGATTGTTCTTTGGATGAAATCTGTATGCCTGTTCAGCCAGATAATCTTTCTTTGCTTTGTTTGCATGAGTGATTTAATATGTCTCTTGGTATTTGTATGGACTGAAAAGTTTGCTTTCTGTACACAATTTTGGTCAGCGGAAAGCCATTCAAGCATCTTTCAAGATCGCATAAAATTAATGAAACAAACTAAGAAATATGGATTAAAACGTGTTTATTCTTCTAAAAATATATATTCAATGTATACAGATGATGCTTGTGCAAAGATTCACAATCCTCAAGGTAGCTTTATTAAGCGCTAGTGAATATTGTGAGGAAATACTTAAATTGTTACATTTAAATTAACTATAAAAGATACAGTTTTAAAAAATGGCTTTTAGCGTCAGGAGCCGTAGCATGTTTTCCCCCCATCGGAAGAGGGGCAATATTCATAGTTTTTCTATAGTTAGATTTATGTGAGGACCCTATAAACAGTTTACCTTTTTATCCAGCAAAATGTATATACATACACACATAAAGCTAGTTAACAAGGTAAAAATAAAAAAAATAAAAAAATAAATTCCCCATTATTTCACCATGTACGTCAAACTCAAGAGGAGAATGAAACGACTAAAGGGTATAGAGATTTTCAAGAAAATAATTTCATTTTAGTTAAATTTATTACATATATACTGTATATATACATTATATAGATATATATATATAGCAATACATACAAGTAGATTGAGCGTGAAAATACATAATATATTGCAGACATAAGAAGAGATTTCATTCAATAATTATGCTAAAAACACATCAATGGTAGAAAATAGACTTTTCAACAAATTTTTGGGCCTTTGGGGCACGGTCTTTTAAAGGACTATAGGTCTTACATGGAGGGCTATAGATCCTTTGACGAGAATGATCATGGGAGCAGAGCCCAACTGTTGGCAATGAGTCAGGGGCATATATGGTGAAACTGCCCCATGATCCAACCTTTTTGGTCCCAGCTACATGCCACTGTAAAAAGGGTGATAGATCACCTGCCTCGTTTCTTTCAGGAAAGACTAAGTAATCTTAATATGTATGGGGTGGAGGAAAAAGGGAGAGGGGAGATGTGATAGAAACATTTCAATACATAATGGGATTGAACAGGAGGGAAGAGGAGAAATGTAAGAGGCCATAGTCTGAAACTGGAGGGTCAGAGGCTTAGATGTAATTTTAAAGACATTTACCTTACTGAGAGGGTGGTAGATAAAAAGAACAAGTGGTAGAGGCTAATACAATGAGTGAATTTAAACATGTATGAGATAGGCATAAAGCTATTCTGAATTTAAGACAAAACCGAGGACTGATTAAGGTCTGAGTCTCTACATCAGGAAAAATAGACAGACTAGATGTGCTGATCTGCTGTCGAACTCTGTGTTTCTGTGTTTCTATAAGGATGAGAGGCTTCCCATCATACAACCAACGCGATATATGTCTAGAAGCCTCCTGTAATATTGTCTTAATTCCCATTTAGTGAAAGAGAATATGCGCTACTATAAACAATGGATTAATTACAATGGAGTAATTAGTCAAATTCCCAACTGATCAGCCGCAGTGTTACATGGTACAATTGGTTACAGTTTACTTTTTTAAATAGAAATTAAGGTGCTGCTTGGACTGATAGCTTAACCCTCTTCTCTTCCTCAATCGTTTGTCTTTTAAATGGTTACAGTGTATCTTTACAGCGCCCTCTGTAGATCAGGATCTAAAACAACATGACATGGTGGACATGCTTTTTATTCCATTAAAGTAAGCTAGCTTCTGAAAGCCAAAGAACATTTAATATAAGAGGCAGATGGGATATATTGGACTGCAGACGTGTGGCTTTGAACAACATTACAGTCCCCGCTGACAGCAGAGGAATGGAGTGCATTAATATTTCATTTGCTATGGGAATTATTGAAATGTTCTCTCTAGTTTTTCCAAACAGCAATTGTGCTTAAAAATTGAAAATAAACGATATTTCTCATCTGCGGTTGTGTTTGTACCCCGGTGATAAGATGTAGCAAGTCTCTCCTAACCCTCTAGTTCCTTTTACTGTTACCAGCTCATTTTACAGTACATTGACTCTTAACTTGTTCTGTTTTAGTGCAATATGTACTCTGTGATTAAAACATAACCTTTTAATATCAACAGTAGAAAGTCAGTATACTGTGACAATTGCAAATGCAGATTTTTTAAAATGACTGCCTCTCAGTTATTGTATTGCGAACTTGTGTAGTGTTGTATTTCTTGCTCTCTTGTGTTTAGAGGGAAAACTGCATATCTCTATATTTGAAAGTTTGGACCATCACATGGACCAGTTTGTCCAGGCCCTGCAAACTCTCCTTCCCACCTCCTACTGTACTGCCTGACCCAGGTTTAACCGGGTCTCTAGCCCTCAGAGGGGATCCGACTGGTTGCAGTAGATTCCTGAACCAGTGCTTTATCTGGTTCAGAATGTCTCCTCACCTTTTTCCATCTGACTGGACAGGAGTGGGCTATATTATTTCTCTGTTTACTGACCAGGCCATGGCTTGGGCTTTTCATTTGTGGGAGAGAAATGTGCCCCTGGTGAATAACTACACAGACTTTGTAACAGCTTAAGGACAAATCTTTGAACAGCCTGGCAGAAGTCACATGACTACCTCAAGCCTTTTTGCACTGCGACATGGTTCTCAGTCCTTGTGTGATTATACGGACCCTGGCAACCAAGGTCATCTGGAACAATGGGGCCTTAGTTGCAACATTTACTAAAATACCTTCCTACAGATCTAGAGACCCTTATTACCGTGGATCTGATAGATCTTTGTCTGAGAGAATGCAAGGTTCGATGGGATCGTCAGAAATAAACCTATGCAAATAGGCACTACACAGCTGAGGCATAAAGACTTTTATATTGTGGCAAAAAGGGTGCCCATTCCTTTCCACTCAAGCTGGGAAACACCAGAACCTAGGTAGGGTTGGGGGGGGCTATTCTGGGTGTAATGTCACATTCCCCAGTAATAGGGACATTCACTTGTTTGTGAATTCTCTGGAAAGGTTCTCCATACCACTGCCTTTTTTAATTCTGGAACAAATGGTGACTTTATTGATTATGCCTTTTGTCGACTTCACGGTGTACCTTTATTCAAGACCAATCCCCTGTGTGTGGAGGACCACTGCATCTGGCAACAGTTACCCAAGAAACTATGCCCTTACACACCGACGTTAGGGGTCATCATTCGGAAATACAAACATTGAATGTGATTTCTTCTCCCTCCTCCTAAGTCGTGTTGGGATAACTTTAGCTATTGCACCACAATCCTGTCTGGAGTACTAGACACATAACCTCTTGGCAATGTTACAATTCCCCAGCCCTTCTTAGAATCTCATAAGCTACAATTTCTATGGATATGTCCAACTTGCCAATTGCTTACTATCACTTTCAGGTCATTTTCAATTAGAAGGAGGCAGACCAGTTACCACATCACAGATAATTTGACTGTTTATCTCCATATGGTAAAGTTTATTGTCTCTGTGATCTTGAGATCATGCATTGGTTATGAAAAATAGCATTTAACACATGGTCATGACATTATGAATATACTGTGATGACTGCTGTATTCCAGGAGTTTGTAAATAAGTGATTCAGAGACTATCTGCAACAATCTATAATAAATAATATCTATAACATAAATAAATTAGAATGTATAGTGGGTGAGCATAATATATATATATATATTCATATATATGAAGTGTGTATAAAATATATATATATTGAAAATATAGATATCTAAACTATATATGGTCCACCCAGAGACTTTTGTGCTACACCGGGCACCAAATTGGCATTCTCTAGGGTCCCTGCTCTTGATGAACATCTGCGGCATCTTCAGTCTTGTGGAAAGCTGTACACCTAGTCTTAAATTTGGCTTCCACAAGGTAGAAAGTCCAGGCAGATCACAAGAGACAGACAGCCCTAATGGTCCTACCTGGTGACAAAGTTTAGCTGTCTATGAAACTCGCTCTTAGATTTATTGATCCATTCTCTGTCTCTCGACGTACAAATATAGTGAGTTATGAACTTTGCCTGCCTAGAAGAAATTTCACGTATAACTGTTAAAGCCATTGGTGTGTAATCGTTTTACCAATAATTCACCCCTCCATTCCAGTCATTATTATTATGGGTGAAGAATTCGAAATCCAAAGTATCCTGGATTTATATGTCTAATATCTGGTCCACCAGGGCCAGTTTCCTTGGACAATCGAATTGCCTTTTTATGGCCAGAAGGAAAGACTTCAAAGGACAAAATCTAAAGTCTTTCCATGAAACCAAACTAGAGACGTCTCCCATGCCAAGAGGCAGCCAGAATAGAGTACAGTTACAGATCTAAGGATCCAGCACCATCAGACAGGTAGCTAGGAACTGGTTAACATCCATGTTCATAAGTCTACCATATGCAAAACATTGAACAGGCAAAGAGTCCATGGCAATACACCAAGGACGAAGCTGATACTCTCCAATTTAACATCGCTGTTCGCCTGAAGTTTTCCAAAGAGCACATTGACACTCCAGAACGCTATTGGGAAAGTGTTTTGTAGAGTGATGAAATTAAGATTGAATTTTTCTAGAAGAACACGCAGAAGGGCACCGCATACCCACATGAAAACATCATTCCAATTGTGAAGTATGGTGAAGGGAGCATCATGATTCAGGGCTGCTTTATTGGGGCCTGAATATCCAGGGGTTCACTTACATTTCCACCAGCACTGTTGGATTTGACCACACGGGCCAGCCTTTGCCCCCCACGTGCATCAATGAGCCTTGGCCACCCATGACCCTGTCGCTGGTTCACCGCTTTTCCTTTCTTGGACCACTTTTGATAGATACTGAACACTGCAGACCGAAATGTTCACTTGCTGCCTAATATGCTTTCCTCATTTTTAATAGACCATATTGGTATATCAAAGGGATACTATTTCAAAATAAAGTTATAGTTAGATAAAAAAACAAATGACATGACAATATTGAGGAGTTGATGGAGTTGCCCAAATCTGAAGTCATCTGACACTTTCCTCACTGTAAACTCTGGGTCTATAAGGAAACTATTATGTTGCCTTTAATCCAGTGCCTGCTTCTTGATGTTTTGCCAGTAGACCAGGATGCTGTAGTTCATCTTACACAAATATTCTAACCAATTAAGCCATATGTCCAGCTAAGTCTTGCGTGTCTCTGTAGCTATAAAGACAAACTCCAGCCAATGACCAAATTTGGGGTTACCTCTTTGTGATGTACACTAAAAAAATGTAAAGTTAGATTTAATCTGATCTACTCCCTCAGATCTTGGAAGGCAAATGTAATGGTTGGATAGAGGTTCATATTTTGCACCCATATCATGTATTATGAGTAAATTTCCTCTTGGAAGAAGGCAATAATAAGCCAACAAATAGCAGGCTTGCAACATCACTGGTTAATGGTCTAGTGGTTAATGTATTGTGTTCAATCTGTTACCTTTTGTTGGTGGTTAATTCAATGAAGCTGTGAACAAATATTTCAATCTTGAGGTCTTGCTAGAATGGCATTTCAATGGCTTGTTCAGGCCTTTGGGATTGTGGGATAATGGGTCTAAGGCAATTGGCTTGTGGCTGTAGATATTATTAAATTATTATTATTATTGTCATCAAACATATTTGAAAAATGACATCACCTTGAATTTTTTGTGTCATCCTGGAATGGACTTTCTTTATAATAAATTTTGAATTAATGGCGGGGTATGAAAAACATAGACTTTTATTTAAAGAGGTTTTTTTACAAAAATCCTCAATATTCTCCCTGTGTGCTCCACTACACAACACCTATTTGTCAAGAAAACACTAGGGAAGGATTTAATGAAGTCAACACCTTTATTTGCAAAATGATTTTTATGAGTCACTAATTTCTCAGCTCAGGCATCAACGTGACAGCAAAAAAATAATGAACAATACAACTTTACACAGAATAATAAGTATCTCATCTCTACACGCAAATTGGGTTCTAGAAATGTTTACCTGAACTCAAGAGCCACGAAGACAAGTTCTCCCTGTCCACCGTTGCGGGTGATTATCAATGCAATTGTAAGGAATAAGTCAGTACACCTAAAAATAATAGCTCTTAATGTTTTTGAGTATTGCTCTATGATCAGTTCTATTGCTGGCATTTTATGTGGTTATTTTTTCCCTCACACAAATCATACTAAACACCTGCAAGACCAAAAAAATATATATTTCAAGATTTGGGTAATCTTGTAAACATGGGCAACTGGGAGGTAGGGTGAGAGCACTTGACACCTTCCAAAATTGTTTCTGTATTCCCTGTCTCTGAAGCCTTTAATAATTTACGTTATGCTCCCAAACCTCATATTTTGCAGTTGGGTGAACAAAATAAACCCTTCTAATAGTGATTCAAAATATGTAATACTTAAGTTTAGGAAACTGTTCACAGGAAATGGACGATCATTCCTCCCTATCAAGTAATCTCTTATTGTTAATATTCTTAAGAGTAACGGTGGGGTGAGGAGAAAGATAATCATCCCAGGAGAGAAAAAATTATTTATTAATTTTAGCTTTGATACAAGTCCCAGCCTACGTGTCATAACATACACCTTTACATTTAAATAAAATATCTTGAAAAATTATAATCGGGGAAAAAAAACCCCAAAAATATATTGTACAGATGGTTTAGATAAATACATTTGGTGATGTTAAAAGTTGCACTTTACATGGTGTTTGTTGAGTGTGTTATGATGTAACAAGAAAAGCATACATGCTTCATTAGATATCAATAATCAAAAATACAATGTTGTGCTTCATTACACAAGTGCAGCATTTACCCATTCAAAGCTTGGGCTGGTGTCACAAAAAATGAGTTATAGTGCACTATGCCACAACTATCGAGGGAAAACGCAATGTGACGGCCCCACACCAGAGAGACGCTATTCATTTGACAACTTAGACATAGTTCAGCAAAGAGTAGATCGCTCTCCTACCATAAGGGCAAACTAGGCAACTGTCCATGGGTTCTGAGCTAGTAGAGGGTGCTGCAGTTGGGCTCTTTCCTGAGTTTAAAAGAAAGTGTCTGCAGGAATGGTGCCAGAGGCTATAAATCCTAGAGCCAGCACTGCACATGGTAGGGGATGTGTTTAGCTACTACTACCTGGTTTTGCCTGCTTTTCACACATCCTTTCCAAGATATCCATGACTAGTATTGTTCTTACATGGATAACACCTATCCTGTTTGGTTCTGTCCTCCAAAAAGCAATAAATGGGGTCAATATTACTGGCAAGTTCCTGTGAAATTACAGTTCTTAAAGCTATCTTTTACCTCATTTTCCTTTACTCTTTTTTCTAACGTTTTTTATACTTTTTGTGGTATTTTTGCATACACTGAGTAAAGAGGAACACCTAATATGTTTGCCCAGAAGGTCAATGTTGCCTAAGCACAACCCTGGCCAACACCCAGCACATCTGTCAAAGTGGGCAAACGCATGATGGCTCTCACACTTACCTTTACTACAGCTCCAGACCAACTGCAGATTGGGTGCTTCAACGGAACGCTGTTACAGAATAAGCGTGTAGTGTGGAGGCCGTATGTATGTCATTTACCAGCCACTGGCATTAAAGTGCCATGGATGATTTCCTTCCCCAGTCCCATCTTGCCAATGCATATGGCTCAGTGCCTAACAGACTGGTGGGCAAGTCTATGTCTTGTTCACAAAAATATCACTGCTTTATGAATCAAATTCATTGTTATCTGTCTTTTGCAATGTATGTGGTAATAAGGATTGTCTGAACTGGTCTAACATGGCAAAGAAAAAAATTCCAGCCAAGGCTCACTTCATGGGAAATGTCACTGCACTCTCAACCACTCAAGGGTTAATAAACATCATTGTGCATTTTATTTTTCTGAAACTAATTTTACAAGTGACAGTCTCCGAGGTACTTCAATCCTTTTTTCTTATTATACAATCATCTTTACAAAATGTTCTCCATGTGCTATGACATTTGCATAAGTAGTCAAAAATAAACTTAACATAGTTTTTTCAAATGTATTGAAATGAACTTGAAATATATATACACGTGTATGCAAATACCCAGTCTTCTCAAGAGCGTACTCCAATCTTTCCAAATTTTACATCTAATCTAAAATATATAATATATCTGGAATACTGTACTTTTTCTTCTTCAACAAAGCAGTAAAATTTTAGACTATGTCGAAACTAAAAAAAACAGGACCCTTAATAATAATATCCCGTCAATGTAAACAAAATGTTCAAATACAAAACAGAGTATTTGTGCCAGTGCTTGAAAATTTGTTTCGGCACCCCTGTAGCGTAAGCTTAAGGTCAGAAAAAGGGACACGTCAACCGCAAAAACCTAGACATATATTACCAGATGTCACTGGTGAAGCTTAGTTCTCTTGATGATACGGGTAAAAATGTGTTGTTTCCTTGGAATTCCTGTGGGTCCTTTCCGGCACTGCCGTGGTTCAGCTGTCCATTTAAGATGGTTAATGGTATGTTGCAGTACGTATGGTGATTGCCCAGAGATGAAACCGACATAGGTGAAGTTGATTTGTCAAACTCGTAAGCTCTGCAGAAATGTCTCATCTGCATTGATTCTACAGGGTGAAAGCCGTCCATATCTCCTTGGGATCTGGGCAATGTACCAGATGACCCTGTTACAGCGATGGAGGGTACAGTTTGTAGATCTCCAAAAAGACTCTGCTCCCCGCTATCCATGACGTGCTGCCGTGACAGCACCTCTCTCCTTTTTGCTGGCATTTCATACACTAGATTCTTCCAAAATTTTGAATTGACTTTGCTGCTTTTTGGACCATTCCACTTAATTAAAGACTGATGTCTGATGGCATGCTTGAGCGACTCCACTTCTTGATAGTTCACTTTTCCTCTTAAATTAGTGCATTCTATCAATATGACTTTGATTTCTCCACTCGTCAGCATGTTGTGGAGTCGACTGTCAAGCACAAAGATACTCCACCCTCGTTTGATCACATAATCTGGTGTCAGGACAATGATTAGTCTTCTGCTTTGCTCCACACATCGAGCAAGGTCCTCCATGTATGCTGGGAAGAAAATGACACATACGTGGGTTATCACATAACGGCATTGTTTTAATATTCTCAACATTATACACTCATATTCAGCATTATATATTTAGCACATACTCAGGATTTTACTTACATGCAGATTTTGGTTAATTTTTGTTAAATTAATTTTTGCCGCTATCAACAAAACCAAGAACCGCTCCCAAAATGTAAAGTATCAAATGATTTTTTTTCCACACACCTACATGTCCCCCTTCATCGGGAATCCATGTTGGAGGAAGATTAGATTTAAAATGTGTATGGAGAACTACATCACCAAATGCTAATAAAGAACAAAACAAATATATTATGCAAAGCTGAGTTTTAATATTCTAGTATCTAAATGTTCATAAAAAGTATAAAATGTTTTTGTTGGTTTTTTTTAGCCTAGAGAGGTGTTGGGAAAGTTGGCCTTCAGCACATTAGGGGTTAGAACTACCCAAAGAGGCTGTGGATTAGAAAGAACTGAGCCAGAGAAAGAGCAGAGCCAAACAACACTCACAACCCAAAAAAATCAAAGGCTGTTTCTGAGTCCAGGTAAAAATGTGTGTTTCCTAAAGCTGTCTAGCAGGAGACCATTCCAATGCCTTTGACAGACTGGTCCTACTTTGTAGACTCAATCCTAAACCCGCTGCAAGCACAGAATGCACTAGGAGCGGGTAAACTGTGTAAATGAGCATAGAGATTTCACTAAAATTGATCTCGAAAAATAGGCAAGAATTCCCCTTTAACTTCAACAATTTTCTATTGTCATCTAGTTTGTATTTGTAGAGGAAACTGGTGGTAATTCATGTCCGATGATGCAAAGAATCCCATGGAATCAAAGCAGAAAGTGTTAATCAGAATAATAGTCACATTAATGTTATATGCAATTTGTCCGCATACATTTGAGTGATTGCATTCCCCACTAAGCTTTTTTATCACCTGTTGTGTACGTAACATAGAATTTTTTTTCTTCTTGTTTTTCTCATTGTCTTTCTTAAAAGAAAATGCATACATTTTGATAACCTGCAAACTTCTCTGGCAAGAAACACCTTTCTGATCCAGCAATTGCAGCATTTAGATAATTTCATTAAGTACATACAATATATTCTTCTGAAGTGGTGTTCATGTTAATGAGTTTGGCACAAGAGAAGGTATGAATGATGTATTGTGACAATTGTTGCCTGCTGAAAGAAGCTGTCACGTTTATTGCCAACAAACGCAGGTATAATGATACTGATAGCGTTTCATATTACACAAACAGAACAATGACACGCACCCTCATGTGGTTGTAACATATAATTACAGTCAAAAACTTGACTTGGAAAAGGTTTGTCCAATCACTTATTGCAGATACTTGAAATTACCATGTACTGGTGTAATCAGCTACTATGGGCACCTCAAATTAGCATGTTCAGTAAAAACTCACTATGTGAACCCTCCAACACAAACAACAATTTTCTGATCTTGATATAAATTGCAGGTGTTGGGTTAGTAACATTCAAGAAAGGAACAGAAATCAAGTAAAGAGACATCACTTAATAAGCACTTATTGATCTAAAAAAGGGGTTCCAGCAAATAAGTCAAGCCCTTTCGACTGGGATATTATTTAAAGCTGGCTTTAGATAAAAGGCAAAAAGGGTAAATAAAATAGAAACACTTTAAATGTATATTTCACTCGCTCAACGCCTACATTTTATGGTTCAATATGCTTAAAGAAAAACTGATATCACAACTGATATTATTATTTGTTAAGTTATATAGCAGCATCATATTCTGTAGAATTGGTAAACAGGGCATAAAAAGTAGTGCCTCACATAAGACGCAGTAAAGGTGAGGAGAGCCTTGCGCAATCAAGAAGGAAGTGGGGCGTATAAAAGAGATACAAGTGCAAATGTGAGGTGGACCAGAAACACAAGTGTATCTCAGTATAGATGTGGGTCTTAAGGGTTTTTGAACGACTGGAGACAAAACAAGAGTCGGATGAGCTATATGTGGCATTAAGTAAAGAGGCAGTCCATAAGAAATCTAGTATACATGCAATACATTAAACATATGAATCCAGCACTCTGGTGCAGTTATAGAACCACATTGTAGGGCATCACAACCAAGAAGCATGGGAAAGCATAGAAATGGTCCAGCCATGCATACACACTTTTTCTAGTTGGTGCTACTATATAGGAAAATGTTTGGAACCCCATTAGAGGATAGAAGGTGAAGACACGCACACGTTACATGTTTTTCATATTACACATTCTAAGAAGAATCACCAATATCAAGTTTAGAAAGAATGTATTTTCTGAGACATTACCGAGGTATTATTTGATGGGGGAGGTTTGTGTTTATAAATAACAGATGGGGCAATATGCCACGCTAATGCTTTTCCCAAGCACTTCAAGTCAGGAGTAACAAGCCAAGGCAACATTGTACACGATAGAAAGATTTGATTAGTTATTCACAGGCTTTAAAGATGCATGAAAAGGATTCTGTGTTCTTTCAGATTATTTTTATCACAATAGAATTGTTCTTAACATTTGGGACAACTAAAGAGCTCTTGTCATCAACCCAGGGCAACCTATTATTATGCCAGTCTTAATGCAGCTCCACATTTGCTAATATTCCTTGGTTTTGTCCATAATACCCATGCGTCTTGTGACTTGGAAAAGCAGATTGGGGGAATTATTTATTCTACATTTTTGTTCTGTTGCAAATGAATTTCCTCACTGGCATTTAGCTATTGTAATAATATGAAAATTGAAGCTAAGCTATTAATTTATTGAAACAAGTACTAGTCTATATTCTACAAGGAGTTGTTGCATTAAAATTTTGAGTGATTATGTATAGTTCATTTTAGCTTAGTTGTCTTTATTCTCCAGATTGAATCCCAGCTCTTATCTATCTATCTATCTATCTATCTATCTCTCTCTCTGTGCGTCGATCATACTGAATAGTAGCATTGAAACAGGGAAACAAATAAATATGTTTGACTTTCCCAAAGACCTCAACAGCTTCCAGTGATTGTAATCAAACAGGTTACAAATATTTTGGTTATGGTGATAAAATGTATGGGGTTTACTCATTAAATCCAATGTACAATCACGTGAAGGTGTTGTTCATCATTGATCTATGGATTCACCGCTTACCCAACAACTTCTGACTTTTAAAGGTTGCTAGGACTTCAATCTCTTTTCAATTCACTGGGGGGGGGGGGGTTAGATTAAGAAACTTAATCTGGCACAATGCATTTCTTGCTTGATGGCGTCTCAAGTAGTGACTGATAAAGTCCCATTTAGTGATGGAACTCAATAGGGGATACACTTAGGATAAAGACAGGGAGATTTGGATGACATATAGTGATTGCTCCTATCTACCACATCTACCATGATTTTGAGGGTTTCTTTGACTGGATTTTCTTTTGTTCTTTTTTTCCTTTTAAAGAAAAGTTAAGTTTTAATGGTAGTCTGTAGGGACACAGCATTTGTATACATAATATTTCTGGTCATTAGAGTTATCACATTTGTGTCTCTTGTTTTGGAGACAGACTTAGTTGTTTTAAAAAAAAAATCAATGCAATGTAACCCACGAGGAACTACATGGTTGAGCAGCTAGAATCTTTCCACTTACTCCCACTAGGAATCATATCCCGGTCTGGAATGAAGAGCTTGTATCCATACTGTTTCTCTAGAATATCTGGGAGAATCTCCAAGGCAAATTGCTCCTCCTCAGTTTCATTGTCCAATGAGTCTGGGTCCACTTTGGTATACGAGAGATAGGCATCATATTCTTTGTTGTCTACAGTAGAAAAAACACAATGTATTCAATAATGTATAGATGACGATGCATCAAAGCCATCATTAAGGTGGGTCTTGAACCTAGATACAACTTTATGTTTTGTGGACAATGGCTATATCCTTGCAAGGACAGCAACCTAAGAAAATTTATGAACATGCATAAACGTAATACGGGGTCATTAATAATTTCCAGGAATGCTTGACTATAACAATGACAGAAACAATGTGCTACCTTAAAGGAAAAAGTAGGAGTAGTGCTTTTATAAGGATCCATAATCGTCCTTAACATAACTATGTATAGTATGTGACATGAAACTTGGCCTGGAATGTTCTTAGAAGGAAATACATGATTGGGCAGAGAATGTTTAGAGTATATTTGGTGTGCAGTAGTGGTGTTATCTAAATTCTAGAGGGCAGAGACTAGGACTTTGCCCAAGGAGTCCCAGCAGTTACTAGGGTATATATTTGAAAAGCAAAAACAGTGAAAGGATATCACTCCATGGTATCAAATCCCAGATTGGACCAAGTGAGTACTAACTTTGCATCAATCAACAGCCTTTTTCAAACGTAATCAATTGTAACCTACCTTCTGCAGCTTCATCACTGCCACAATTTTGTCTGTAGAAGAGCATTAATTCTATATTGTAGCATTTATAGATGATCACAAATAAAATAAATACAAGAAGGATTGCACCGAGACCTCCAGCAAGTTCAATGTTATACTTTATACCTGAAACAAGTTAAAGAAACAAACATTGTAAACACATGGCTTTTGCTGGTTCTTTGAAACATTACTCCTCTCAATAAAAATGAAAAGTTTATTACCCAATGCATTTCACACATATATATGTAGGTCTGGACCGTCCATCTGGCAACAGCGGGCAAATGCCCAGTGAGCCACTGCCTGACAGAGCCCTGTACTCACCCAATCTGCCCCTACCAGGGGCAGATCAAGTCCTGCAGTGTGCATCCTCCAGCGGAATATGACCCGTGAGCATAAAAAACATAATGTGCGGTCATTGACTGCACTTACATCATGATTATATATATATATATATATATATATATATATATATATATATATATATATAGATTGAATATATCATATTAACATATATATATCAGCATATGAGCTGATGTATTTATAGGTTATAAATATATTATATATAAATGTATTACCTATAAATACATCAGCTCGTATGCTAAGTTATATGACAATGAAGGGAGTACTGTTTTGTTTTTGATCTGTTGTCAAAGGATTCTGAAGTTCATTTAATTTTTCCTTCAAAATATTCTGCGGTTGACATTCTGCTTTATTTTTCTGAGCAACAAATGTTTATTACAGACATTGCATGTAATCCTATGTGTACATATACAGACTTTAACAAAAAATAAATTGAAAACAAATGTCATTAAGTAGATAATGCAAACACAAGCATAATTAAAGATTTGTAAATCCGCTCTGGCTTCCCTCATCAGACGGAAAATAAAGGCTAAGGGTCAAGTGCGAGAAAGATGCTGGACATCATTGATAAATCATTATTTTATTTTTGGGTGGCATGCAGTACACACTGCATCCCTTAACCCTATAGCGACTGGATCCCCTGGATTGGTTGCAGTGTGGTTCTGCACCTGCTTTGCAGTTTAAAACTCTACAGATTGTAGATGAGCGGCTGGTTGACTTACATACTACATTATTGGGCTAAGGCAGGACCTGTCCACCATGCTCTTAAAACTCAGTAGAATGACCCTGGATATGTAATGACTATACTTGGTGTGGATATCTCCAGAAGTCAAATAAAACCACCTTTTATTCCAAACAGGATGGTTTTACTATGCAATGATTATGCTATTTACAATATGTAACACATATTATCCTAAATGTAAAATAAGTACCAATCAGCCCTCATGTAAACACATCTTATATAAATATTCGGATCTGCACAAAGTCATTTGCATCTCCCCGTGATGTTGACTGCCAAGGAAACAAGTATCTCTTAGAAGAACCGGTTGATCTGAGTGGCGCATGCTGCAGTTTGCCAGGTGTACGTGTAAATATACTTTCTTTTTTCAGCCTCCGCTGCTAATTATGTTTTGAATCAAGAACAAGGGTTTTATTACATCTAATCTGACAAGCCATTTGGAAATGATGTGCCCTGCATCCTGACGGCATTATTACTGCACTGTTTGTGTGAAGATTATGCTGGATTTAGGTCCATATATTTTCTACTTTCCTTTCGGCACAACTGGACAGAGAAAATATACAGTATATATATTTAATTTGTGTAATTATATATATATATATATATATATATATATATATATATATATATATATTGTATGTGCCCTGAAAAGAACATATAAGATGCCAAAACTGGTCAATTTTGGGATATATTATACAATATAAGCATACATAATATTCCAAATCTTTAATATCCTATCGTTCCCCCTATTGATTGAGTCCACCTTATTTTGGGTAATCAGGATAGGATTATTGTGTTTTCATATAATCAGAGATAATGACAGGGTGGACTGAATATAGAATATGCACAAATCTGCACTCTAAGCACCTACTGAATGCTTAAAACTTGGCCTGAAAAAATGAAACGTTTAAAGGAACTGTGCAGGTTTCATCCAGAGGCTCTGGGAATCTGAGAAGCTTACCAGGCCTCTGGGTCAGTGTGTTTAATTAGTGGGTGGGGTGTGGTGTTTGGCCATGGCTACTTTCACCCATGTTTTGCCCATTTCCAGGCCCTTTTGACGAGGATCCTTCTTGGCCTCTATAAACAGCAGGAGAGAACTTACTAAAAGTCTATGGAGGAACGGACTTCATTAGTATTGCCATAAAGACTCAGCTGAGTGTGGTGTGCAGGAAAATATATATCTAACCTTCAAAAAAAATGTTGTAACAAAAAATTAAAATGAATTGATCCCAGTACTGATCCATGAGGTAACTCACTTGTAACAAGGCATGGCTGTCTGTGTCTCCAAAGACATTTCATGGTAAGTAGTAAAATATCTACATCTTAGACGGACTGACCATTTGGAACAATGGGAAAATGGCTGACATCATGCCATACGCACCTCTGCAGCAGCAGATTGGGTGCTGTAGTGTGCAGCCACTGGCTGGATATGTCCGTCCGCATGCTATGTGAACAAAGAAATGTTACACGCAGCCCATCATATCCAGCCGTCAGCCACAGCTACATCATTAGGCTTCCGGCCAGCCTTAAAATGCCAGGGTCACCTCATTATCCCAGTCCGGCACTGTCTTAAAAGCCAAACATTTGCTAGCTGTATGGTTAGTAGATTGCATAGATAAAGAGTCTGATGGGGTCTCTTGGATAATCCTCTAACTGCAAGCTAGAGACATTCTAATTGTTTTAACCTTTGGGTACCAGAGGGGCAAGGAATATATTGTTAATACTCTGGCATGCTATTTAGGGCAGAGTTCACATTCCTATTTTTCAGCTCCAGCAACTAATTCTGTAATAAAACATACCTCTTGTACGCAAGATGACTGTGGCATGATTGTGCCCATTTTTGTTCTCTACGTGACAGCTGTAATTTCCCAGGTCTTTTTCTTGAATAATATCAAATATGAGCGCTAATTCCACTTCTTTCTCCCCAAGGTGTTCCTTAAGTAACCTAGAATGTAGAAAACTAGAGTTAATAGAGTCAGTGCTCTTTATGTGATGATGTTTCAAAGGGAATGCTATTGACGCAGTTGAAACAGTAGACCTGGGAGTCAATGGTGGTGTTAGCATAGAATGCTTAGTCAGTGAATATGATGGAGGTTATAGGTTATGTGGGCATAGAAACGTTAAACGCAGCCTATCATATCAAGCCGTCGGCCACGGTTACATCATTAGGCTGCCACCAGCCTTAAAGTGTAACCTCATTATCCCAGTCCGGCACTGTCTTAAAATGCAAACATTCATGGTCCTCAGCTTCAGAGCATTGTGAAGTGGCAATTTGGGAGCTGCAATTGAGGCCTCCATTGATTTTGCATCTTCCACAGCCAGGCGAGGTGATCAGAGGATCTTCCCAACTGGCTCATGATCCTCATTGCCCGCATACGCAGGAAAGTAGGGTGGCTACCTGGGACAGTGCCCAAAAATCGCAAACAGCCTTGCGAAGACCGGGACACTTAGGAGGTATGCTTAACTATCCATAGGCGCACTCCTACTTTTGGATGACTGCTAAGTGAGGTTTTTAACACTATCCGAGATGGAGCGCTGAATATCAGTTTCTTAATTCCTCATCAATATTAACAGTGAATACACATGCACCTGCGAGTATGCACTGACTTGGGAACATGTTTTTTTACTTAAATATAACAGGTTTACAACGCTTCACAGATAAAGCTGGTGTAAATAAATATTTCAGTGGCAAATAGCAGGTGTTCTATATAAAAAAAAGAAGAATTTACATAAAACTAGAGAAAAACTACAGAAAAAACGAAAAAGCATATAACCGAACGTGTTAGATGCTTTTTGGGTGGGGGTGGGTTGGCAATCTGTAAGAGTATGTAAACTGTATAATTACTGTGCAGAACTCATTAACATCTGCACTTTCCCCAAAATGAACCAGGTAAGACAAAAAAAAAAAAAAATAGAATTAGAACATAATTATTTTAAGGGCTGAAAAATATGTGTATGTTCTAATTATCCATACCTGGCAGTTTCATAATGAAATCAAATCAGCAGAAGGCATTATGGGGAATAAAAACAATGTTCTATCAAATCAATTTTCCATACTTTTCATTAAATGCACGCATTGTTTGTAACATTCTTGTGTAATTACTATGTTTGCAGAACAACTAGTTCTCAGATAATTAGAAAGATGCAGAGGATATTATTACCATTTGCAGGTCCACTGAAGCACAGACTAAAAACACCTTCAGATGATCACTTATCAAAGTGTGGATTACAGTCTGGAGCGAGTTGTTAGAGAAGCACCATTTCATTACAAGTCCAGAAATTGGTATTATAACCCTCATAGTATTTCCAATTGAAGAAGTATAATTAGTTCGTTGATCATTTAATGAACGGTTGAAGTGTTCTGCCAAGTGACATTTCCATAATCAGAAATCAATGCGTGCGTATATTTCCATTCCCTGACCTTTTACATATATTAATCATTGTATAGACACTATATTACCTTTTTTTTTACCTTTATATGCTTGGAGGAATCAAGGATCATTTATGGAGAGTAAACACCCTAATTTGATGCAAAGTGTCTATAATTCTGGGTGAAGGGGGACTCCTATTTTCACGTTAAATGCATATTTGAGTTAACTTTGCATGGGCTATGGTGCATTTGACTGCATGCAAATAGGTGCAGGCATTCTTTAGTTGTTTAATTTCTATTGGAATGACTGAGAGTAGCAGCAGCCAATCACATGTATTATATCTGAACACTAAAAGTTTGCTCAAAAATCCCTGCCTTGGAAAATTGCCCTGAAAACACTAGGGGAGGTATGCATTTAGTAACACTGATAACTAAACATATGAAGTAAAATGCATTCAAATACAACCTTGGAGACTAGGCTGTTCCATTGACCAACCCAAAGCATCAGAATGTGTGAGGCAGCTATATGCATATTCTCTAAGGGGTTCCGGTAGTTGCTTAGACCTATTTAATTGTAGGGTCACCTATGAAACCATCCTATCTTCACTGTCCCATAAGCTGCAAAACTATTCTGATCACAGTCTGTGGACAATCATGGGAATTACTGTTGGAGAGCCACTGATTGGGTTCTTCTGCTTTATCCGGCTAATGATCTGAGCATAACATCTCGTTTCAACAGCAACATCTTTAGCTATTAGTGTTTCCAAACGTTTTGCCAAAAACTGGCCAGTCCAATGATTGATCTTGTACACCCAGTGGCGCGAATGGTTTAAAACCACTAGTAAACTACAAAATTATGGGCTAATTAATCTGAGAAATCAATAGCTCTGTCCAGCCTCTGATTGCTGTATAAACATCCCACAGGGAATGATAGCTGTCAGGTACCGGCGTGGGTAGCAGATGGATAATTCTACTCAATTTCATTTCTTTTTAATTGTCTTCATTTTATTGCAGCGTAACTTTAAAAATCAAATTACAAGTAATCCAACTGATTCATATACGTATGGTTGACAGCCTGTATTGTTTTGTGTGGCTATACTATAATGTACCCCCCTTCAACCACAAAGGCAATGCAATAAGCTAGTGGTTATTTTTGTAGATACATTGACAGCTGGACATTGTCACCTAAGTAAAAGGGCACATAAACCCTTTTTCAATGATTCATCCACTGTGACATTTCCAAAGATTCTTGTAATTAATATAATATATTGCTATAGCACTGTATATTGTGTTTATTTTTAGTATACACCTTTGTGACTAGCTACTCAATACAAAAGGATACTCACATTGCTTTAGAAAGCTCCATAGATATTTATAATACCTCAACAAATAATGAAGGTTTGCTAAATATAGAACCAGAAATGGAGCATCGCAATACTTCAATAAACAGCTGGAGAACCTTTACAACTTCTGTACCTATTACTTTGCTGGGAGTACATTGATCAATAGGAATCGTTATAATCAGAAGAGGAATGCAATTTATTTTTCTACGTGAAAATAAACCAGCATTTTATAGTAGTTTATACCAATATATGTTTCAGCATTTCAAATTATCAAATTAGGGCACTTGGTCTGGGGGGTATGGCTAGGGTGGTAGAGGTTTGCCAACATTTTTTTTATGTGGCTTATTGACATATGTATTTGGTCTTTTAGACAAGGAATAATCCACCTAGATTGTAAATTCCCGTGGGAACAGGGCCCTTCATTCCTCTTGTATCTGTATGTCAATTGCTGTATTGTACGTGTCATTGTCTGTAACATTGTCATCTTTGTACAGCGCTGCGGAATCTGTCAGAGCTTTATAAATAAAGTATAATAATAATAATAATAATTTGTTTACATAGTTAAATTTACAAACACAGTTTCTGGTGGATTTTTACCTGACTACCCCTTCTTTAATATGATTTTCTAATTCTTCTATAAACTTGTCTCCTCTCATCCAGTAGATCTGGGGTGCGTTGTCTCCAGTAAATCCAAAGAAGGCTCTGCAGAATACGGTTAGTGGTCTGCCTAAGGATGAAACAGGACAAAACATGTTAGGAACCATATTTTAGTAGGCACCTTATACCCGAGTACAGGGTAGCCTATAGTATGCCATAGGATGAGGCAGAACTAATAATAAATATGCAAATCAAAGTTTTACAGTTCCACTCCACAATTGAAAAGAACGTATTAAATAATCTGGACTCAACTGCATGTCTACCTGATACATCCACCTATGTGTCGATGGATCTACATATTGTAGATCTCTTTATTGCCTCAACTATTGATAGAGTTTAAAGATGGAAGACACAATCTCTGGGTACTAAAATACCCAAAGCACCAGTGTTTAGGGTAAATCAATATTTATTGAGATTTTCAAAGTTTTCAGGGATACAGAAAGGAAAAATCAGGGAAGGGAAATTAGGGAACACAGGCACCAATATAATATGCAAGAGGTTACAGCAGGTAGCATACATGAGCATAATAACCTGAGAAACCAACAAGTATGGGAAGACATTCCAAATGAGCATAGTCATGTGCAGTGGCGACTCTAGAAACAATATATAGGGGGGGCACACAAGATACCACAGTCAAACTGGGGGGGCATTAATAATTTCCACCATTAAATCATACCACTGAAAAAACACACACACATATATATATATATATATATATATAGCCAAAAGTAATGTGCTATGGAATGATACTTTTGTTATTGGACAATACAATACTTGATCATTCAACATGGGAAGCCTGAAGCCACAATTTAGTACGACTAATCCTTGAAATCCTTTAAACAACACAATACCTTAACTTTTCCACTAAATGATTTCAGGGCCTAATATTAGTCCCTGCTGCCGATATATATATAAATATATATATAAATATTAGACCCTGCTGCCGATAGCAGGTATAGATCAACACATTAACACACAAACCCAGCTTTGCATGTATAGATCAATTGAAATTCACTTGTGATCTCAGCACTGAAGGTATATATCAAATAAACAGAATCAGACATACAAATCCTGTATTTGCAGGTATACAACAATATATGAAATGTAGCATTGCAGGTATAGATCAAATCAATACATGGAAACAGCACTGCAGGTATTAATCAACTGAACAAGACATACAAACCCTGTATTTGCAGGTATACATAAATAATGTATGGAAACATAGCATAGCAGATATGGATCTACAGAAGAACACACAAACCAAGCTTTGCAGGTACAGATCAATTGGAATTCACATAAAAACACGGCATTAAAAGGTATATTTAAAACCCCCTAAATTACAGGGATAGATCACAGGTTGCACACCCCAACTACGCTGCCCACATAGAACCTGGTCAGCACCCAGATAACACACATAAGATTTGCCATCTTTGTCCCATACACCCTGCCTGTGCCATCTTGTTCCCCAAGGCTCAAACATCCTGCTAGTGCCATCTTTGCCCTTCCACAATTATACATCTATGATACACACAATCACATTAACTCATGCTCTCCATCATTCAGACAAATCATCCATTTTAAGAAACTACACCCCTTGGAGCTTCAAATGAGGGGCTACATGTATTTCTAGGACAAAAGTTGAGTGCACAAATAATGATGGAATGTCGCTTTGGCTTGAAAATATGTTTTTTCTAACCATGGTTTTTTTCTAACTCCAGGTTTGTACTAGAAACACATCCAGCCCCTCATTTGATGCGCCAAGGGATGTCGTTTTTGCAAATGTGTACCGTGGCCCCGGTGATGCCCTTCAGTGTGAGGGGCAGATCGCCGGGGTAAGTGGTGATGGAGGTCCACAGACCTCCATCAAGGTAAGATAGTGCTAGTGACGGCATGGTGCCGTCGTTAGCACCTGACTGGGACTGCTAGCGACGGCACCATGCCGTCGTTAGCAGTCAAGGACTGTCCTGGGTGGTTACAAATTCGGCGGGGGGGCAACGAATAACATAGGGGGGGCAATTGCCTCCCCTTACCCCCCTGTAGCAACGCCACTGGTCATGTGATCGCGACCCACACGAGCGGCAGGTAACAGTATATTAGTACATTAAGGGAGAAATCCCAGCAAATAATGTGAGACGGCAAAAAGACAAGGCATAAGATCACGCTAGTGAAAACTTACAGGGAACATGACGAGGAGACGTCACCATGAAAACCGTACACAGACCGCATGGCACAGCAGCAGATCACCTGGAAGAGTACGGCATATAATGTATGAAAAGTAGGACATACGGTTGCAAAAGTGGGGCATGGCAAGGAGGTGCGTGGTTCCCTAGAAGGAGGGGGGAAGGGAGAAGGGGGGGAGGGAAAAAGAAGAAAGAAAAAAATAAAATAAAAAAGGGGGGGGGAGGCCCAGTATGGATCCGTTACGTTCACATGGGTGGTGTGTCAAATAAGGAGCTGACCGGAGAATCAGAAAGGAGCTGCATCCAATAGAACCAGGTGCGCAGATGTTTAGCTACTGCATCCGAGGCGGAACACATCAGCTCGTCAAGGGTCAGTGTCCTCCCAACGCGTTGAAACCACTCCCGTATCGTGGGAGGGGCAGAATCTCCCCAGTGCAAGGGGATCAGGGCCTTCGCTGCAGTCACTAAGTGGCGGATCACAGAGGCTTTATACCAAGTAATAGGGTAAGGCATGTGATGAAGGAGCAAAAACTCCGGCGTAAAGGGGATAGTGTTGTCCGAGAGGGTTTGCAAATACGAGTCGTCCAGAAAGGGCGTATGTTAGGGCAGTCCCACCAGAGGTGGAGGATGGAACAAGGTGAAAAGCCGCACCGCCAGCACGCGTCCGACATAGCAGAATTGTAGCGTGCAGTAGAAGCAGGAGATCGGTACCACTGGGCGAGCAGCTTGTAGGACATTTCCTGGTCCCTATTGCTGATGGAGCAGCGGTGTGTAAGAACACACATCTTCTCCCACTGATCCTCCGAGAAGACCATGTGCAGAGAAGACTCCCATTTTCCCATAAAGAGGAGCGGAATGCAGGACTGTCAGGAGGAGGCTGTAGAGAAGGGAGACGCGATGAGCAGGGAGCGAGGCGGTAACGCTCAAACGTGGTAAGGTCCCTGAGGACATGATGGGGCTGATTCAAGGACCTAAAAAAGTGAAGAAGCTGCGAATAGCGGAACCGGGCCAATAGGGTCGGAGGTCCCGGGGCCACTAGGTCCCCCAAAGACGCAAGACCGGTACGAGACAGGTAGGCACGAATACCGGAGCCCCTCGCCGCAATCGCAGTGGGGAAAAGGTCAACACCCATACCCGGTGGGAACTCCGGATTATCCCGCACCGGGGTGAGCGGCGACGGGATGGTAGACAGCGTGGTGCCTAGCAGCAAGGCGTGCCAGACACGAAGTGTCGCCTTGAGAAACAGATGATGGGAAGCCTGCCTGTTGGCCATGGGAATCGCCAGCCAGGACAGGGACCGGGCAGGGAAGCCCAAAAGAGCATCCTCCACTCCGATCCACTGCTTCTGAGACGGGTTATGCACCCACTACAAGACCCGAAGGAGGTGGCAGGCTCTATAATAAGTACGAGAGCAGGGGAGCGCCAGGCCCTCTCTCGACTTGGGGAGGATTAACGTACTAAAGCCAACGCGGGGGGAACGGCGCCCCACACGAATCCAAGAAAAGCAGAGCAGACGGCGGCAAAGAATGAGAGAGGTATATGGATGGGGATAGTTTGAAACAAGTACAATAGTCGGGGCATAGCAGTCATTTTTAAGGTATTAATACGTCCAAGCCAAGAGATCGCAAGCCCAGACCATCTTAGCAGATCAGATCGCAAAGATGTCAGCAGGGGAAGGAAATTGTGAGCATAAAGCTGAGTGAGATCAGCGGACAACCAGATTCCCAGGTATCGCAACTTCGAGGTGCACCACTTGAAAGGAAAAAAAGAGCACTTAAAGCACTGCAATCCTGTGGAGGCAAGGTGACATTAAGGATCTCCGACTTGGACATGTTTATCTTAAAGTGGGAGAGTGCACCATACATCTGAAGCTCCCGCAATATAGAAGGAAGAGAGATCCGAGGCTGAGAGACCGTAAAAAGAAGGTCGTCCGCGTATCCCAGGAGTTTATGAGAGGTGTGACCCACCTGTAGGCCCTTAATATCGGGGTTCAACCTTATTGCTTGCAGTAAAGGCTCCAGGGAGAGCACAAATAACATCGGTGATAGAGGGCAGCCCTGGCGGGTCTCATTGCGGATAGGAAAGGCGTCAGATAGAGAACCGTTGATGCGGAGACGCACGGAGGGGAACGTGTAGAGTGAGCTGACCCAGGCGAGGAACCCCGGACCAAAACCCATACAGCGGAGAGTAGCCAGTAGAAATGACCAGTCAACTCTATCAAAAGCCTTCTCCGCATCAGTCGAGAGAAAGACAGTAGGCGTAGAGGTGACTTTTGCATAGTGCAATAAATTAAGCAGACTAATGGTGCTGTCCCGGGCCTCCTGGCCCGGCACAAAACCGGTCTGGTCTGGATGGACCAGGGTGGGCAGCAACGGTTTCAGGCGCGTAGCGAGGATCTTCGCAAAGAGCTTCAGATCAGAGTTGAGGAGCGAAATGGGGCAGTAGCTGCCACACTGCTCCGGATCTTTATCCTCTTTAACGATAAGAGAGATGGAAGCCGTCAAAGTATGCGCGTGAATCTGGCCCCCCTCCAGGATTGAGTTGAAGGCAGAGACAAAGAAAGGGCCAAGGGTGTCCCGAAAGCGAGAGTAATACTGCAAAGGCAAACCATCGGGCCCGGGCACTTCCCGGTTTTAGAGGATTTCACTGCCTGAACGAACTCAGGCAGTGAGATGGAAAGCACCAGTGTTTGATAGAAAACAAACCAAGAGTTTAAAAGATGATGGAAACATCTGTAAAACACATCTGTATCCAGTATAGAAGGTCAATAAACTGTTAACATCTGCCTTAGTATTAAATAGGTCAGAACAGAATAAGGACAGAACACTCACTGGAAATAAAAATAAAGCTCCTTTAATGCTTTGACCTTAACTGGTAGGCATTGGGGAAAAAAAAAGACTAAACTGGTAGAGACATGAGCAAGGCGTAATATGAATTATAACTAAATGCACCATATGTTGGATTCACGATGTGAAGGATCCCTGTGGTATTGAGACAGTAGTAGCTCTCAAAGCATCCTTAAGTATTGTATTGCTTATCCAGATGTGAATATGGAATATGACAACAGATAAAAGCCACCTAACTCATCTGTTACACTTCTTGCTTGAAAGATTTAGAACCTATATACATCTGTCTGGTTGGAGTAACATGTTTTCCCCTTGTTAAAATGGTCTCCAGTTTTGGGATACATGCTAATCACAAACCTAGGGTACCACTAAAAATAATGTTGGCTTCTTTAAAAAAAGCAAAGGTTACTCCAGGGCACATCTACAGCCACTGCTTGTGCTGTAGGTGATATGTTCACCTAAATCAAGATAGAATTGATCTTAAAGCAAGAGAAAATCATTGATGTGTGCCTTTGCTGATCGGCTGAGGGTAACAGATCAGCATCAGGGCATATACTGATCCAAGGTGAACCTCTCTATGGGGCAAGAGGGCCAGCTACCCCAGGTACAGCTAGTCATCAGCCACCAAAGCACCTCCTTGCAATGCCAATGTACCTCATTGTTATTCCCTCTACCTCCAGAAGTGAGTGTGACCTCCACACAGGGGCCATCATCTGACCAGAGCAGGCCTTAGGTGTTCTGGCGCCCTGTGCGGACTACTCCTCTGGCGCCCCCCCCATCCCAAAAAAAGAAAGTAAAAAAAAATAAATAAATCTTGTCACAAAACTCCCTTCTCACTATCTCCTCTCTCCCTTTATCACTACCTACCACCTCTGCCCCTTCTCACTGCCTTTCCCACCTCTGCCCCTTCTCACTATCTACCACCTCTGCCCCTTCTCACTGCCCCCCCTACTTCTCATTATCCTTACTTACCTTGTTGAGTCCTGCAGTGGGAGCAGGAGGCGTCAGTCTTCCTGCTCTGCCGCGGTGCACGCTTCACAGCTGAGCGCCGGAATATGACATCATATTTCGGTGCTCAGCATTAAACGCCGGCACGGAGAGCGAGGGGCGCCGAGCGGATGCTGAAAACTTCATGAGCGACCGCTCGGCGCCCCTACCCAGGACTAAAATTAAAACATTGTTTTTTTTGTTTGTTTTAACTTTATTTAACATCCTCCATGTTGCCATCCGCCCCTGTTGCCATGGCGTCCTGTGCGGCCGCACAGGTCGCACACCCCTAAGGCCGGCCCTGCATCTGACCATGCCTTAGGTACCAAGATCCCAAGTTATAGCTCTGATCTGATCAGCTGTCAACAACCAGTTGCATACATCCAGGACCGGGTGGCAGCCTCTGTGCAGGGTTGTGGTCCTCTAGCCTTCACATAGCTATAGCACATGTATTACTAAGTGTTGTGGGGGTGATCTCCAAGGACATTTCAAAGGGGAAATGTAGAGGCAATGTTAAGAATAGTTAAGGATTTGAGGTATGTGTATATAGCAGGCATTTATGCAATTGATATAAAAGGGTAGTTTCTCTGTTTTGAAGCAGGTACCAAGAGATGACCTGCGAAGTTCTCCAAAATAGGTATTTCTATCTTTAAAACGCCATAACCAAATGTTGCCCCCTGACTTAGCTTACTTGTGTTTAACATAAAAGTGATTAATAACTACCAGATTTTTCCTTTATTTAATAAAACTCTGTTTATAAAACACAATTTGTGTGTATCACAGGGTTTCTTTATGATGAGATGAGATGAGCAGAGCATTGCTACCCCCCACTGGCATTAAATAGGTTAAAAGACTGCATACATATGCTCCCTGTGTGAACAAAATGTATGTGGGTGTATTCTTCACATTTGACTTTAATTGAAAAGGACAATTTATTCTGTTGTGTAAAAGGAAAAAAAATAATGTGGACTATCAGAAATGACAGCATCAAGCCTTTACTTAACACATCATGCTGGGCAGTGAGTGCAAAAGGAATAACCTTTCCTAGCAGTAATGTTCTCCTGTTGAAAAAGTGAAGCAAGGAGAACACAACATTTCAAAGTATTGCCATTCCCTAAGGCAACAGAAGACTGGAAATCTAGAATCGCAGGAAAGTAATGTTTGGGCTGAACGCTTGTTCTCCAGCCAAGTGCAAGTGAAGGAGGATAATCAACTCTCTGCCACATCTCATAATAATTTCTTTCTAGACATCTAGACTGGATCATGTTATTACTGATCGACATTGCTATTTTGTACAATTTAAGAGATTTATAAGGCCATTATCTGTATGTAAAATAACATATTTCAGATTGTCCAACCATTTGGAGATTCCAATTAATTTACATTTGGTTGGACTGGTGCACAAACAGCCTTTTATGACTGCAAGAGAGGAAAAGTGTAAGAGGGAGGAAAAAAAATAACAGACGTGGGGAAGAAAAACTGGAGGGGGGGTAAGTAGGACATAATGAGGAAAAGTATGGGAGTGGTAGAAAGAGAGGAGTAAAAGGATGGATGTAGGAGCCAAGTATTATAGAAGCTGTCATTGTTCACAACAGCACAATTCCCCTAGTGTTTACGCAGCCTCTTAATCTTTGCTGTCGGAATTCACAAACGTAGTCTGCCAATGGTTGTGGTAGGTGGAAAAAACTCAAGGTTGTAGTCAATGCAAGGTTGGTAGCAAAGTGCTTCAGGATGTATGTACCACAGAGTTCATCGTGGCTTAAGGAAAATCCAAAAATTCTATTTTTTTTATAAGCACCTGAAGAAGTTGTAGTATATGCAGGAACAACACAAACCTAACAGTTCTGTTATCTTTGAGTAGTTGATTGTCATGTCTTGAAAAAAAAATAATGTTATGAATAAACCAGGACAACTACTACTATGAAGTGAACCTCTACTCCATTGTACTCAAGTACTCTACTTGGACGTGAATGAGGACGTTTAATTGTGTCTGTGGGCTATTTTATGGTTCCAGTTATAAAATATATTTATCAGCAGATGCTCTGAAGGAGCTTTCGATTTCCATAAAAATCAATTCGGAGAGGTTCTAAGCCGCAGTGTCATCTGATGAATCAAGGCCACTGCTATTCTGCTATTAACGCTGAAGGACTTATTTATGCCCTACTCCCAAACCTTTAGAAGCTCCGTATGCCTGCACATTTATAAGAATATTTAGCTCAGAAACAAATACAAAAATTATATAGACTTCAGAAAGGCGCTGCACACATTTTGCCATATATAAAAATATAGTATTATAAGAAATATAGTAATATAAGAAATAGTATTTTGTTATACATCTTATTCCACAGCAATATTTAAACAATACAACAATATTAGTGTTAATGTTGTACCAATTAAGATCAAGAGCGTCAACACCATTGGGTTTAACAGATGTTTATCGTATTGAAGTATATTCAATTTACAATTAAGCAAGACTACAGTTTTAAAATTAATGAAAAATGTATTTTTCAAATATTTTTTAATTTCTATCAATATATTATTTACAAATTATTTGTTTCCGTTAGATCTGGGGACGTGAAAATGTAAGAAAAATAAACAAACGTCTATAAAAAAAAATTAGAAAGAAAAAAAAAAAAAAGAAATAAGTTGGAAAAAAAAATTATATAAATGTTATTTATAGAAAAAAATCAACTCCCCAATTGCCAGCGATAATCTTGACCTCAATTAAAAGGTTCAGAATGGAATACCGATTTTCTGGTAGCGGAACAATAAGAGAAATATTTCCTACAGGAACCAAGGCTCTGTCCCAAAAGCAATCTTTCATGCAAGCTCTGCATTCCCATGCTCTATCAATCATTGGCTACTGTTTCCCATTTCTAACCACACATCATCTTATATGTGTAACTCCCCTACAAAGAACCCGGCCAGGGATTTCTTTAACAATAATACAAAATCCTTCAAGTGCATAGACGTTGAAATACCTACTCATTTTACCAGCAAACAGGTTTGTAGGAAAGCTTATTTATTTATTTTTGAAAGCCCTAAAGCAAAACTGAGACAAAACCCTCCTTATGTGGGAAACATTTCTAAAATCTTACACTGAGCTGTTAAGGCTGGATGTGTAATACAGATACCAGTTAAAACATTTATCTGTCTTACAGGCTAAACATTTGCGAGTGGCCCGTAAATACATTTTGCCGTTTAAAAGCCTTGCTTTTGCGGGATCATCATTTTGAGTTCTGGGCTTTCTATTTGAGTCTTTATATCAGGAAAACCAGGCAGACTAGATGGGCTGAACGGTTCTTAGCTGCCGTAAATTCTCTGTTTCTATCGGTGCGTTTTAATAAACAACATTACCTTGCAACGAGGAGATTTTATCCCTTTCTCCATTTAGAATAATAACGCAGCCATATATAAAGATGTGTAACTGAACTGCAAACCCATTTCATTGGACACACATACATTTCCCCATAATGTACATTTTTATATTAATTCTTGAACACGATTACAAATGGACTATGTTTGTCAAACAATAAACAATGACCCTATCAAGGTTCTCCAATCAAAGCATCACTAGTAATATGGTTATTGGATGTTGTGTTGTTCAGATTCATACTTTCCAGCTGTGACATCAAGTCGAGTAAATGCAGGAGCTTTTATGCTAATTTCCATTATTTTTCCATAATCGGTCATTGGAGATTGATTGGATATCCTACAATCATCCCATGTAGGAACTTTCCTTACTTTTCGTCCCATTGGTATAGCATTTAGCACTAGGGAGAGTCTACAGCCATTCAGTCCTTCTGTAACAATGTCATCAAAAGCCTTTTAGGATGAAGCTGCAATTTTAAATATGATGCGGCAGCAAGAGTTGTATTCACATACAGCACATAGTACTATTACAATTTTATATTAATACCAAAGTGGATGGAAATAATATTCTGGAATGTGTGACAGATTGGAATGGTCTGAGATCTGTATAATTCATACTCACTCTAAAAATAGAATTGATATTTTAATATAGAGAACTTTACACAAAGTAGAGTAAATACCGCCGGCAAGCAAAACAAAAGAAATTGTCATATACTACAATAGTGCCAAAAATAGTCCCAAACCCTACACATTGTGTCACTTTGGGTTGATATCTTCCCTGTTTTACTTCGCTTGGTCTCACATCCAGTATACTTTTGTTTCTGCATGTTGTCTAGCTCAAGGTAATTTTGGTCCCATTTAGATTTACAATCCTCTGTAAGTAAGAAATGATTTTCAAACAGTTCTGGGGATCTCACAACATGAAAGTTGTGGTCCCATTTTCTTAAAAATCCTACTCCGAGGATCAATAGCCATAATTACCTTTTTGGATGTTTATTTAGACACTAAAAGCTGTGAAGAAATTGGATTTCTATGTGAGGCTGTGAATGTTTGTGCTTTTCACCCTGAAATAGAACCCATTATTTTTGATCCTTAATTCCCTCCCAGCAGTGAATGTTTTCAGGATATCCCAGTGCAAAAATATTCATAACTCAGCACATCGCAAATTAGGAATTCAACCCAAACAGGTTCTTCTTCAATATTGGAGGGTTCATTATAAGCCACTACCTTAACATGCCATACTTGGTGCTCTAAGTAATTAACCTCTAAAGCATTAAATAAGTTCTTAATTCATTACATGCCTCTCTTGAAGCAAAAGAGTCGATTGGGAAATGTTCTTTAAGTGGGGTCACCTTGTCTGCTTTACCCAGTAATTTCCAAACAGAAGTCCCTTTTCTTGCAGTACTTTTTTACTGTCAATCAAACATTTTTCTTCTGAAATCCCTGTTGATAAGATCACAACTGCTGACTATAGCAATGCCTTTTGATGGATAAATCTTATTTTGAATGTTTGATGGATGAATTGCACAACAACCCGCTAATTCTCAAAGGGCTCTTTGATTCAATCCAGCATCATGCAAAGTAGATATATTTAAATACATGTATTCTAGAGATAAAAAGCATGTAAGTGATTACACAAAAACATAAGCATATTTGACATAATCCCATCCCTGGTTATCTAGAGAATATTTAACCCATTCTAACACTGTAACATCTAGAAAAGAGAGAGCATAATAGTGTATATAAAGGTAACAGCTGGTGATAATAATAATAATGCATTATTATTCATGGGACAGGCCAAGGGTGCACAACTCCAGTCTTTGAGGGACACAACTTTTGGATATGCCAGCATGAATGTAGGCAAGTCAAGTGAAGATGTATTAATGTATTAATGGGCAGCGATACACAGAATTCTTGGTTGTGTTCCAAGAGGACTGGAGTTGTATACCCATGGTGTAGAGTGTAGTGGAGGTGGGAGCAGCTAAAAAGGGGGGGGGGGGCAAAATGGTTGAGTATTTGGTTATTATTCACTTTAAAAAAAACACTTTTTGTTTTTTACTAAACAAACCATAGCTGAGCTAGGTGCATTTTTATACCTCCTCCAATGTTGAGCATTTTATCTAGCGTATGTTTAGGGCAAGCTCACTCTCTTTGGTAACTTACTCTAGGAGCCTCATCAGCATCATCGTGCGCATGGTTTACCCCTTTAATTGTTTTAATACATTTTTGGGCATCAGTTTTTATTTCAGTAATATGCTTTGTTCTCGGAGTATACATATAAAGGGCTGATAAAACTTTTTCTGCCAAAAATCCTCTAGAAGCCAAGAAACAGATGCTCCACAGGCAGTCCGTCTCGCATACAATGAAGTGCTGTTCTCTGTGATAAAAATCACTCTAGTTTTATTCTATAAATCCAGACAACTACACCAAAAGCAGACGAACAAAAGAGCCTATTTAATACGTTTTGCTTGGCGTACACTTAATCACAAGATTGCATTATGTTTGGGCACATGCCACACAAAAAGTCTTCTGCATTCATTTTAACCAACAGTACACAGTGTGTGATTTTACCAAGGAGCAGGGCACTTCATCGTGGTACACCCCAACAATTATGCTGATGACATTAATAATTCAGTATAAAAACATCTACCTCCACTGGGCAATATCATCGCTAGCATGCATCTTTATGGGAATAAGTTCAGTTGCATTAAGCGCAAAAAAGAAGGAAAATTGTTTCATTTTTTTCTAAAATATTTGAGGAGCATTAAAGAGGTGATTAAAATACAAATGTAACCTGATGTTAAATATTCCTAGCTATAGATACTGTACATTTTGCATGTAATACTGACCTTACAAATGAATTTGCTTGATTTGTGTCATACTTTGACGAGTGGGGGAATAGGATTTGGGGGAAGAGAATGTACAAAAACAGTTCCCGGTGAGGTTAAGGGTATGTGGGTTTGAGAGTGCTGATGAGAGGAAAAGGGTAAAATAGTTGACAGGCAGGAGAGTGTAGGACGTAGTAAAGAGGAGGAGGGTTAGGATGGGAGACATAGAGTAGAGGGGTTAACAAGGAGAGAGTGAAGACATTAAGAATGGTGCTGGGAGAGGAGTGTGGGGGAAGACAGTAGGAGAATGATGCTGGTAGGATAGAAAGAGATATAAAGAATGAGATCACATGATGCGCAATGATCCCCTATCACTCTGCCCAACACCGACTAATTTTTTTCCTCTTGCGCAGAAGGGAAGTTATATGATATTACTTTAAACATTCTAAGGAAGATGCATTTAGGCACTGCTTAAAAAGATTCTGTTAAACGTTAAATGAAGAAGAACAGGAACAATTTGGTGGGAGAATCCACAAAAAAGAGCCGGAACAACAAACTGTTACTATTCCATATACCATACATGCCAACAGTGGTGTTTTTTGCAGATATAGCCACATATCAAGTCTTTCCCGTACCATGGAGAAAGTCTAAGACACCCGCCAATAATCTGGGGCTCAGCTGTCCAGTGACCCTGCACAAGGTTCTGTGAGTCCTACCATCCTTGCACCCCAACACCCGCATGGCCTAACATCTTGTTCTTGAGCACAAGCACAATTCTTTAAGATTGCTTTGAAGTGTGGAAACAAACACCTCAGATGAACAAAATGTGTTTTGGCAGAAGTCAACAATCTTGATTCTTTATACATTATGTGAAAAAAATGAGGGTTGGAATTGTGTAGTTAGATAGTATAATGCTCTTTACTTTCCATATAGGTTCCTGAACATGAAGTATGGCTTCAGAGAAAACTGCTTGTTTGACAGAATGTGAAATTAGATTGATGTTACAATGAGAAGTGAACATTTCTTTCTGCAGATTAGGAAAAGAAAGGAACCATAAAAAATGATTTGTGAATTGTAATAGAAAAATTTCCCTGTGCGATAAGCCTCCCCCCCCACCGAGTTCAGATAATCATATTTTGATCATTTTTGTTAGTAGCTAAAAACATAACAGCCCAACAATATTCTGCTTCTTACAAACATCTATCTCCTATGAAGATAGAAATATGTCTCAGATCTGTCATTTTGTAAAGTATAATGAAAAATCAGGATTGTCTGTTTTGTTGCAGGGTGTTATTGCAATCAGTGCACACTAGGGGTCACTATTGCAATCATGAACTAGCAGTTAAACTAAAAAGGGTTGTGTATTAGACCACTATTTTCATAGCAACTGCTCAGTGAGCAAAGGCAGACAAAAGCATATTATTAGCAAGTCAAACACTTAAATGAATTTTCCCTTAAGAAAAATATTTATAATGAAATAATGAATAAAAGAAATAAAATGAAATCTCTATTTTGGTGTAATATCTTATAAGGAAAGGTTATCAACAAATCTACTATAATTGTGATCCTGCACCCACACAGGGTACCAAACAGCATGGTCCTCTAGGGTATTAACGCCACATCTCAGTTAGAAAATCAACCACGATTTATTTGTAGTCCACATATGAAGATATTTACAGTATTACATAGTACACAAATTCCCTACAAACAAAAGCCTAGCTCATCTGAGCACTTACTAACATATAACTCCCTCACTACTAAGGGTCTAAACTAAAACAAAACATAATCCCACAGTGTGAGCATGCTGCAAATACAGTGTGTTGGCTGTACAATGTATACAAAAAACAAAATACTGTCTGCGCTTCTCACCCTAATAAAGTTGGCAACAAATATATAAACATAATATAAATGAGAGGTTTTGGTTATATGAATTGGCCAAAGCATAATTAAGCTCACCCGCCACGTCATATACATTGTACAGCCAACACACTGTATTTGCAGCATGCTCACACTGTTTGGTAGGCCTTATATTATACATTTGTATTATTTGAGCCTGAGACTAGCTTAGCGCACCGACATTTTTTCTTTTCCCTAAATGCAGTTATGCCAATGCTGCTGCTAACTGTTACAGTGTTATACATTTGTTTGATTCATAGGTTTGCTTCTGGCGACTTATATGAATGGTCCAACTCTGTCCCTTATTCATAAAACAAACCTATGAATGAAACAAATGTTAGCAGCATTGACATAGTTGCATTAATTTCACACTACAGAATGAATGGGAAAGGGCAGTTGCTCAGACTCTTCATTGGTTGATGCCAGACGAGCCCCCTGTCGGGAACCAATAGAGCCGCTCTTATGGATCTTTAAATCCTGGTGCCAAAGCCGGATTTCCCGCTTAGTGATTCCCACCCTGATGAAGCCGATGTGCATCTTGGCGAAACGAACATTGGGTTAGAGTGTTAGGGATTTATTTTTCTCACGCTATTAGTTTTTTGGGGGTTTTCGCACTAATAGCTTTTTCTTCCTTGTGGATTCACATATTAACCCCTGCTATACTACTGAAGATTTAAGATAGGCAAGAGGCAGTTACTTGTATGGGGGGAGGGACCGGAGAGATTAGCTAGAAGATATATAGGGATTTTGTCTTAACTAATGGGCTAGTCTAGTATATATATATGTATATGTATATATATATGTATATAAGATTCTTTGTGTTGTGCATCTTCGTGTACATTTATCCGCTGCCATATTCCTTTGTTCGTTATTTGGTTTGACAAACAAAAACGCAACATTCGTGTCCATTTTCATGTTCCCCCAAATACGAAGGCACTAGTCTAGTTTTTAGTGAGTGTGTAAAGTTAGGAGTGAGTATGACAAAATGCAGAAAAGAGATGCCTATTCTAGGAAAGTGTAATGGCTCTAAGGGTATGAGAGTAATAGAAATGGGACTACATAAACTGAAAAGATGCAATACAAAAAAACATTTAGATTGCACACTGTGATAGACGCTGAAATATAAAACTAGATTAGAGGTGCACTAAAAATAATACTTAAACATAATAAAAAGAACGAGGCTTATATTAAGGCAAATCAAAAAACCTATTGCAGATGGTGTGTGAGGTTATTCACTAAGACTCTATTACTCTTTCCATGCCAGGTGTGTGAATACATTACAATACATTGAAATTTATCTTAGGCGTGAAAGGGTTACTGAATATTCCAATCATGATGTAGTTTTAAGTGGAGAAGAAATTCTCAGTGCATAACAGTTCAGTGAACCAAAACGATAGACAAAAATACAGCAGAATGCAGAAAAATGATAATAAAAAATATAGCACTTCAGGGAGAGCTTTTTTTTATGTTGTTGATTTAAAACCATAATGTTAAAGCAATTAGTCTTGCATGATGGGAGCAAACACCTGCAAGGCAGCTTGCCAAAAGGGGCTGCCACCACTTGAACTTACTATACTGATGTTGCCACAATTATTTCACCGACCGCATTCTAATATGCTCTTCAAATAAAGAGCACGGGGGCAAGAGCAGTCGAGCAAACTGCAAGCTTGCCATTTTTAGTGAGCTGACCTTCTGAAGGATGGATTTAATTTAACTGTTTCAAGTGTTTAGCCAGCAGATCGCATGAAAGGGAGTGTTGTGGTGATTTGATCAGTTGTAATCAAGAGATCATTTCAGATCATCAATGAAAGCAAAGATTGCTTGTAAGATACAAGCGTGTATTTACATATGTCGTGCTAGTAAACCAATCAGCGCCAAAATATGCCATTTAGGTAGCTACTGTCTACCAAGTGCAATAATCTGCTTGAAAACCACATAGCCTCATAATGCTCCAGTTTTAGTGTCTTGTGAATTTTCCCATATGAAGCTAATCTTTAGTGTAATAGATTGCTGGGTATTCACAACCCAGGGCAAATCTCACAAGGGTATCTTCCTATTAATTTATTTATCACGTCTCAGGCTTTAATTACCAAGTCACTTAGCATAGCAGAGTTTGACGTATTCCATTTATTTACCCTATGACCTTCCACCTCCATAAGATACTCCCTAACCAGCCTCTCTCTCTGTTAAACTACTTCATGTCCTCTTTCTTGTCCTTTTCAACCCTGTACCCACATTCCAGCCCCCCACAGCCTTTAAACCTCTTTTAAAATTTTTGGACATTACAGCTTTTCAACCTTTTATCTTCTCTTCCCCATCATTTTATCTCAACTTTTCCTCTAGGAGGCATAAAGCAGTCCATGTCCACCTAATCAAGGGAGGACTGGCACCTTACGACCCAGAGGGCCCAGTTGACCCCTTGACTATAAAAATAATACGTTGCTTCATAACAAACACAACAAAAAATCCTGCATGCAAAATAACAATTAAACATACCAAAAAGTCAATACTTCCTATCCTGTGCCATAAGTTAAAATACTTTTTTTTACTTCAAAAAAAGTTTATTCGAAAATGTAGCTAAAGCAAGTCAAATGAAACAAAAACAATAATACAATAAATTCAAATCACAAGTGGAATGAAAAATGACTGTGTCCGTTTCCTTATACAGTAAAATCAAACCACAATGAAGTAGGGAAAGCCACAAAGTCAGATATGCTTCATAGGCTGTCAATAGCTTCTGTACAAGCAGTAACCCTGAAAATAGCAAAATAACACAGAAAATAGTGCAATACAGCTTTTTAATAAAAGGGATACAAGATAAATAAAGGGTCAATTGCTCAAAGCTAAAAAAGCATCCCAAAAGTTTATCTGGGCCGCGAGCTCCAATAAGGATAAAAACCTTGGGTCATTTCATGGACACCACCACCGCTAGAGATGTGGGTTTTTCTGTAATGAATATCTAAATATGAGTGTATGAGAGTTGGCAAAAAATTAGGTAGGTTAATACAGTCTAACCTTGCTGTTGCTTCTCTGCAGGAGGATTTAGACAGAGTGGGAGACTGGGCAAGCGAGTGGCAAATTAATTTCAATACAGGCAAATGTAAAGTTATGCATTATGGGAAAAAATAACAAGAGGTCCTCTACTGAGACTTGAATAACAAAGATTTTATATGCAACAAAGGGATTCTTTACAGTAAGGGCAATTAAGGAATAGAATCTGCTGCCAACAGAGGTGGTGCTATCAATACAATGGATGCCTTCAAAAGGAGTCAGGATATTGTTTTAAAAAGGCAAAATATACAGGGGTATAAATTATTAAATACTTATTAATATTTTATAGCTTCTTGATCCAAGGAGAAACAATTTCCTTGTCCAGTGTCACTGTTTTTTGTTGCCTGGATTTTTGAATTTTGCCACTACGCCACATCACTATGCAAAAGCATGTTATGCCTTTGCACCCCCAATGGAGATGGAGGCAGGTTTTGTTTGTTTTTGCGTGGTGGAGATGAAAATTGAGGTGTGGGTTAGAAGTGTGGGGTTCACTTTTATGGATTCAAAAAAATAACTAACCCTCACATCTAATTTTGCCTTATCTTTTTTACATAAACATGAATATTACCATATTGGTCAATGACAGGATATACTCTTATGAAATCTATGATACCTTTAAGTGAACCAATGCTTGAGATCTTAGAGGATACATCTTCAGGTGTAATCATGAAATCAATCACTATGTCTGTGTGTTTCAAACACTGGAATACTAAATAGTATCACTTGTCCTTATTAGGGACCCCACTTATATTTAGTCCCGGTCTATACCCCTGACTTTTACTTTTGGTTTTACTCTAGCACTTGACAGTGACAAACACTTACATGCTAAGGTCATATCGAGCACAGCTGTTTCTTCTAATAGGGTGGAAGCTTCTGTCTTGCTGCTGTGAGTGAAGACCCGATCATGGATCTCTACTGACCCCGCGAGTTCCTGCTGCATTAAGGGTATTCCCTGGTGACATCAGCAACGATGAACTTCCACTCTGGCATTTAAATCCTTTTTGAACGTATCAGTGCTCGGCTAGAGTGTTGTTACATGGACCACTAATTGTGCTCCCAGCAATCAGAGGGCAGAGCAGGCTATCAGTCTGACCGGCTCATCTCCCATACACCTTTAGGGATTTACCTCTGCTGGTGTAAAATGTGGCAGGTCAGACCAAAGGAGGCAAGAAGGGTCAGGTCAGAGCAGGGGGATGCTGAAAGGACATGTGTTGGGGGTGCAAAAAGGCAGGGAGGGGCCAGTACATAACTAGGCAGGACCGGTGCCAGAATTGGGTGGTGCTGGGGGTGTGATGGCCCACCTTACCACCTTACTTTATGGCGCTCAGCTTCAGAGTGTTGGGAAGTTGGCACGTCAGAGCTGTATTGGAGGTCTGTGTAGCAACGACATTGATTTTATCGCTCCCCAGCACATGATCTCCTTTGGCTACAAAAGCAAGACAATGTGACAGCTATCTAGGACAGTGGGACAGTGCGTGAAAATCAGAAATATTTTCTATGTCAACAACCAATCACCATCTGCTTTTTGTGTAACATGCCAATTAACTGTTTCTGGCCAAAGTTATGAATGAGAAAAAAATTTACACCATTTAAAGAATTGTTCCTGGGATAGATGTGGCATTTAACTTCATCGTAGGTGGGGCAGTCCTTTTCATAGAATGATTGCAAATCTACAAATTACAACCAGGTTTATTGAGGTCTTGGGATAGTGGGATTTCACTGGGGCTTCATAAGCGGAATAAGGTTGCATTTAATTAACAGACAATGAAAAGGCATCTGGATAAATTTGCAACAAGGCACAATTTATTAAATATTCACGATTCTACAAGGCTGGGAACAAATTTGTGCAACCCCTGCACGTCTTTTAAGTTTGCTCTTCAAAGAAGAACCTTTATTATAAGTGAAGGTTTGCCTTTAATACACTGTATCCTAACATAACTCTCCGCAACAGGATTGCTTTAATTTTTGTGCTGTCTTGCTCGTATTGGTTGTTCACATTTAGCCGATGAAGCATTAAAGAGTGAATACGAGTTGATTCAAGTGCATGTTGAGAATGCACGGACAATCAGATTTTGCTTATCCAGAAAATGCCTAAATAAAGATACAGAAGTCAAAAGTAGCCAAATGTACAAAATCTAATTTGGTTGTAACAGAAAACACCAATGCAAGTAGAGGAAGATAAAAAAAAGTGTTCAGTTTTTATGGATATATTATTTTTATTAATAGCAATATATGTACTTAATGGTTTAGATTTTACAATACAATAAATCTTTAAGGGATGGAGTGAAAAGGAAGAGAAAAACATGATACATAACAATAGTTTGTACTGTACTTGTGTCCGTAATAGAACAAAATCCCAAAAATACTAAGAGGACAAAAAGCTGTATTACTTACCATACCGCTGATCATTTTCTGCAGCTTGCTTTCTCTCTGAGAGTACAGGAGCCAGAAGTGTCCGTAACGCACCGTTGGACCCTCACTGGTGGAAGTGATGATTTGACAGAGCCCATTGACACTCCGCGGGACCGGTACCGTCGAAGAGAGAATGCAGGTGGCAGGTAGTGATCGAAGGTAAAGTAAGTAATACAGGTAAAGTAAATAATACAAAATAAAATGAGCTTTTTTTAACTAAAATATAAATCCAGAGTGGGACAGATACACGAGACCCATACTCACATACAGCATATGAATGCATCTATTAGCCCTGAAATATATCCTGTTGGAAGCAGTCTAGGCTTTATTTGCCAGATGCTATTTAATGTAGTCAATAACCTAATTGCTTTAAACTTATTAGTGGAGAGAATTCCATGTTACTGCTGATTGTCTTGATTGCATTTAGTTGATAAAACTCTCATTAGCTGCATACTTCCTGGCATCGCCAGAGTCAGGTTTAGTGTCATCAGGGTGTATTGGCATGAAATATATCATTTGATTTTCCTTGCATAAAATTAACAAATGACTCTGCACTAACACTTATTCCCAAAACAATTCTTCTTTCATACCTCAAGAATAGATCATTTTTATTTGCAATAAGTGGAATGATTTTTTAGTTAGCTGCGAGGGATTAGATTGCAAGGGTTCTGGATGTATAAATCCCTTTTACAGACTAAACAACCGTTTCTACTAATCTATAAGCAAATGCATTGCTACTTCTCATTATTATTGTCACACAGTAAAGTATAGCAGACGTAGGATATATTGTAAGGCCTCTGCTTACATGTTTTTTTGCTTTACTGATTCCTGATTTAGTGAATTCTGAGCTGCCTGCAGGTCCCTTGCTTCTGCTAGCATGGCTGCGGTGGAAGTGTCAGCTTAGCAGTCCTGCAGAGTATTTCACATAGAGACGCTCTACAGGACACCGGGAGAATAAGGAAATTAAAAGCAGTCATACCAAAATCAAATTAGGCATATCTGTTAGTTTATGGGCATACCTGCCTCCAGTAAACTAATGAGTAAGGCAGTAAGGCTGCCAGTTGATCAAGAGCTTCTAGTCACTGTGTGACAGCTGGCCCAGCAAGATGGGAAATAACTTTATCCTGCATATATATATATATATATATATATATATATATATATATATATATATATATATATATATATATATATATATATATAAGCAGGATAAAGTATATACTTATACTTATTATAGAATAGTAGCAGAAAAACAGCAGAGGCCATAGTACCCTGTTAGAAGGGCTGCGGCATATATGCAGGGCCGGCCTTTGGGGTGTGCGACCTGTGCGACCGCACAGGGCGCCACACTCCAGGGGGCGCCGCCGCCACCGTAGCGTACCGCTGCCGCCAGCAGCGTACCTAGCGGCGGGGGGGGGGGGCGAGCGGCACCCGGTGCCGCTCATCAGGGGGGCACCCGGCACCCCTCCAGAGACGGACAGTAATGTCCGCCGCTGGAGGAGCAGGCTCGCAAGGGAGCGGTATCGGAGGTCTTTAACAGACCTCCGGCTCCCTTGAGTGATTTTAAGCCGGTTCAAGGATCTCCCTTGAACCCGGCTTAACATCACTCAAGGGAGCCAGAGGTCTGTTAAAGACCTCCGATATCGCTCCCTTGTGATCCGCGCGGCAACAGCTGCTGTGCGCCGGGGTTTGTTGTCAGATCCCGGCGCACAGCACTGAAGCCGCGCCCACCACTGTCCGTGCCCTCTGACCCGGAAGAAGACAGAAGACAGAAGAACTGAAGAAGAAGAACGAAGAGGAGGAAAAGGAGCTGTAAGGAGAAAAGAGGAAAGGTAGGAAAGCATTCAGTGAGAGTGGATTGGTATGTGTGTGGATTAGTGTATATATGTGTGGATTGGTATATATGTGTGGATTGGTATATATGTGTGGATTGGTATACGTGTGGATTGGTATGTATGCGTGTGGATTGGTATGTATGCGTGTGGATTGGTATGCGTGTGGATTGGTATGCGTGTGGATTAGTATATGTGTGGATTGGTAAGTGTGTGAGAGTGATGGGTGTTATGCTGTACCATTTCCAATGTCTTTTTCATGATCTAATTATGCTCTAAAAGTACATCATAACTCCCATCACTCTATACTGTTCCATACAGTGGCAGAGCTGGGAGGCAGAGGCCTTGCACCCCCACCGCAGGACTCCTGAAAGGTAAGTGAACTTCAAAGAGGGAAAGGGTAGATAGTTAGGAGGGCGTATATAGGGAGAAGGGAGTGAGACAGGGGAAAGGGGGTAGATAGGGAGAAGGGAGTGAGAAGGGGTAGATACGGCAGAAGAGAGTGAGAAGGGGTAGATAGGGCAATCATACTCCTATCATGCCAAGTCTGCGAGTAAATCCTGGAATCTGGGTATGCCTGGGCATGATAGGAATGTGATTGCTGTTAATCATATATATATATTTGATATATATAGACTTGAAAACCGAAGTTGTTTGTGTGGTTATTTGGAAAGTCCCTGGAGTGCCGGTAACTATTTTTGGACATTATATATATATATATATATATATATATATATATAATATTATTTAATTGTTTTGTCCTATTTTGGTGTGTTACTTACTTTAAATAAAAGTGTTAGATTTTTTTATGGTGTTGGGGGGGTCATATTCGGTTTTGGCCAGGTAAATGCTGCACTTTCGGCTTCAGTCCAGAATTCGTTTCGGTGCATCCCTACTACTAAGCCAGACAATTAAGTGGTAGGCCTAGACCACATCAATGTTTGGCGTAGTATATAGTGATTGGGGTTTTGTTACAAGTTTTTATTCCTTTCTTTTTTTGGGATGGGGGGGCGCCAGAGGAGTAGTCCGCACAGGGCGCTAGAACACCTAAGGCCGGCTCTGCATATATGTAACTGCACCAAAAAAAGATATGAAAAAGGCTTCCTGGAACATGTATCATCCAAGGACCGAGAGGAATGGACTAGATCCATCAAATGGCTTTTATTTTCTGCCAGGTTCTATGTTTATGTTTCTTTGAAGAGCAAACCATTGCATGAAACATGGAAATATCCCAGTGTGCAGCTGACCCTCTACTACTCAAATGGCAACATTTGCATCTCTCTTTTGGAGCAATAATATCCTTAACCCCTTCGTGACAAAGGCTGATTTTACTTTTTGTACCCTTCGTGACAATGGCCGTTTTAACATTTCTGCGCTGCTCGTGTTTAGATATTTTTTTTTTCAGGACAAGAAGGGCTTTCTTTAGAGGACATTGTTTTGATTGTATCATATTATTTACTATTAAAAAAAGTATAAAATATGGTGAAAAATTTAGAAAAAAATGACTGTTTCTAACTTTTAGTTGAAAAATCTTTTACTCATCTATAAAAGGTAATGAAAAAACCTGCTAAATAGATTCTACTATTTGTCCTGAGTTTAGAAATACCCAATGTTTTTATGTTTTTTTGCTTTTTTCTACACATTATGGGGCAATAAGTACAGGTAGTGTTTTGCTATTTCAAAGCCATTTTTTTCCAAATCTGGTAATTCTTCCCCCCCATGTGCCATTTCTGGTATCTTTGAAGCCGGCCAATACGATTTACCCCATCAAGTCATATATTTTTGAAAACTAGACAGCCCAGTGTATTCCAAATGCTGGTATTTTAACCCTTTCCAAGCACTAATTCTACCATCAGCCTTTGTCAAACTTTATGGTAGTAATTTTTTTTGCATTTGTTTTTTCACACACATCTTACTTCAGGTATGAATACACAGGTTCTGGTATATGTCACTATCACAAAACACCCCAATATGTGTTCGGCAACATCTCCTGAGTACAGCGATACCTCACATGAATGACTTTGCCTGGCTGTTTGGGGGCAAAACGGCCACATTTGGGACATGCGCATTTTTCAATGTTGAACTTTGGCATTTGGGGATCCACTGCCCATGCCCTATTTGGTACATCTTTGAGCCGGGCCATTTCAGTGTGTCCAACAAAACCATATATTTTTGAAAACTAGACACCCCAGGGTATTTTAAATGCTGGTATTTTAACTCTTTGCATGCACACATTTTACCACCAGAATTTTTTCTATGTTTGCAGTAGTATTCTTTTGTGTGTATTTTTCCCCCACACACCTATGTTATGTATGAATTTACAGCTCCTGGTATATGCCGCTGTCACACGACACCCCAATATGTGTTCAGCAATATCTCATGCATGGGTTTGTCATTTTTGGGGGGAACTAAAAGGCCACATTTGGTACGTGTGCATTTTTCTAATTGGAAATTAGATGTGTGGCCATCCTTCCCCCCGTGTTAATTGAGACCTTGTTGAACCCGGCCAATTCAATTTACCCCATCAAATCATACATTTTTTAAAAGTAGACACCCCATGGGCGTTTAATATGCCAGTATTTTAACTCTTTCCATGCGAGAATTGTTTTAAGCTAATGTGCTAATTTTAGGACTTGTTCACAAAAATATATTTTTTATATATATATATATATATATATTTTATTTTTTTTGCCTTTCCTACATTTTTTTTTACAATTTTTTTCAACTTGAAGGTTCCCCTGATAGTGACATCAGTGGGAAATTATTTTTACATTTTACTGTTTTTTACAATTTTTTTCTAATTATTATTAATTTTATTTTTTTATTTATTTTTACTAATCACACTGTGATTAGAAAGCTGGGCTCCATTGACTTGCATGGTTGAATGCAGTACCTGTATTCAACCTGCAAGTGGAGCCAGAGTTCTCTAGAGGGTCTGGAGTCCATCCAGAGGTAAGTGTTTGGTGTCGCTGGATGCCTCCTGATCGAGGCATTCCAGCGACACCATTTAAGTTTAGGAGGTGATCGTTGATCGCCTCCTAAACGCTTTTGAAACGGGCGTCCGCCGCCATACAATGTATGGCGAATGTTGTTCCCCGGGGAGGGGCCAGACATGGCCCCTGGTGCCGATCGTGGAGTTGCTGAATGCCTCGAGGTCGAGGCATTACAGCAACGCCGGTTGGGTGAAAAAATCGATCACGGATCGATTTTTTTTTCACCCGTTTTAACAAATTACGGTCCTGGCACGTCATTTGTCGTAAACGACTTGTTTTTCCGTGACGTGCCCAGACCGGCAATTGTCATCAAGGGGTTAAAGAGGATAACACGCTATTAGAACACGAGGGAAGAATGAATGACCTAAGACTTTATTTGCCACACACATTCACGTTGATTGGGTTAAATAGTTGGTCCAAGTTCAAAAAGAGAAAATCAAACAAATTACATGAAACAGCTGTTAGACATTCATGAGATGCAACCGGTGGATCTTCTGCGTCTGCTGATGAGTGCTAACGTCATGTCATTTGATTGTTTGCTCTTAACCTTTCACTGATTAAGGGGACCGCTGATGCCTCTCAAACGTACGATTTACATTCTGTATAACATTCAGGTTGTTTGCAGAAAGAAACAGCCAACCTCCATCATGTATCATGCGCATCTGGTGAATGCACCGGCCCCATCATACACTTTGCAATGACTGATGATCTACAGACACAACACAACCGGGGTTTATTCACAAAAGCAGGGGCTTGCGGGAACGTTGAACATTTCAACTCCCTGATAGCACTATGAATTATGAAGAGCCACTCCAAGTTAACTTCTCCTGCAAGAAGGGCTGGATTTGCCATGCATAATGCATACTTCTTTCAATCAGCAACTGAGGTAACTTTCAAGAACTCTCACTAAGTTAACTATACATTATACAGGGCCAGCCAAGAGATGCTACAACCATCACGAAAACTCCTGTTTTATTAAATAAACTCCAATGGACCACAACTGGTCCATAACCATGAGCAGTGCAAGAATTAACAAAAAAATACAATAATAGTAAAAATAATAATATATACTGAACCATTATCAGTAAGAGGACATGAGTCCCTTTTTCATGAATTATGAACAAGTGAAGACATGCTTTCTTAACGAACAGCATCACAGTAGAATCAATGGCTCAATAAGTAATGAGTACTCAGGAACAGACCTGTGAATTTGAGTTCTATGTACCATATGGATGATGCATGATGTAAGGAAAACAAGTCTAAGAGTGCAATAACGTGCCTTCCTAATAAAAGCTTCTTTTATTCAACCAACAAAGAAATATATTACATTTCAAAATACCAAATATTATCTATATGAATCTCCCCTCTGGCTTTCAGGGTACATTTGTTTAGATGACAAACCCTCTTCAAACATCAAACGTTTGTTACTTACACAATTGTACTGTAGTTAGTGTATTGCAAGGGACAAATATTAATTTGTAAATATTCTACGGTATAATCCAACCACAATAAAGATCACATTTTATATGTTATTGCCAAGCATGGGGCTTTTTCACATTAAGGGGTTACATTTCTGCTTGTCCAACTCCATTGATTCAACCCACACAAGTAGCTGCAAATGAAGCAATTACAGATCCACAGCTTGTGTATGATAAATAATTCATTTAAACATATGTGCTTTTTGAACTTTCACATAGTACATTATGAAGACAAGGGTGTCAGGCTTCCAAACCAGTCACTAGCAAGACATTTTCTCCTTGACATACTAAGTAACATGCAAATATAGACCTTGAAAAACACCTGCTAATGTGTTCTAGCTATTCTTCTAGAATAGAAATCCTTTTTATTAAATATAACATGCAAATTGGCAGAAGCTCTATGTTTTATATGCATTTTTGTGTCTCTTGAACACACATTAACATACTTACACACATTCAGTAACATACGTACACACCGTAACATTCTTACTTACACACACAAATACTAACATACACCCATACAGTAACATACTTACACACATTCAGTAACATACGTACACACCGTAACATTCTTACTTACACACACACATACTAACATACACCCATACAGTAACATACTTACACACATTCAGTAACATACGTACACACCATAACATTCTTACTTACACACACACCTACCTTTGTTGGCTCAGGAGGTTTGTAGGAAGGTGCCAACTCTTCTGCTCCCTCCTGGTCCTCACATGCTGTCTATGTCTGAGCACCAGGAAAGGATGTAATATCCCAGAGATCAAACTGACCATGCTGGGCCTAAGGGAGCATGGCGCCAGTCTAGCAGTATGCCTGGTCAATGGGGAGAATGGAGGAGCTCATGTTGGTGGCCCCCACTTGCCAGGGCCCCCACCACAATGCGTTACACCAGTGATATGCACATGCCAATTAAAGAATGTTTGTCTAAACTCCACCGTTCCCAGGAACTGAAAATAATGAACCTTGTGATCAGTATAAACACCTTTATGTGACAATTTTTTGTGTACGGGGAGATATGGGGTGGGAATACACATTATAGTTTAGCTGATAATTTACACATTTTACATAACATGTCTGCATGGAAATGTGCCAGTCTGTAGGTACGTAGGTATTTGATCGAAATCAAGTCTATTTAAATCATGACTTAAATCACTATTAAGTAATACTCAATTTAAATCATGATTTTTAGGTGTAAAGACTCATTCTTGCTGGTAGTTATAATCTTTAATATTCGCAACCAGATCAAGATATCATGTTTAGAATAATAACTTGTCAGATAAAAAAACTACATAACTCAGCTTTACTTCATGCCAAATAACATATGAGCTATAACATATCTTAAATAGAAAACTATCTTTAGATAGATTTTTCCTCCAAAAGCATTTGATTAAAATACATTTGATGAAATTGTTTTTAATCTACCCTGGTAGGTAGTGTAAGCATGATCTGCAGTCTTAAATGGAGATGACAACAATCTTAGATGACACATTTAATTTCTACATTCTCTTTCACTTAATTTGCAGAAGACAGAAGAAGTTTGTTGCAGAATCCAGTCATTTAAATGTTTAAATGACTGGTTTGAGAGGTTTGAGATCAGCTTTTCTTCTGGGCGAAATGGTAGATGTCCTAGGGTCAACCACCTCCCGCTGTGTCGTTTGCTCACAAACCATGACAGGTAGAATTAAGGAGCGAATAAAAAGGCACTTTAGTCTAACAAAGATTGTATGCTCAATGGGAAATCTTCAAGAACTAGACCAGAGGTGACCAACTCCAGACCTCCAGGGCTACAAGATAAACTACCAGAAATATACCGTATTGGCTCTGATATAGGCCGCCCCCGTATATAGGCTGCACCCTAAAAGTTTGGTGCTTTTTTAAAGAAAGTTTTTTTAATAGACATGCTGCCACTCTGCCCCCCCCGAGATATGCTGCCACTCTGCCCCCCCCCAAGATATGTTGCCACTGTCCTCCACCCCCCGGAGATATGCTGCCATTGTCCCCCCCCCCTGAGATATGCTGCCACAGTCCTCCTCCTCCTCCCCCCTGAGATATGCTGCCACTCTGCCCCCCCCCGACTTACCAGAGCAGACTCCCGGGGGTCTTGCGGGGCTGGCGGGAGAAATCTACGCAATACGTGTATACAACTTCCGGTACCGGCACTCAGCGGATGTGCCGGCACCGGAAGTTGTATACGTGTATTGCGTAGATGTCCCCCGCCGGCCCCGCAAGACACCCGGGAGTCTGCTCTGGTAAGTCTTGGGGGCAGAGGTAAAACGCATCATGCGGACGTTCACCGGCTGCGGCGATGCGCGTAAACAACCCCCGTTGCTGGCACGTCTGCACGATGTGCTTTAACAATCTCCCTTGCCGGGACTCCCCCCGTGGGAATTCCCGGCAAGGGAGATTGTTAAAGCACATCGTGCAGACGTGCTGGCAGCGGAGGCACGCACATCGCTGCTGCCGGTGAACGTCTGCAGGATGAGCTTAGACAACCTCCAGTGCCGGCACTCCCCCCCCGTGGAAAGTGCCAGCAGGGGAGGCTGTCTCAGCATATCAGAGAGTAGGATGCAGGTCCCCTGCACCGCTGCGGGGGATCTGTATCCTAACCCTGCTGCCTGCCCGGCGCCCGGAATTGCATGTCCCGGGCGTCGGGCGCTAGACCCCGAATATAGGCCGCACCCCCACTTTAAAGACTTAAAGTGGGGGGGAAAGTGCGGCCTATATTCGAGCCAATACGGTATATTGTAAAAATACTCATACAAATAAAAAATAAAACAAAAATGTTTCTCTCCAGGACCACCAATTAACCAAGGAAGAGGTAACAAATCCTCCCTACCCATTTGTGATTGGGCACCTCAGGCTGTCTAGAGCCCATCTATAAACCCCTTACCCCCTTGTCAGTGAGTATATATTGCTCTGTCGCCATCTGAAATTGGGGGAAACAGTGGGTTTCTTTGCAGAATGCAGATTAGGATAGATTGTATGCTTTTTAAAAAAAAAAAAATTTCCCCGGGGTTTCTCAATGGCTCTGTAACTAAGATTCAGGAGTTTAGATTTCAATGTAGATGGTATGAGGAACCAGTGGAGAGACTGGCATAGTGGTGCAACAGATGTAGAGCAACAGGATAGTTTGCCCTTTTTTCCTTCACTGTATAAACCTTTACCACTTTTATGGGGTGGGCTTTCCACTTATATACCACCCTCACTGATGTAAAACTTGCTTACAGCCATACCCCACACAACAGATAGACATTTCGTTAGCTCTTCATGCACCCAATGCCACATGCATTTGGAGTCCTCAGTTTTAGCATTCGTGAAAAATAATGCAAAGAAGTTGATAGCAGACAAAAAAAAGAGAGCACAGCTATAACAAGTACTGCTTTTCTGCAAGCATTGCAAATTCTGAATGATATTTTGCAGGGAGCGTACCATGAATCCAGATGTCACTCCTCTAAATTACCACCACTGGCATGAAAACAGTGCAGCTGCTGAGAAGTCCCTGACTTGCCAACAACATTCGTAGGGAATCAATACCATTGACAATATAGGGTGGTTGTGCCAGGTTTGTCATTATATTATATAATGATGCAGCACGCCAGTTTCTTGTGCTATGTTCCAAATATTCTACATCTTTGGGAGTAAAACAAATTGCCAGTGGTTTATTTTCACAAACGTAGGTACTGTGTCAGAACCAAGACGGCGATTCGACTAAAATTATTCTCCTGTTGCTGGACTAAAATTCCTATGATCCTCTACTAACCTTTGGATCAACCACAGTTTGGATTCCAATAAAATAACTAAAATTACTTCTATTCTCACGGTTTTAGTAAAAGTTTAACTAACATTAGGAATGCATTTAATCTCACTTTCCTGGATCATTTTATAACTAGGCAATAAAGACAGGTCTATCTCAGATCCCAGATTCATACATTGATGACAGCATGATCAAGATGTAGTATTTTTGTTCCTTGTTCTCTACGACAAATTCCTTGTATGGTATCATTTGTTATTCCTATCTGTATATGTGTACATCAAAGGTGATACAAGTATTTTTTGTATAAATTCGGAAATGTATTTCAATATATTTAAATGTGGGTTTTTCAATTCAAGAGCCTCTTAAAATACTAGCGTTAATCCTAGAGTTAAGTCAGGCCTCCTGATTTTAAGCAGGATCTAAAACCCTGTGCTTTTCGGTGATGAGTGATATCAGAGTTATGCTGTACATGTGCACTTGAATATGAATAAAGTGAATTTTTCATGTGTTAACTTCAGGCTTTTGCCATTTTCCGAGAATATAAACCAGATTAATGCACCAATCCACAGTAAAAATGATTGACACAAATGTTACTGCACTCTCGAATACAGCAATGTCCAGATAGTGGTTATTTACTATATTTCATAAAACTTAATAAAAGTAATTCACCTGTTCTTGGCCCATAAAGACATAAAATGTGATAGGTATGGATTAGTTCCAGTTTTCCATGAATCTGTTTAGTGCTTTGGTGGCTGTAAATAACATCAGAGCCCAAGCTGAATATTTTGTGCAGCTGGAACGTATACAAGCACATCTAGCTAGGTCAGCGTGTCTTTTATATATAGAGTGTTAGAAGAGGTAGAGCATTTGATCCATTTCAATTAAAATGTAGACAAATCCATCGACCTGGATATTTTGCAAGCATTATATTTAAAAGAACTGGGTGTAGAACATGGATGTCCCCCCACAAAAAAATGGCTATTGGATCTTTCAGACTCGTTCAGACTCCTATGGATTTACTAGCTAAACCAGGTATTCAGAGGAACAGAATGTTTCTTTTAGTTTTGACAAGTACTACTTTGTCCTTTTATGTTACCTTCCTGACCTTAGCTTGATGACCTCATTCATATCTTGAAAAACCAACAGTATTGGGACTCTTGATTGGATTCTTTCTTGAAAATGTTTTGCAGGTTTGCGATAGTTGAAAAATGCTTATTTTCCTTTGTCTTCTCCTTTCAGTGCCAGCAAGTAACAGCCTGTAATAGCTATGGTATACTTTGGTTTATAGATTTTGATATCTGCATGTCATACTTCCATTTGGCTGGAGAAAGAAAACTCCATATAAATCCACAAAGTGGTCATTTTGTGCTAAGTATATTTATATTGTGTCAGCATTAATGTTGTATTTGCCTCAGATCATGGACTAGATGTTGAGATCTTCTGGTCTAACCTAACTGCTCCAGGGAGCTATAAAATCAATGGAAGTCTGTGCTGCACAGCCCTCCATCGCAGCCCCCTGGTGGCCATCTCAATGCTCTGCCTCAGGCCCCACCCACTCCCGCTGCTGGCCCCGCCTATCCCTGCCTCTTGCCAGACACCAAAAACAGGTATCCCGATCTGGACACCAGAAATATTGGGGTGTATGCCACAGGACTTGGTTTTTTTGGACTTACAAAAGAGGCCAAAGTTCTACAATACTCTTACAAATGCATTTAACTTCATAACTAATATATTTGGGGGAAATAGTTATCCTGCAAATAAAAAAAAATAGTAAACTTCTGTCATATTTTGAGAAACTCTGTGCACTTTGTAATGGTAGTTCAAAGAACAGCTGAGGACTAATGTTCTATAGTACTTTGTTTTATTTAATTTAAATAAACCTCCAATAAATAACTATTGTACTGTACTATACAGTTCCTAGGCCCACCAATGTGGCCATATAATATATATATATGGAACCTGTCTTAGCACCACTAGACATACTGGGCAGCATATTGTATCTCCTGGGGTGCTTTACTAGAGGCTAATTACCAGATTTGGACTGTAATCCCTATTAGTGTAGTGTTAGTGTGTGGTGTCAGGGGTGAACCTAGGGGTGAACCACAATACATACATGAACAGTTCCCACTACAATACTGTTTGATACTGGTTTCAGTTTTCTAAATAAATGTTTGATCATTGACTAGTCATCCTTCATAGACCATAGTGCATAAGCATCCTGGTTTCATGGGACACTGTCCAGCTTTTGCAGCCCCTGGGGTTAAGGACCTGTTGGGGAGATCCTCTGATCCCCTCTGACCAGCCCAGTGAGCTTTGGAATCAATGGAGGTCTGCGCTATTGCAGCATTGCCCTCCATTGTAGCTCCATTGTAGGCTCTGGTCCTTTTAAAAAAGAGGATGGCTGACCTTGACAACTCACAAGCCCTACCCTCATCTCTAGCCACACACCCCAATTTGGACCCCTTAAAATGTTGGGATATGATAGACTTAAAAGTGATAAGATAAGGTGTGATATTCCAGCTCAGCCAATCAACTGTTCCAAGATCTCGAGACTCAAATCACTTTAGTACACCATCTGTCACAATACACTTTGATTAGATTACTACATGTTAAGAGTATGCTCCAGTCAGCACAGCATTTGTTAAAAATAGATTACAGAGAAAGCCCATTTAAATAATCATACTTATCACCCAGCCAGAGGAGAAATACTGCCTAAAGTTAGGATGAACATTTTCTCTGGTTCCCCTTGATTAAAATCAAGAACGGCAAGCACACATAAAAATATATATAATTTGTGGCAAGGCTGATTCTTCAAACCTCTGCAGCATAAACTATATTTGTGCTCTGTTTTCAAAACAGCCCCTTTCCGGATAGAGGCTAGAATAAAACATGCATATCTGAATAAAAATGTATATTTTCAAACATTATGCAATTTCTTTCTGTTGACATTTGATATTAAAATGCAGCCTCGCAAACATATTCAGTACACATAAATAAACAAATAAAAAAAAAATAAGTATTGCTTTGTTCCCTGGCGTAATAATCAGAGTCACTTTGAAAGTCTGGCAACATCTGCCTTCTAATAGCCCTGATCGTTTATATGCTGAAACTGGCAGGTTTAGATCTATTTTCTGAGATCACCACTGTTCCATGGCGGAACAATAGAATGCACAGTCGTGAAATCAGCCTGTTTCCTTTTAGAATATCTGCATTTCCATTTATGAAATGTTTAGGGAGAGCAATGTGTTCTGAAATCAACTGAGCCCAGTGGGGTAATTACATTTGCAAAAAGAGCAGACGGAATAATTGTCACCTGGGAAAAAAAGCAAGGAATTGTGCTGATGTGATCTACGCTTGGATTATGGAGGAAGTTATCTTTCCTTAAGATTGAGCAATTAATGAGGTGATGCCATGATAATAGTTCAATCACTTTGCCAAGCTTTTATTTGATTTTTATGAAAACAATGACACACACAACACATTTCAATTACTTTCGACAGACATTTTAATAAATCTGACAACATGAAAATTCCCATGTCAAAATAAGTCCGTAAACATTTTAAATGAGCGCTATGAAAAATTAACAATTGTATTTAATGAATCTTTGCGGAATATAAAACTGCGCAATTAACATGGAATTGTATACACTGGAAGAGCTAAGAAAAGAGAGGGCAAACTGCTAATGTACAGTGGTTTATTTATACCTCGAAACATTTCAAATGACCTAATAATGGATATTTGTGCTCTGACAAGAGCTTAGCTAAGAGTTGGGGCTTTACCACAACTAATCACGTACCCTATTCATAGTCATACCTGGAGACTTCCCATGGTTGGCTACCAAGAGCTCTCCCTCTTCTGGCGAAGTGGCTAAGTAAGTGTCCGGGCTATCTACTGGCCAGCACTATCCACAGACAGTTTTAAGATGCGTGGAGTAGGAAGTAGAGTGAATGTGGCCAAATGTCACCTTCCTGACTAGAGAAATAGGAAAGTGGTCCCGGAGACCAGAGAAGCAGCACTTCAGTTGGACACTCCAACGATCATGAAGAGATATTTGTTGTAAACTGCTTTTTTTTTCTTCCGTTATGTGCTGAAACTCTAAACCTTTACCAAAATGTGTATAGAGAAAAAACTGCATTTTGAAAAAAGAACTGATTTTGAAAACCATACCACATGCATACATTTGAATATGGAAGCAACATTACTATTCTTACTTCAAATACACCGATCAGCCATAACATCATGACCACCTGCCTTATATTGTGTAGGTCCCCCTTTTTGCTGCCAGCTCTAACCCGTCGAGTCATGGACCAATAGACCTCTGAAGGTGTGCTGTGGTATCGAAGATGTTAGCGGCAGATCATTTAAGTCCTGTAAGTTGCGGCCTCCATGGAAACATCCTGGTGCCATGTGTTCTTCAGATAAGCGATGCACCCGGCCATCCATGTGATGTAAAAGAAAGCATGTTTTCTTCTGCTCACATGCCCATTGTAGGCGCTTACGGCAGTGGACAGGGGCCAGCATGGGCACCCTGACTGGTCTGCGGCTATGCAGCCCTATACAGGGCAAACTGTGATGCACTGTGTGTTCTGACACATTTCTATCAAAACCAGCATTAACTTTTTGAGCAATTTGAGCTACAGTAGCTTATCTGTTGGATTTGACTACGCAGGCCAGCCTTTGCCCCCTACGTGCATCAATGAGTCTTGGCTGCCCATGACTTTGTTGCTGGTTCACCTTTTTACTTTCTTAGACCACTTTTGATAGGTACTGACCACTGCAGACCTGAACACCCCACAAGAGCTGCAGTTTTGGAGATGCTCTGACCCAGTCGTCTAGCCATCACATTTTGGCGCTTGTCAAAGTCGCTCAGATCCTTACGCTTGCCCATTTTTTTCTACTTCTAACACATCAACTTTGAGAATAGCACGCCTACTTGCTGCCGAATATATCCCACTGACAGGTGCCATGATAACAAGATTATCAGTGTTATTCACTTCAACTGTCAGTGGTATGGTATGAAGAATACAAACATGTAATACAAACAAGGTAATATCTTAGCCAAAAAGTCTGTCTCCAAATAATAAGAGAACATAACATCAAATTCCAATTTCCTGGTTATCTGCAGATATATAGAGAACTCCCGCCTGTATTTTATTTTAAAAAAGTCCTTCTCTGAATGAGATTTTTTCTCAAGGTTGTCACAAATTCCTTAGGAGACAATAGAAAATGAAAATATAGTTTTAAATCAATAAGAACTATGCAAAATATGTATGGAGAACTGTGATGGATTTTGACTCTGTATGTTATTAAAAAAAAACATGGTAATACTGTTCATTTCCTCTGGTTTCTTCCTTCTATTTAAATGTCATAAAAATAATTATAAAAGTAATTGTCTCATGAGAAGCACAGCTGCAACCAGTTAGAAACCATCCACTATAGTTGTTTTTTATTAATGGCTGCAATTAAAACAAAGGACAGAGACTTTTGATTGGAAGATCTTGCTCCTCTGGCTCCAAAATAGGATGGAATGCATTGTAAGCCAAAACTCAAAAACCCAACCGCAGGGAGAAGATATCCAAGCAATGGAGTCCTATATTTGTAAATTTCTACTCCAATGTGACATAATAGTGCTATTCTTTCAGGTATATTGCAATGCATGTTTATTTTGAAATTGTTTCAATTATTCCTTTATATTGCTATTTGATGTTTACTTTTTATTTTTTTCTAAAATAGACAGAAATAAATTGTATGCATATTATGTCAACTGACATTAAAAGGATAACTAACAAGAAAACAAGCTTGCTTCTGAATAAAAGGATTACAAAACAAGCTCCAATGAGTGGAAACATTTTTTTTTTGTTGACAAAAACTTGGGACCAAATGAAGTGGAGTTGATACTTTTGAAAGCATGTCCTGTAATGAAAAAAACTATTATTACATATCGCAGTTCTCTCTCTCTCCCTCTATATAAAGATTTCAGGGATATCCCTGCTGCCCTAGAATGTCACAATAAATAATAGAGCTCAAAAGGCATTGTTAGCAATAGCAACAATCACAGTTAAAGTACAGAAATTTGCATAAGTTTTAAATATTATCATTATTTATGAGCTTGAATACAAAAATAAATGATTTTATATTCTTGAATTCAGAGACAAACAGTGTACATGAAACCTTTCCAGATAAATAATAAAAACATAAATCACAGCAGTTAGATTAATCACATGAAAAATGCATGAAAACAAGTCTTTTGCTTGAAGAGGTACAAATTCTTGAAAGGAGCTGTTGAGCTGTATTCTTTTACTAAAATTAAACGTATGAAAAAATAGAGATTTTTTTTTTGTTAAATAATAATGCTTAAATTTCAAAATGAATACAGCACCTGCTTTACCTGGGGATATTTTCATTTATTCAAATGGAAATATTTCAATGATGATTGATGAGCAACACAATCCATGTAAACACTTAAAAACCCTTGCAGCAGGCATCATAGGTAAAATACTTATTACATTTAAATAAGTATTTTAATTGAAAGATTTGTTCTGGATCATTATTGACTCATATGGTCTGTACTACTAATATAGCCAACAACACAACAAAGGTATACTTCTGTTTTAGCAAGATAACAATGAATAAATGGTTTAACTGATAACCCAAAGGCAGACATGTTTCCGATTCTAATAGTTACAACTGAGATCAGCGATTTTCAATAGATTTCTACAGTATGCCCTTAATCCTATCTTTGTTGTGTTTAATGTTGGTCATTTCAACAGCACCCTATGGCGTTAGGTTCTATTCTTTTTGTGCGCATTACAGAATGTATTTACAGACTCTTTTTGTTGCCCAGATGGAGATTTTCAAGATAATTATCCAAGAAGTGGTGGCTGAGTAATTATAGGATAAATGTGTAGCCACCGGTGACTCTCATTACATTTTTTGTTTCAATACTCACATTTATGGCATCATCTGGATAATTAGTGTCATAAAAGTAGAGCTTTTTTTATCCTTTGCCATCTTTCTACTCTAAAATAAGGCAGTTGTCAAAGATATGATAAAATAACACTTGTCTGTGCACATTTGGGTTGAATAATTTGGTTGAACTACAGAATAAATGGGGTTTTTTTTAGATGGAGGATAGGATTGGATAATGCCATGTGCCAATACTTGGGAACTCTCAGGGCCTGAACGTCGGAGATTTTGCTCCAATCTCGGGTGTCGGTGAAGAAGCAGATTCTAAGGGTCACACAGTCGGAATCTTATGCCTTCCTATTCTACATTGCTGTGATCATACATAAGACTCACAATTGGTGCCTTTGCTACCAGTATGTCATGGTTGACACCCCTGCTTGGATGCAGGAGGATCAATTAATCTTTAAATAATGAGAAATCTGTGTTCCCTTGAGGACTGGTATTAGAGGCATTCCATCTGGCAAGTCAATACATAGACTTCACGATGGGCTATTAAATGGTTACCATTTCAAGAGTCTCAGGGTCAGCTCATTTACAGCGTTTCCAGGTGTGCAGATGACTTATAGAACCTGACAGTACAGTCAAGAAAAGGCTAATCCTGTGGGTATTATGCTACTTATGGGTGGCACTGTCATCAGTACATAAGTATATATTACCAAGTTCTAGTATTGACTGCCATGATTTATAAAACATCTACATCTCACGTATTGCAATCCCCAGAGAACTATCTTTACATACAAATGTTGTGGAATCCTATATAACACAGATTAGCAGCGATCAGCTCGGAGAAATCTCCGCTTTTAGGTTTGTACAAACAGAAATCAATAAACTATCGAGGCAGGTCAGCTGTCGTCTGATAACTGGATAACTGGATTTCCTTCAGCTGGTTAAACCATAGACAATGTAGGAATGCTTTATAACAATGATTCCAGACAGTTGCAAAAAAAGTATATTGCCTTGTGAAATGATTAACGGGAGATTTATTGTAGAGGTACACTAAGTACTACCGAACATCTGTAGTAGATCTAACATTTATCACGCAGTTCCTCTAAAGAAGAAGAAGAAAAAAAAAAAAAAAAAAAGCTTCATTGAATTCACATTATACACATTCACCTGTAAATAATATTATTGTGCATCTATAGATTTGGACTTATTCTTTAATGGGAGAGAATTTCAATTGGTTGTATTTATCTCTCCAATCATAAATAAAATGTCATTATATGTATTAAAGGCAATCTGTATGTCATTTACAATATTCCGAAGCCAAATGAGTAAAGACAGGCTGGTGCCCGTGGAGTTACTAACTCCCTGCTGTTGAATCTGTATCCTGACAGCTGCTAGGTGTACGGCTATGTATTCTCAACATAGGACAGACCGCTGTGCTTAAGTGATGTCTGTGGCGAGCTCACACGGTCCCAGGTGTTTTTTTGCAGATTTTTCCACTCCTATTGCGTTCTGAAAACTATTCAGTTTAGAATGCCCCATTTCACTTTGTATAGGAATATTTACAATGTTTCTGGTGATTGCTAATGAGTCGTTCTAATACCTTAATCAGTTTCTTCCGTGGGTTGAGTAACACCTGTTTGTAAATATCTTTTTACTGAAAAATAAAACTTGATTATTATTTCAGCATTTGTGTTTTATGCTTATACCCAACTTCTGAGCTTTCAGTTCTGGAAGAAAGACCACAGGATATTGTGCTTTTATCCGTTTTGGAGTTTGGTTTTTAGCCCCTGGGGTAGATTAATCCACAGCTGGTACAGGCATGTTCTTATACTATACATTAAAGGGCTGCATTGATGGGCAATACAGCATAAACAATTTAAAGGGACAACTTGAGGGAGCCAATCAGTCGCAGGAAAATGATCCAATTGAAATCAATGGAAGCTATTGCCGTGTATGCTCCCCTTGAAGCGGTTGCCAAGTCAGAGCTGGAGCTGACTGGAGGTGAGTATGTCACGTACCGAACACATCACCTTCATACAAAACAGCTACAGGATGGGGGAAGGGTCAAATGCATATGAGTGGATTCTGCAGACTCCAGGCTTCTCCTGCAGACTCCAGCATTCTAATCTGCGGTCAAACCCTATGTTTCTATGCCAACTGCTATTAAGATATTAAGACAGCCTTTCAACTAAAACCAAAAAAGTTTAAGTGGGTGCTCCCTTGTTACATAAGCACTTACAAAGGCACGATGATATAAATGTTCTTAAGCCCTACAACACTGTGGTCATAATGGTAATCCTTCTCACTACATAGAGACAGTTGGGTCTTGACTCATATCATAGGCCCAACAACCAAAAACACAAAACCAACAAAGCAAGTATTACTCACGTTTGGCAGTTTTCAGAACAAAAAAATGGCGGTACCCCAAATACGTTATACTTGACTGAGATTAAGCCAAATACTTTGCTAAATGAGATTAAGAACCTCTAACACATTTTAAAATATTTTCTTCTAAGACTTGCATGGATCATCATAATTCAGTTCCACACTCTATTCCCTATTTTAGAAGAGTATCTCCCTGAATGATGTCATCAAAATGAATCTGATTTTGTTTTTTTTTGGTTAGAATGCTATATGCTAGCAGAACGTTGGAATCAAACATTACGTAGCAACCTTGTTTTAATATGCCCTACATTTCCTCTAGAAACACAGTGAGACTTTTGGACTAGAAAGCACTAAAAAGCAAATGAGAAAACATCACAAGTATAAATTAAGCAAATACATTCCAAAGGGTTACAGGAAGAGGTCTCCCCAACTGATTGGAGATGTTAATTAGTCAGGTTGCCAGACTGACAGAAGAATTACACACATTTACAGGTAATAGCTCATTAGCTTGAAATAGCCACTGTTAATTATGACAAGGTCATCAAAGCAATATCATTCTAAATTAGCAAAGGAATAAAAATAACTTTGGACTTTCTAAAGAACAATCACTCATAATGTTGTTGTATCTATTCCAAATCTGGGAAAGACAAGGCACTAATACATTTTTAATCCAATGATAAGCACTAATACATTTTAATAGTAATGTTATTATTGGATAATGTTATTATCATCAGCCTTCCTTAGACCCCAAAGTCTTTTCTTTTCCTTTCCATTAAAAACAAGAAGTCGGAGCCACCGGCACACGGCCTTCGCATTGCAGGGCTCTTCAAGATCCTCACTCCCTAGTATGGGCACATCGCTGGGCCTGCAAGCTATGCTCCCTCAGATCCAACACACTGAGCTTTAGCTCTGTAAGATGATGTCATTTCCTGGTGTGGAAGAATGCAGGCAGCGTGTGAGGACTGCAAGGGACCAGCTTGCGGGTGGACTTCCCCCTCCTCAGCTAAAACAGTGGTGTGTGTGTAAGTATGTTACTGTGGGTGTAAGTATGTGTGTGTACGTAGTTGTGGGTAAGTATGTTACTGTGTGAATGTGTGTGAGTACGCTACTGGATTCCCCTCTTGTCAGCCATAAAAGTCTATGTGACTATGTGTGTGTATTAGTATGTGTGCATGTGTTAGTGTGTGTAAGTATGTTACTATGTGTGTAAGCATGTGTGTATATGTTGGCATGTTACTGTAAGTATGTTGTGTGTGTAGAAGGGGCTTGTAGGCCCCACTATAAGTCAAGTATGGGTGCCACAGCATTTTTTGTTAGGCTATTGGTTGAAGCCAATATACAGACAAAGCACTGGGATGAAAACATAATGGGTAAGGAAGGACCTTCCATTTTCTAGCAAGTGGATGTGGCTAACTGCTCAACTAGGCCACATGTTGACAATGGCCAATGTTTCTGGCTTGCCACAGGATATAAATGCCCTGCTACCTTTAATATAGTACAACATGGGGACTGATGCTGTCTCTTTCACATCAACCTAAATAACAGAAATGTTATTAATTAAGCAGTTCTAGGTTTTTATAGTGATATCAAAAAAATATTCTCACTGCTTTAGGTTTGTATAATGAAGATCAAACCCTAGCACCAAAACCACACAAACCCTCTGTGCTACTTACTGTTTAGCAAATAACCCACATTGTTTGTTCTCATACTTCATGGAACATCTTTGTGTGGCCTCAATACACAAATATTCAAACTGAACATTTACAAACAAGACTCTATTGGAATGTCACAAATACATTTTCCAGACTGAATCATTCTGTGGATTTTTGCTCCCCAACCCTTTATGTCTTTCAGACAGAATCCAGCATATTATGTCAAGATGATCAGTAAGCAGTAGTTTGAACTGCAGACTCGGCTGAGATGTTTCATTCCCTGAATGGCAAAGTACGCTGCCTGCTGCATGTATAATTCATATTGATAATTATGACAACAAAGACTTTTTCTGCTCTCTTACAGACAGATGGTGAGTGGTGCATCAGAGTATTCATATTAAATGTGTGCCAAATCTGCACATAAATTGCCAAATAGGGTGTGAAACAGGGCAAAGCAGAACAACAGAAAAACACCAAATTAGGTGTATTAATGACAGTTGGGTACACAATAAATCGCGTCTTAAATAACATGATGTCTTAGATAGTTATATTTATATCCTGTTTTTTACGTTTAGCATTACATAACAGACTGCTCATTAGAGACAGATCTGCAGAATAAAACATGCTGCATTGAACTCACACTTCTTTGTTGATTTAATCAAAATGACCCCTTATTTTCTTTACCAGGGAACGGCTGGCACCTTCTGGCACCAAGTGGCCCCATCAACCCCTTCTCCTCCAAATAACTAACATAGACGCTGGCACACATATATTTGCGTACACTCTCACACTTACATGCTAACAAACACATATACACACTGATCGAACACACATACTTACTTAAAATATGATGAGAACTTTAAAAAAGCATGTTTTCTCACTTTTATTTGAAAAATCTTTTACTCATCTACAAAAGCCAATGAAACAAACCTGCTAAATAGATTCTATATGTCCTGAGTTTTATATTTTTTGCAAGTTATATGGCAATAAGTACAAGTAGCCTATATCACACAAATTGTACCTCAAGTATGGATGTACAGCTCCTAGTATATGTCACTGTCAATATGTGTTCAGCAACATCTCCTGAGTACAGTGATACCACCCATGCATGGGTTTGTCTGATTGTTAGGGCTTAAAGGCCTGATTTGTTAAGTGTGTTTTTTTCATTTTGGTCAGTCTATGCTTATGTCCTATTTGGGACATCTTTGAACTCCATCAAACCATTCATTAAAAAAAAATAGATATCCCTTGGGTATTTGAAATACCAGTGTTTAAACTCGTGTCAGGATTTTTGAGAAGATGGTGACATCATTGCATAATTATTTTTTAAAGATACCATATTTTATAATTTTTTTAGCTTTTTTTTTTAATAGTTTAATTGTTTACTATGCTTAATGTGTTTACTAATCACATTGTGATTAGAACGCTGGGCTCCAGTAACTTTCATGGTTGGCCAGAGATCTCAGGAGGGTCTGGAGGACCCTTAAAGGACGCGGCCATCTTTCACAGTGGCGTTTGTGACTGTTCTCTGGAGCGGTTATAGTGCGTCCTGGGGTGGGTGTCTGGTGTCTACTGTAATTTCAATAACCCTATGTGAACTGCAATCAATGGTATGGAGCTCCACATGACTAGAGGAAATAGTTAATGGACATGAATAAAGGCAAAGGAGACATACAATTTTAAATGATTATGCCACTAAGTTTATTATGTCATTGCATGGTATATTCTGAGCAAGAGTTGAATCCAATCACAAGAGCTATGCCCAAGCAAGCAAGACAAACACTCACAAGGACCAGAATCCTGATGCGTGGAGGAGCTTGAGTCATCTTGATTTGTGCTGGTGCTTCTCTCTTCACAAGCCTGTGCTAAGACATGCTTTGGGCTTGGAGTAATATCAGATTGCCCACCTGTAGACAAAATTGACTAAACTCACTAAAATAACTGAAATAGTTTCTACAGTCATTCAGGTAAGGTAGATTACTGAATGCATATAGGATATTTTAATATGGACATACAATTACATATGTTTTTTAATTATGTTGAAACTGAGGAAGTGATATCTACACTTTAAAACGAAACTTTATATTTTGACTTTGCTACTCATGTAACAGACAATTTCAGTAATGAAACACTAAGCTTTAGCTCAGAAAGAAATCACCAGGGAGCTGGTCATGTGAGCTGTATGGCTCAGGGTCTGATAAATACATTCTAAGAAGGGATCAGACTGAGATAATATAACCCTTTATTCAGTTTAATACATTCAAACTCAATTCCATATTATCTCATCAACATTATGATGGCTACACAAAGAATGAAACTGGAGTTTTGTTATCCAAAAGCAGAGCAGCAATAAAAACAAAATGCTGCAGCAAACATGTGGAGAAAAGCTCTAAATCTTTAACTAAAAGCCGTGGCAAGTGATATATACTAAAATTAGTTTCACTACTAACTTGGAACCGAATAATAAGAATCCCATCATGTGGGAGTCCGCAGACTGATTATGTAACTGAAGCAGAACATTTTTCTAAAGAAATTCCATTCCTCCAGGACCATATCATTTATGTTCATCCTTTTATCTGTTGTAGGGGGGATTAATTCAAGCACAGCAAAGTGTATTAAGTCTCTCATTTTCCTGACACTGTCTTGGCAATGCTTTCATTCACAATGGGGGTCTTTACAGAGAGCATTAGAAGCCTAGTGATGTAGCAGTGTTAAAAAATGCATGCTTCTATCTCCTCAACTAATCTTAATTTTCATGATGACTCAGGATTGAAAGATGGGATGTACCTATACTTCCCTAGACATAAAAGGTGTGATGAAGTGAAGCTGACACCACAGCATGAAGCTTATTTTGGTTCTCTAATTCTTTTGAGCAAAGAATATATTATTTCACTGTTCATACAGTTCTTACTCATATATATAGTTGGTACGTTTCTTTTCACATTTTCATCAGCATACCTGGAAATTATTGGGGTTGATCTGGAGTCTAAGGGTAAAGCCCTGCTTCCTTGGTTCTCCAGGTCTCCAGTATTTAGCCATGCCCATTCCCTGCCTACTTTTGTCCTACTCAATTTTGTCTGGGAATAAAAACAGCCTCACCCATGCAGGGCTAGCACCCATACTACTAGAAGAGGGAGAGCTCCAAGTAGCCTGCTCTAAAGAGAAATGTGAAAAATGGGGATATTACCTACTATAGCAGAAAAAATATTTAACCAAAAATAGCATTTTCATATGTTTGCTGAGGATACACTCCACCCTATACCACAGCAGAGACTTGTGTGTTTTTCTAAAACAAGAACCAGGCCTTGCAACCTTTACAGGCTTTGGTTCACTGTTTTCTCAGAGAGGTGCAATCAGATTTGATGCATATGAAAGTGTACATAATAATCGGCTGGGCCTCTTGGGAAGACAGTGATGTCCTTCAAATACAGTCCCTGCCAGACTGTCCCTAAAACAAACCAGGTTGTCAGCCTGGAGTAACCCTATTTAAAAAAATAACTGGGTTAAACCCTGAAGAGCGGAACTGTGAACTTGTGTCTGTTTCCACCATATAAAACCTGTTAAACTGTAGCAGATATTGTACCGACTAGAAAGGGGAACATTCATGAGATGCTTGAACCTTTCAAATGAGGCCATTACAGCCGTTGCACATCAGGAATGTATCCTTTTAGGTGCTGCTGTAAGCAAACAATCTTTATCCAAGGGCCATGATAAGAATTTACAATACTATCACTGCAGCCTCATGCACACTGCATTCTTTAGTTTGCAGATACATATTTCTTAACGTGTCTTTAGCAAAAGCATATTTTGAATGCTCCTGCACCAACAGTACATTCTAGTAGTCCTCTGTGTCCCACAGGGTCAGTCCCATCTTTCTCCAGAGGTGAAGCATTTGACCGTGCTTACTCCCTCTCACTAAAGTCTGCCTGGAGTTAACTTTGACCCTACATGTGGCTAGGCATATATCTACATAAACCCACTCCACCAGAAGAGGGAGGACTCTAGTAAGTTTACCCTAAGTTCTCCAGTATACTTAATTATTACCCCACTATAATTTATATTTCAGATTTATATTTTATGAATTTAAGACGAGGACATTAAAGGTTTTATTCAACTCACATGTCTATAACTGTATCTCACAAAAGTTAGTGAATATATTAGATGTTTTGCATGTGTTTGCATTTAGCACTAATTGTTAGAATAATACATTTGGTGTAATAATGTAATAATAATATTAAAAAGAGTGGACAGTCAAGTAGAACCAACTGCAAAAAAAGAAAGAAAGAAAGCTATCCACAAATGATAAAATGATTCTCTACTGTCCACTACGCAAATTATTTTCCATGTACTATACTTATGTGATACTTACCTATGTTTATGTAACAGGTTCATTTTGGTGTAGTATAATGCAAATGCATATATTAAATCTCTTTTATGTTGAAAACCAGGACATGTAAAGTCATATCCCCTTTCCAAGTCATCTAAAAGCAGGAATAAATGTAATTTACATATAAAAGCCAGCTAAATACTTGCAGCTTTGAATCATTTTAATATTGTACACAGGGGATTAGGGAAGAGAATTAAACTGCCTTATGTTTTATTCTTCCAAGTGTCAAATGAAAAGCAATAAAAATAGGACTAAATAATTTCAGAGACCATATGTTTAGTAAAAAAAAAGGCTACCAGTAACATATTTCATAGACTTGGTTATAAATAAGGAGACTGTTTCCTTAATTACACATGCACATATTCATAATGTATTTCTAAAATATTTTGTTAGCACATCTATTTCTTAATTTTACTAAAAAAATTAAATTTTATTTGTTTGCATGTTGAAGAAATACAACTAGAGCTGAGTAAGCATTTGTACAATATGGGTGAAGCAGGAGCATATTAGAGAGTACTACTGGTGCCTGTTTTGGTACAGTATGTGGCAATCCTAAAATATGTGTATGTTGAGATTTAAGTTTCTACTGTTTCCATATCAACACAACTGTGTTGGGGGTATGGCAAGAGGCAGGGCTAAGGGGCAGGCTAAGGAGTATGGGAGATGTAGTTCTGCAGCAGATGGAGGGCCTCAAGTTAGACACCCCTGGCCTAGGGCCATGAGTACTGGTAAAGTGAATGCCAGAAATTGACTGAACAAGAGGTGATTATCATAAGGCACCATTTCCATATCCCAGTCCAACGATATTAAAAGCTGCCCTGAGACCGTGTAATCAGCTGTTATGCTCAAGGCTTCCAGGTTTAATCCAGAGTTCCAAGTTATCCTTGCACCAAGAAAGTGTGAATGGGCATTCACTAGCTGTCTAGGGTGTGATTTCCTTAGTGGATTCAAGGAACACAAATGTGTTCGTTCTATCTACATCAATGATGAATTTATTATGTTATGTTTTAACATCTATCAATTAGTATAGCCTGCACCCTCTGTACCTAGGGCCAAGTGAGGTGCAAATCCAGATCTGCTAATAACAAGGTTTTTCCACACCAAGGAATTCTCCACGTCACCCACTACATAATACTTTCTATCTCCATTTCTAATATTTGGCAAGCAAAATACAGGATAAGATGGTTAATCATGGTTACAAGAACCGAAACAAGAGCTCTCACAATTGTATTATCATCAAGTTTACAGCTATGCCAATTCCACTTATTCTTAGGATTTGTCTTGATTGCCACAACAATGAAAATGAAAATCATCAAGAGACTCTCATTACAAATAGGTGTTTGCAGTTGTAAATTATCAGGGTGCACCTGGGTTAATAAGATTTATTGTGCCTCCTAGTATAATGCAGGAAGGAGTCGTGTTGATTTATTGTTAGATCTGCCAATATTTTTAAGACTTTTGTTTGCTGTGTGAAACACAGCAAAGGTTTAAAGATGATTTACAATCATACATAATAGAAAACATACAGTATACAATGATCAATGAATGTGTTTCATTACAATCGTGAACATGCTGGTTAAGGTTTAAAGTACAGATAAACAACCCGGGTCTGTAATGATTTGCATTACACGTCCATAATCCCATAGAAAACACAACCAATGAAACCTATCGATGCTCTGTAGTATGGCTAAAGGGAATTTTCTTATCACTTATTCTTTAATTGTCATGTTTATAGGTCTTCTCACAACTGTTTCTGTAAGTTTACCTTGTGATCAATAAGTCCAATGAGACTGAATTGTGAGTTTGGTGTTGAGTGGAAACATTTAATCTTATCACGGAAAGGGACACTAGAGTGTCCCAGACAGCCTCTTGAAAAGAGAACACATAATAAAATGTTAGAAGTAATTTCATATGTATTATTTAAACCTGCCAAACCTACTTTAGGATCAAGATCAGTAGCAGAATGGCTCTTCTGTGTATTCACATGAGGGAGTCTCATTAGATCCCCCAGAACTGGGGTTGACTGGTGGTAAGTACTAGTAGGAGATGTGCATCTACTGCACAGCTGGGAGTAAGTGAGGGGGATAACACATTGGAGGGTAACATTAGTGCATCTGGTGGCAGAGTTTTCCTTTAACTAAGCATTAGGAATAGACTTGCTGAATTTTATCCCAAAAGATTCCAAGTAATTTATTCTAGGATGAAAACCATCATTTGGAATGTTGCATCAATATTATTAAGAGGACAACTTCAAAAAAGCAGGGAAACATGGGCACCCTAGATGGTTTTTATCTGCAGTCCAATTCAACGTTTCTATAAAGAAATTAAGTTAGGATTTCTATAAAGAAGACTGGATAAACCTAACAGATAATAACAAATGGATGTAAAATAACAATTCTATTATTTAAATAAAAAAAAAATCTATTTATTTTTTCTATTTAAACTGTATCTTTATGGATTACAGCTACAAATTGTGCCTAATCACAACTGTGGCATTATTGAGTGCAGGAATGCTAACGTAAAATACTTATATAATTTAGGGCAACATCATATTATTTTTATTCACGCTCCGCAACCAACACAGAAACTGTCAAGAATTAATGAACCAAATTAATCTTACACACTGCTAATAAGGAATCCATTAATAGTGCCTGTTTATGGTTTGATTTGTGCATTTATAATAACAAATATGATGCTTTCCACAGTGGGAAAAAGAAGAAAAAAATGTTCGGAGAAGATTAACTGATATTGGAAAAGTAATATCTTTGTATCTACAATATTGCATATATATTATTATAAAGAGAGTTGCCAAAGGTAATTGTGTTATAAAAATTTAATATTTAAGATTAACTAGCGATTAAAGCATGAAGTAAAAGATCACATTTTAAAATTTAATATTGTCATTCTTGTATACCTCTAAAAACCTGTTCATAGACCAAGAGGGAACAGTCTATGGAAACAGGTGGTCTATTACAGTGTCCATTAAGCTGGAGATTTATACAGTAGAAATCCATCTTGAGGCAATTAGAATAATCATTTTTTTCCTTTATGATTTCATTGAAAACTTCAGGCCATAAAGCAATTAAAATGAAAGTATATGAGCATTTATCTATCAGAGAGATGTGTGGCTCCTTTCATTGTCATGAACAATCTGGCTATCTCAGTTTTTAATATTACAGACAGACAAGCAGATTCACCCAGATGTTCAAGATCAATGTACTTTCACTGATAATCTTCATTTCTAGGTGACTTCGTGAGTGCAAATGAAGGTTAAACTATTTTTTTAACCAGGCACGTATAAAAAAAACACTGTCTGGGTGGAAAGCCTTGCAGACATATTTATTTGTATCAGCCATCAGGACTAGTCCTGGAAACAGTTGTGCCAGACAGCTCCTGGGGTGTATGAATCATTAGTGTAACTAGCAATGGTGTATTCTTCATAGGGAGACAGGCCCTAAGTGGTGGAGGCGGCTACTGGACTACTGGGATGGATCACCCTGTTGGGACTCAAATATCTGTGCCCCATCTTCCTCTGTAGATGTCCATCTTACCTAGGCGTGCAGAATGATTGCTGAATATGAGTATACGTGTTTCATTGTGTCATCACACTGACCAAGTCAAGCAAATCAGGGCACCAGTGAGTATAGACTGAAGACATGTTCCTGAGTGGCCATGATATCCCATATAATCAGGTTTTCAAATACAAGTTGTTGGTTTGTCTCTGATATACCCCTGATGTTGTTGCAATGTTTATCCTGTTCTAGCCTCTTCCATACAGGTTACAAGAAGCTTTATATTGTAGTGTCTGAACCTTGTGTTCTGTGTGATATATGTATCTGTTAACTATACTCTAATACCATGGAGTACTATGATGTGGAGGCACTGTCAAATACATATTAATCCCTAACACTCAACTATGCAGAGGCCACGATCGCTTGCAGACACCAGCCAGGATGTATACATCCTCCATGATATCAGTCCCAAGGAAAATGGTGTAAGCCATGCATAGGATAGACATAAAGCTACCCTGAATTTAAGATGAAGTCAAGGACTGATTAAGATCTGAGTCTTTAGATCAGGGAAAAATGGAAACTAGATGGGCCGAATGGTTCCGATCTACTGTCAAATTCTATGTGTCTATGTTAAATGTGCTTCACGTGTTAATCCTGCTTACGGTCTTGGATTAATCTACATGCTAAAATGTTTGTCTTCTACTTCAAAATATTAGACTGTTAACCTAACACTTTAACCAACAGAGCATAAAGTAAAATTGTTCCTGGTGTGTTTTCTCCTGTTGCTGGGTTCAGTGTTAGAGCTACAAGAGCTTATCAGACACAGGAAAATCACAGGAAATGCAGAGGATTTCAATTTCATATTAAATTATGTTAAAAATCATTAAACATTTCCACATCGCTGTTCTTTTAGAAAGTTACATAATATTCGAACCTCATATGTTTAGAATAATCCAATTTATTATAAAGGACTAATAATGTAGACATTCCACCGATTGGCAATGGCAAGTTTTCTTCTACGATGAACAATGTTGAGATGAAGAATCTCAAAAAAAAATTTCTTACTAAATGAAAAGATGACCTTAAAAATGTAACCTTCCACATATCCAAAATAAAACATATCCCAGTATTTGTTGTAAGATAGAACAACAAAAATAATAAAAAATAGTGTTTAAAGGGAAACTATGAACAATATCAAGACATTTTTTAAACTTAATCCAATTTAAGTTTGACAATGTACCCTTTTTTATACAGAACACAAAGAATAGCTCTTTTTCTAGCATCTCTTATAAAAAATGACTTTTCAATTAAGAAAAAAAAATTTTTGGCAGATTTTATCACCATACTTACAGATAATTAAATGCACATTATTGTGACCATAAAGCCAGTAGAGAACTGTTATAACCTAATACCCTTCAAACATTAAAAAAGGAACATTAGGGGAAGAATGTGGGAGAGACTTAAGTTCCAAAGGTTCCCTTCTAAAGAGAGATGCTTGGGAGGTATGAAGCTTAGACATCATTAAATCAGACTAGAATGTTAAGGAGTATGGTCCTGCCAAAGAATTGTTATGTTAAGGATATGGCAAGGTTATTTAAAAAAAAAAAAAGGCTTATCCTAAAAGTAAATGTAATCCTGAATAAGTTGCCAATTGGCTGTGGATACCAATCTTGATTCTCAGATACTTTAATATTAAATGTGCAGACCTATGTGGAATAAACTCTCCCTTATGAGTACTCCCCAACATTTTAGGTATCACAATCGTGGATGGGTGACACGGCAAATAGATGGGGTAGGATTAGCATCGGGCTACAACAGTTCATTGCTTTTTTTACCACCTTGCGCTCATCAGGGCTGTTACCAAGCACAGCAGAACTATAGAAACCAGGACAGCTACAATGTTGAACAAATTGTACAACCAATAAACATATCTAGGAAGTGCTGCTTCTCTGGGTCGCCACTGAAAAACCTTGGGGCGAGGGAGTGGCGTTTTGACCCACTCCTCGCACATTTCCTCTGTGACATCAGCGGGACCGCCCACTGACATCAGCGGTATACCAATAAAACTATGAACGGATTTGACAGAATAATAAGAGTGAGTGGCATTTTTGGATTTATTGTACTTTTTCACATGCACCAGAGTTTTTTAATACTCAAATACCCTCGTAGATCAGGAAATGAAAAGATCCCTTAATGATCATATGCTTACATAAACATCTGTACTTTTTTGGGTTCTTGTGAGTAAATCTTCTATTGGTGTTCCACAGATACCATAAAATAAAGGGACACTTCATTCATCATACGCATTTCAATACATATGATAGCTGTATAGTCCCTTTAAGTTTTTGTGGTGTCCTTTTTACAAATACATCCTCTCTTTCCCCACCTTTGGCTATTTTCCGTTCAGGAGATGTGTTGGCTGAACACATCTCGCTGCATATGATATACTTACCTCCAGTCAGCTCCAGCGCCGACATCCTATTTTGTAGTTTGCTGCAACCAGTGGAGAGACTGGGGAGTGTCATGCGTGCTGCTAAATCAGATAAATTGAAACTGACAAAGCAAGATGATTCTAAAGTTTATGAAGTTCAAATAAAGTGCATTTTACAGTTCATATAAACAGCTGCAGTCCTATAAAATGTCATGGAAAATTGTATGTCCTCTTTAACCCTCTTTGGATTTTGTTTTATTCACTGTTCTTGTCGCTATCCCGAGTGTTTCATCGCTGAGAAGGTGTGAACAATTTACTAAATCCTTACCTTCTTGGATTTGACGCCTTCCTGCGGGCAAATCACAAGCATAACTAATGTGGACAGCAATTTGCAAAGAGTGACGGACTGTGGATAAAAAAAACCAGCCCTGCCATTTACCAGTGCCATATCAGTGACATAAAGCAACAGAGGCTTATGCAGCACTACTGTACTGTATCAATAACAGCCTGATACTGGTAATGCCAATGACGACCTCGTCAATAATTTAGCGATTCTGGTGCAAATATTTAAAACTTGTCTTATCACTATAGCAACCAGTGGAAGGACCTAATCACTAGTAGCATTCTATATAGACCATATAAGACCACCTATGTGGATATAAGACCACATTTGTACTACATTGTACTACAATCACTATGACGAATTTAGTACCACAGATGATACTTAACATTTTGTCATCTATATGCATGGCTGAGTATGTGCATAACGGTGCCTTAAATATGGCTCTTGCGTGATAGAAGCATATTTTCTGACTGAGAACCTTCTAATGCCCATTTCTTGCAATTTCTATACATGTTTGGTGACTTTTACTGCTGGAGTACATTGTGATACATTTCTACCCGTAAACATTCTGAGATAATAGAAAAGAAGAACATCATGACAGAAAGGGGACATCGAATAGATTTTGGTCCCTTCTTGCAATGATACATTCTAAGGCTAAGGGAAGAAATTACCCATAATCCCCATTTTCTGAAAAGTTGACCAAACACCCTGCTTTACTATACTTTACTCAAATACAGCAGCCAAAACTGCATTTTAGTTGTTGTCCAGTGAACCTTGTTGACTTGCTAATTACACAACTTGGTTGATCGCTCTGGTACCTTCTAAATCTTTGAAGTTGTGAATCAATCCCTGGAAAGACAACTCATGAGATAAGTCGCAAGATTTTCAGGTAGTGCCCTGCTGTCCTGGGTGGATGCGCCTCTGATCTCTTCTGACCATCCCAGGGAGCTGTAAAATCTATGGGGTTTCTGAAGCTGAGTGCCAGTAGGTGGCTCTTTGGGTAAGGATGGTGAGTGTCCTCCTCTTAAGCCCTGCCCACTCCTTCTTAGGACCCTTTCTCATTGGTTGCCACACAACCCAAACATTTAAGGTATCCAAACCAGGACACCTCCACGTTACTGTTACTTAATACATACATGCAGTAAAATAACCACATTGTGGGCTGTTATAATATAAACATATTATAATATCAACACAACATACAACTGCATTTAGCCCCATAATGCCCCATAATGCGCGGGTTATGTATATAACATTTTCTAAAAAAAGAAAAAAACTTTAAATATGATATTCCTTCATTTGATTCCACAAGTAAAGATTGTCTCACAACAGAGGTAATAGGGCAAAATGTTTCTCCATTAAATCTTTATAAAAACCATCCAGTTCAGGTTGCTTTAATCTTCTAACTGAAAATCTATTTATTTTGTAGCTTGCGTAAGCGAAAATGTGTTTGTGTAAATAAACAGAGGCATTCAATTTCCAATCTTATTTAACTCTGCTTGAAAGGTTGACTTTAGGCAGAATTTTCCGACTTCACACAATTAACTTCTGATCCACATGCATTTGCCCTCACAAGCATAATATTATTGCATTGACCTGGAGGCTTTACAGTTCTGTGTCTTGGTTATCACACCAAATGGCTGTGCAGTTACCCCTAATTAACATGGAGTGTATTCTGATACACAAAGGTGAGCTATGGTGCGAGAAGCTTAATGAAGAAGAATATTGAAGAAATCTATCAAAAGTCAGACATTTTTAGACCAAAGCTAAAGAACTCAGTGAAACTATATGAAATTATTTCGGTATCAAATGGATTTACAACAAAGCATGGAATTCAAAAGTATCCCTAATATCAAACTGATGGTGCCAAATCAATATGGAGAATAAAAACAGCATTTCTTTAGAGGTTAGAACCTCACGTATATGACATTTTGTGCTAGTTTCCTTGTTACCTGTAGCTGCATTCTGTTCGCTAAACCTTGTTTAGAATTCAAATTTCTGATCAAGATTATTAATGCACCAACTTTCAAACATAATTTTTGCAACGGTATCAATGTTTAGCTTTTACCTGCTCATCATCAGTCAAGATGGTAACCATGCTGCTGTAAACAGTACATTTTTGTTTATCTTTAGTGAATCATCGTTTTTCGGACAAAGTATTGCACAGCAGAGCATCTTCGGGAGTAAAGGAGGTGCCAATTATTTCCGCTACCAAACATTTATTATAAATTAAATTCTCTTGAATTTCAATAGTCTCTTTTTAAAGACTTAATCAAAAAGTTTTCCATTAAGTAGCTTGAATAGCCAAGCTGCAAAGGCGTTTTCTTCTGCATCAGTTCTTGTATTGTTTTCAACAGTTGAAATTCTGTTGCCATGTTTAATTTTGCTATTATGTTAGCTTTAAAAATTAATTAATGATCTCTTTCATTTAAAAACAATGAGATAACATACTGCGTTATCCACTTAGTTACCCAAGTCTGTGTTATTATAGAGATAATATAGATCACATAGGATGCAAACCTGTACAAAATATGAGCAAACAGAGTTAATCCATGTTAAGCAGTATTTTCCTATATCCGATTCTTTAGTTGAGAGTCAAAATATTTCTATCCAGTTCTTGGAGAGAGAAAAAAGGTTCCAATATGCTAAACACATCCACACCATTCATTTTCAGCAGGGCAACAAAAACATATTTTTAACCCTTCAAATCAAATTGGAACCGCTTAGTACTATGGAAGACAGGGTAAAGTATATTTCTAGAATTCAGAAATAAAGTTACCAGGCAAGGAATCTTTTCTAATGTTTTTACAGTAGGTGAGTCTCTGGATTTGTCTCGAGGGCATAGAAATACCAGAGATGCCATTCTGCATGTTACATATTTCCAGGCAAAAAAGTCATCTGTTCACAGGGGAAAAATTAAATCACTTTGAAAAACACATTTTGCATTTCTTCGCATAATGGTAACTCTCACGGGGAGTACCAGACAAAAACGTGTTGGTAAATTTGAATAATTATGTGATACTAGTATTCCAGTCTATAATAGATTAAAGATTAAAGTTACCCTGTTAAAATTGCAAAAGGGTACTTTAATGACAAGAAGAACAGTGATTAACAATTCCTTTGTCAAAGAGGTCTTTAGACAGCAAAATAGGCCTTTTCTATGCACAAAAAATTAAAAACCAATTACATATTTATTTATACTATAAATTCTCAGAATGCTGGGAGTTGTGGTCAAGCAACAGCTTTACAGCCACAGCTAACTTGGTTCTCAGTGGTTAGAGAAGAACTACATACATGCTGCACACTTGGTGGGACTCTTCTGAAGCATTATTGGATAGATCTAAAGAGTGATTAGACATATAACTTGACTATATTCAACCTTTGAACAAGCAGCTCAGAAACTAATGCGTTATCAATGGTTGGTAAATATGGTTCCAATGAAGTTCTACTTTGGGGATGCAGAAGGATCAGAGTGTAGCTGCACACAGTCCTTTCATGAAGGTTCTGTCTGGTTAGAGTATTTCACTCAAGGGAGGCTGATTGGAAAGGGAGTGTGGATCACTGATCATCCAGTTTTCCAGATATACAAAAAAAAAAGAACAGTAATGGTGTGGTACATTTATAGTTCATAGAGAAGCTATATCTACGCATGATCAATTCCCTAAACACTGACCTGCAACTCCATGGACCAGAAGGGAAAACTTCAGAGATTTTCCAAGTTTGAGGCTGAAGATTTTAGCCACCAGGATGGGGTCATGTGCAATGGCAATATGTATCCCTTACTTCTGACACTTGTCAGGCTAAACTTTTTGTGCACTTAGAATTAAATACATGTGGGCTGCTACAATGAAGCCAAAATTAATTATAACATTCTGAAAAGGGAATACCCTAAATATATCTTTACCATTATTTCTTTTGAAGTACACCTACACATGCAAAATTGTAATTCTAACGAATGATCTAATATGGTACTTAAGCTTTCTGATACCTATTATGGAGACAATAGCACAATATTCAATTAGTTGAAAGTAACTATTCTCTGGTCATCACATTAAGAGCCGTGAAGGTCACCTTAAAACACATATTCATGATAGCAGTGATTATAGCTTTTACATAGATTTTAACTTAAATATAGAAGTTATGGGGACCCAGAGAAAAACAAATCTATCATGAAATCATTTATATTCTCCCCCAGGCAGAGCCGGCCTTAGGTGTTCTGGCGCCCTGTGCGGACTACTCCTCTGGCGCCCCCCCATCCCCAAAAAAGAAAGGAATAAAAACTTGTAACAAAACTTGTAACAAAACCCCAATCACTATATACTACGCCAAACATTGATGTGGTGTAGGCCTACCACTTCATTGTCTGGCTTAGTAGTAGGGATGCACCGAAACTAAATCTGGACTGAAACCGAAAGTGCAGCATTTACCTGGCCAAAACCGAATATGACTCCCCCCACCATAAAAAAATCTAACACTTTTATTTAAAGTAAGTAACACACCAAAATAGGACAAAACAATTAAATAACAATATTATATATATATATATATGATTAACAGCAATCACATTCCTATCATGCCCAGGCATACCCAGATTCCAGGATGTACCGTATTTGCTCGATTATAAGACGAGGTTTTTTCCAGAGCAAATGCTCTGAAAAATACCCCTCGTCTTATAATCAGGGTCGTCTTATAATCAGACCTCAAATAGGTCTGATTATGAGACTAAGATCCAGATCCCCCGCAGCGATGCAGAGGACCTGGATCCTCCTGTGTTAACCCCCCCCCCAACTTACCGGTGCTTCTGAGTCCCCGGTGCTTAGTCCGGGCTGCGTGTAGAGCTCTACACGATACAATCGCGTAGAGCTCTACACGCTTCCCGGACTAAGCACTGGGGACCCAGATGCAGGGGACCTGGATCCTCCTGTGTTAACCCCCGACCCAACTTACCGGTGCATCTGAGTCCCCGGTGCTTAGTCCGGGCTGCATGTAGAGCTCTACGCGATATAATCGCGTAGAGCTCTACACGATACAATCGCGTAGAGCTCTACACGCTGCCCGGACTAAGCACTGGGGACTCAGAAGCACCGGTAAGTTGGAGGGGGGGGGGGCATAACACAGGAGGATGCAGGGGACCTGCATCCTCCTGTGTTATGCCCCCTCCAACTTACCGGTGCTTCTGAGTCCCCGGTGCTTAGTCCGGGCAGCGTGTAGAGCTCTACGCGATTGTATCGTGTAGAGCTCTACGCGATTATATCGCGTGGAGCTCTACATGCTGCCCGGACTAAGCACCGGGGGCTCAGATGCAGGGGACCTGGATCCTCCTGTGTTATGCGCCCCCCCAACTCAGAAGCACCGGTAAGTTTGGAAGAGGGAGGGGGAGTGTTAAATGGGGGGTGTAAGGCATTTCTGGAGGCAGAGTGCTCTGTGAAATGCTTTTTAACCCCTTTAATGCCACTCTGCCTCCTGAAATGCCTTAAACCTCCCTATATGCCATAATATGCCTTTTAATCCTCTAAGTGCCAGAGTGGCATATAGGGTTAAAAGGCATATCATGGGGCACAGTGGCATATAGGGTTAAAAGGCATATTATGGGGCACTGTGGCATTTAGAGGGTTAAAAGGCATATCATGGGGCACAGTGGCATATAGGGGGTATAAGGCACTTCTGGGGCAGATGTGCATAACTAGGAGGCAGGTTGGAAAATAGAAGGAAATAAAACCAAAATATTTTTCTCAAGCATAGCTTTTATTAAAAAAAGTGTTTAAATGAATTAAAATTTACTGGTAAAACTTTTTTCCTATAGGGTCGTCTTATATTCAGGCTTTTTCTTTTTTTCCTAAATTAATATTAAGATTTGGGGGGTCGTCTTATAATCAGGGTCGTCTTATAATCGAGCAAATACGGTACTCACAGACTTGGCATGATAGGAGTATGATTGCCCTATCTACCCCTTCTCACTCTCTTCTGCCCTACCTACCCCTTCTCACTCCCTTCTCCCTATCTACCCCCTCCTAACTATCTACCCTTTCCCTCTTTGAAGTTCATTTACCTTTCAGGAGTCCTGCGGTGGGGGAGCAAGGCCTCTGCCTCCCAGCTCTGCCACTGTATGGAACAGTATAGAATGATGGGAGTTATGATGTACTTTTAGAGCATAATTAGATCATGAAAAAGACATTGGAAATGGTACAGCATAACACCCATCACTCTCACACACTTACCAATCCACACATATACTAATCCACACATATACCAATCCACACGTATACCAATCCACACACATAACAATCCACACGTTTACCAATCCACACGCATACCAATCCACACGCATACCAATCCACACGTATACACTAATCCACACATATATACCAATCCATTGGTATGCGTGTGGATTGGTATACGTGTGGATTGTTATGTGTGTGGATTGTTATGTGTGTGGATTGGTATGTGTGGATTGGTATACGTGTGGATTGGTATATGTCCAATCCACACACATACCAATCTACACGTATACCAATCCACACGTATACCAATCCACACGTATACCAATCCACACATATACCAATCCACACATATACACTAATCCACACATATATGCCAATCCACACTTACCAATCCACACACATACCAATCCACACATACTAATCCACACATATACCAATCCACACATATACCACTCCACCCATTCACTAATCCACACATATACCAATCCACACATACTAATCCACACAAATACCAATCCACACATACACTAATCCACACATACACTAATCCACACATACACCAATCCACACATACACCAATCCACACATACACCAATCCACACATACACCAATCCACACATACACCAATCCACACATACACCAATCCACTCTCTCTCACTGAATGCTTTCCTACCTTTCCTCTTTTCTCCTTACAGCTCCTTTTCCTTCTCTTTGCTCCTCTTCTTCAGTTCTTCTATCTTCTTCCGGGTCAGAGGGCACGGACAGCGGTGGGCGCGGCTTCAGTGTTGTGCGCCGGGATCTGACAACAAACCCCGGCGCACAGCAGCTGTTGCCGCGCGGATCACAAGGGAGCGGTATCGGAGGTCTTTAGCAGACCTCCGGCTCCCTTGAGTGATTTTAAGCCGGGTCCAAGGGAGATCCCCGCGGCAGCGCCCCCTGGAGTGTGGCGCCCTATGGGGTCGCACAGGTCGCACACCCCAAAGGCTGGCCCTGCCCCCAGGGAACATAACGGGAAATATTTTAATAGTTTGCTTTCCTCTTGAGATCAATAATAATCGCACAAAGTTTGCTATAGGATTACAAAATTAGGTTACAAAATTCAGTCTTTCCCAAGAACTATTTTATATACAGAGATAATAAAGCAAAGAAGTTGTATTTAAGAAATCTTGTGTACTAAACCTTATGTGTGCCCTGGTCCAGTTGACTAAGCTGGTGTAAATCAGATTGGAACCTGTGGGTCTACCAGGATGCCCTGGCCACCAATGCATATGAAATTCACATTTTAGTAAAAAAAACATTAGTGATGTAAAAAGGGATATCAACATTTCTATTAGTCCTGTATACAACTATAACCTGTAATTTAAAAAATGCATACCATTATTCTGTAGGAATTTAATTGAAAATCAGTTAAATTCAAGAAAATCAGTTAAGTTCAAGACATGGGCAACAGACCGATTGTTCTTTCCGCAGAGTAGGTAATGAGTTTTTTGATTTTGTGTAATGAAATTTTGGGTAGGTACTGCAATCCAGGTTTGTGTTCATTTTTCCATTTTAACGGGTGGATAGACCCGATAGAATTAGCAAACTGATGAGCAACATATGCAAATGTACACATAATGAGAAGAAAGTAATTACACTATATCTGCATTTTTAGCCATTGATCCAGTCATCCAAAAACTGTATTTTGATTGTATATTTTAATCATATAATGTGTATGATATGATGTGTATTTACTATAAGAGTGTCTCAAATACAACTTTTTTGTAGTTTGTTGGCTCTGGTTAGGCAACAGCATTCCAGCTTTGAGTTTTGATTTAGTTTTTTTCCTTTTTTATGTACTTTGTATACCTTTAGAGGGACATCTACTTTTTCCTTTGTGTTCCAAGAATGAAAAGTTTTAGTAGGGCAATTTTACAGAATCTAAAGAAACATAATATTGTTATTTATCTTTACATTTAATGATGTAATACTGACACAAGCCTTTCTTCCAAACAATTATTATGTATTTATTCTAGATGAGCACTCAATTAGCATTATTCACAGCTCTATAAATAAAAGGTTATTTTTTTTAGCATTATGGTTTACATATTGCACCCTATTAGGAACAAATAAAAATACTAGCAGTGTCTTTAACAGTATAACTATATCAAAAGACAATTTTTTGGGGAGAGAAACATCTCCTCCCGCACACATAATAGGTCTCATCAAGGCAGAAAAACTTCCACTTCTTTGGGGTCTTTTCCATGCTTTGTGTGGGTTCTTGAGTCTGACAAGGATATGAACGCACGCAACACATTGTTCATCGTAGTCTCACCTGGGCAGGGCCCACACATGTAAATATGTGAACTTGTTACAACTACATTTATCTAAAGATAAAAAATCACCTTTATTGCCAGAACTAGAGAAGGAGCGAAGCGCAGGGTTGTGCTAAATGTTTTAATAAGCAAACAAAAAAACAAAGGCAAGGGGAGAATCCAAAGAACAGTCAGAAACAAGTCCAAGGGTCAAGGCTGGCACCAAAAGTTCAATAACGAGGTCACAGTCCAAAATCAAGAGCACAGGCAAAAAGAGTAATCCAGAGGGCAGCCAAGGGTCAAAACCAGCAATGCAAACAAATATACTTCAGCCAACGGAATAAAGGAGAAGGGAACGAACGGGGTACACAGCTTAACTATCAAGCACTGTGTGAAGGGGCTGCAGGGTCAGTAATAAGAGACCCCTCCCCCTCACACCTGGTCTCCTCCCCTCCATTTGGCAAGGATAGGGGTGAAGGAGGACGACGCCACCCCTTCTCCCTATGAGTGGCAACTCCTCCTGCTTCCACCCAGCCTCTGGAAAATAGCCACGCCCCCTCACCACCAGGAACTGCTGCCCGGAACCTGCCATCGAGGTGAAGACCCTCTCGGTGAGGTAGATGGGGTTCTGACATTTATTTAGTGTAATAAATATTGTTTCCTCATAATCTGCATTTTGGTTAAGAAATTGTTATATTATATAGAGGTACAGTATATCAACACATCCTTTAACAAGAAGATATTGTAAAAGAGCCACAGTGCGATCTGCCAGATTCGTAAACCAGTATAAAGTCGTTTGGCTGTGAATGACCATCTGTCTCCACTAGTACATAACATATTTTCAGACTAAATTAAAAACCCATTACGCAACAGCTTTGACGGAGACGGCCTGTGGCCTAAAGGGAGAGCATGTTCTGTGCTGTCACAATCATTAGGAGAGGTGTATGAGATGCAAATCAATCCCAGTGCCAGAAGCTGACCCAAAGTAACATAGGGTTAATACAAATATTGGTCATGGTTACTTCCTTAGTTAGTATAAATTTTTATTTCATTGATTATCCTTAACATCTTGGGCAAAGAGAATAAAGAACACTAAAATATGAAATGAAGCAGTGTTATCTTTATGGTGAATTCAATTAAAAGTGAACCTCCTAACAATTTATCTTTCATATCCATTTAACACATTAATTTATAACAGCCATACTTTGGGCTTGAGTCAACTGATCCGACTAGATTTATACACAGTGCAGTATGCATATATCAATTCAAAGCCCCGTACTAAAAGCAAATCACTGACTGTTCTCAGCCAACATGCTCATAAGCAGAAAGCGACAATATCACCTAATCACACTACAATGTGCACAGAGAGAATGGTCAGACCGCCTAAACACCAATTAGATCAAATGAAAAAATACAAGACGACATTGGAATGTGCCGTTGCCCAAGCAAATACTGATTACAGCCAATCCAGGGTTGGGAAACTTGCGACAACCTTTCAATATAACCTATATAAACTTTTGCCGTGGCCGTGGCCTGTTTATGGGAGTAGGCTGAGCTACAATGTAGAGCTAAGGAGCGGAAAAGATTGAGATTAAAAAAGTGAGAAAAGAGAGACGGAGGTTGACACTGGAAGACTTTGACAGTGAGTATAGGATGAGAGCGTTGCACGGTAAATTACACATTTGCACATATGACAAACACTGCATTCAGGGACGTAAGTAGAACCCACAGGGCCCTGTGTAACATTTTCAGGGTATTCGTACAGCCAAATGTACAATTGTAGTTTAGCCACGCTGTTGAATTGCTTACTTTTTTTTTACATTGTTGAGTCCAATTAAGGTCTAGTGAGGTCACTGAATCGAGCCCCTTGTGTCTTTCATAGACTGCAATCATTGTAATTGTTATAGAGGTATATGCTAAAAGGTTTAAGACTATTTTAGCTCAGTAATGATGTCCTTTCTATGCGAGGCAAAACCTTAATGATTAATGTCCTGCATTCAATGTCAAAACCAATTTGAAATCAGATTCAGCTAAAGTGCAAAAATAATCAGCCATGGTTTAGTTTCCATAGGATTATTATTACCTGTAAGCCTCTTTTCTACTGGCTAGGTGGGAATGCTACCCGAGGATAAGGTGGACATATAATAAATAAACATTGTTTTATTTTTGCGGGGGCTTTTTGTTGTAAGGTGTTGTTCTCTCTTTTAGTGTGTGCTTTTGTATCATGTGACAATTAAATGTTCCTTGAAATATATTATGCATATTTATATATGGTTAAATAATTTATTTTTGTGATTGTATTCAACAGTACATTGAGTAATACGGAAAATACTGAATAGATGGGACAACACATTTAAGTACACTGAGGTGTAAACTATGAGACCTTGAACAGAGTTTAATTCACTAAAATATATCAGTTCCCTGTTGTATGTTTATTTCAAAAGAGGAGAAATGTTAAAACAAGAGGTCATGATCTACAACTAAAGGATCGGTAGCTTCAATATAATGTAAGGAACTTCAGGGAGAGAGTGGTAGAAGTGGAACAAACTCCCAGCTCTGATGGTAAAGGTTAACATAGTGAGGGAATTAAACATTCATGGGATAGACATATGGCGATCCTGCATCTAGGACAAAACAAAAAGGAAAAGTACAAACCGGGCAGACTAGGTGAGCCAAACGGTTCCTATCTATCTGGGTCTAGCCTGACCCCTACTCGCGGCTAGCCCCCCACCTTCACAATGCCGCTCCCACAGAGATGGAGTGCACTGGGTAACTGATTCTGTACTACTGTACACGAAAACATTTCTAAACTAATGTCTAGAAAATTTATAAAACTTCATCCCCACAAATGCGAGTTCTTTTAGTGGACATTATTGAAGGCAGCAGGGTTTTTTTGGACATTTGACAAGCTGTACGCATTACCCGAAACAGAACAATTCTCTACAGTAATACTTCTGAGAACCTCTCCAGACAGGGATGTCTTTACCGATAAGATGACTTACAGCAGCTTTTGGGTGAAATGTCAAATGACAGAGAATTATACAACTGATTGATGTAGTAAACTCTGACATTAAAATAGAGGACGGATGACAACCAAGTTGACTGAATCCTCAAATCTGTATTTACATGGACATTCTGTCTCAGACTTACATTAAAGAAACGCGGAGATTGTCTTGCTTTGTACGATATCAAAAGTAAACTTTCTGCTATTTTGATATATACTTTTTAATTTGTGTATAATGTCTTTATTTGTAGAAATCTCAACTGACCAAGCATGACAAGTTATTTGGATACATCTTGCTGCAACCCATGCATGCTCATGAATAGCTCATGAATACAAAGTAAGCTACATTATGTTTTAAAAGCTCCCAAGCTGCAAAACAGAGGTAAACATAAGACAACATAATGCACCAAGTCTGTCAAAGCAATCAGCCGCACGCAATTTGAGAAAACTACTAAACACGTCACGTTAAGAAATGACTTTTTTTGTATGTACAGAAAAGTCAGATGTAGGGCCCATCTGCATTTGGTTATGTAACACGTAAAGCACACAATTGATGAAAATATTGCAATGACTAAAATATTTCACCTTGTTATTTCAGATTGACATCTTTCATTAACTTTCAAAAGTTATGGTTAATAAATGTGGCCAATAATTTACAAGAGAAGGCTTTCTTTTTGTAGGCACTATTGTTAATATTTTTGTTAAAAAAGGAGATATAATGACTATTAAAGTGGGACTTTGTTGCTATGCTTTACAAATTATCTTTGCAAGCCTATTGTTTTATTTCCTTTATAGATATCTAACGCATTTAACTCCTTCCTACCTCTACCCAAAGCTGGAAGTATTCCTGTGTACACTTATTGCACGTGCTCAGTTACACTCTAATTCTACTCAACTGGATCTTAATTCCTTTTGAGATCAACTGCAATATTAGCCCATGAACTAAATAAAGTATGCATTGACGTGCATGCAGTAAAATGCATGGACAATGGGCTACAATATGCATTAAAATAAAAAAAGATTTGGAGACTAGACTTGTCCTTTAAACGGAAACCTAAAGAATGTGATGTAAGTCTGCTTGCAGCGTATGACTATATTATGCCTTTAATAATGTCCATTTCAGAAAACCTGGTTTGAGCTGAATTTTTTTTAATAAACATTTTATCTGCAGATCTGGATGCTGCTATTGTTGTCATGTGATGTTTTGGTTGACTTTCCCTGCTCAGACACCGCATTGAGCTGATTCTTTATGGCAGTGAATATGAAGTCTTTCACTAGTCAGAGTGTCTGGCTGTTTAGTTAACACTGAGCCATTGTATTGTTTACTACAGGCACTACCTGGGAATTTTCCGGGTTTGACCCGGAGATTGCCGGGTGAGCACTGCTTCTCCGGTTCAAGAATCCTCTGGGTCGCGGGACCACGCCCTGATCCCCACCCATTTTTTCTTTAAATATGGGTGGTGCCAGCTGCCGTCAGCGGGAACTCCCCCGACGTCAGCAGGAACTCCCATTAACGTCAGCGGGACCGCCCACCGACGTCAGTGTGCAATCCTGGACGCGTCCCGCAAGGGAAGGCGCCGGGTAGCCGGAGCCCAGAAGTTCCCAGGTATGCTCATAAGGAGTCAAGAGTGTTTGTCTAGAAGTTAGGGTTAGATAGAATATATACCAATGGCTGCCTGAAACATGATGTTTTTCTAAAAAAATAAAACATTTTTAAAAACTTGCTTTAAATCTGATATTATTTATACAAAAATTGTGATAGTTCTCGTTTAATGGTTTTCTTTAACTAATGTCTATTAATAAAAAAGATTGATTAGGATTTAATTACAGTACCATTGATGGCATTCAACAAAACATTTCAGGACTTTTTCCAAAAGAAAATCAAAGAATAAAAAAACTATTATTGTATGCATCAAAGTGACATAAAAAGTATGATTTCTTAAATAAATAAATGGTTGTTAAACTTGTTCTGCTTAATAGAATGAGAAAGCTCCCTTTGTTTAACAGGCATCTATATATTGGTATCAGCGTTAATATGTCTGCAGACAGCTTAATTAAGGGTGATGTTCTCAGAAATAGTATTTATAGGAATGACAGTGCATAGAAAATGATAAAGCATAATGAAGATTAAGACACACTTGGAATCAATTAATACACTGAATATATTTAGAAACATAAGAGCTGCGCATTATTTCATACAGTTTGCATACAAGATGCTGAGTTTCAAGCCACAATACACTGTCTTATACATATAACAGAGATAGGATTTACATTTACTGTATAAATTAGTAATTTTCTGTTATTACTGTGATATTCAGGTGTTAAGAAAGCTGAAAATGATTTCCAAGGGTTTGGGACACTACAGTGTTCCTGTGTCAATGATTTCATGGTGGCCTGCTGAGATATTGACACGGTACCCCTAGGAAGGAGGAAAGAAGGAAAGGAAACAGAAGAAAGCTAAAACTACAACTTTTTACCATTCTGTTGTGTTACAACTATTACAATAGAAATGAGTTTTTGAAAATATTTTATTGTTTTTGGCATTAAAATGGTTCCAGTTTTTAGATAATACAATATTCACAGACAGTTTTATATTAGTCATGTGTTCTAGCTCTGTCATCTTAGCCCATTCGAGTCGACAAAGACCCTGAATTCTTATCACACTGCTTGTGGTAAACAAAAAAAATGGCTTAATGTTAATCATCCTGGTGGACACTCTGGACTAGTGAACGGCTATAGAAAAAATTAAGCAGGACTTCATTACCATCGTCATAATCAGCTCTGTGTGGTGTTTGAGCAAGAAAAAATTCACATGCCTGACAATAGTGACAGCCTCTTGGTTTTCTTCAATCTTTTATTAATTGATCTATACAGTACTGTATTTAAGGCTTAAAGTAAAAAATGTATTCCTTTACTCCTTTAACGGAAGTCCAAACGTGTAGCTTTTATTTCTAATTAAAACCATCTTTTAGGTTGATACAGTTTTTTAAGGTTCTAGGAAAAACTTGTGTGTATGAGGACTAATTTAAAATAAGACACCACATTTTAAAAGAAGGAACACTGTTTGAACTGCTGCATGCGGTAAAGTACTGAAATTGTGCAAACAAATCTTCAAAAGAGAAAGCCATGTAAACTCCCTGAGTATTTATATCGCACTTTACAAGAAATTGAATCAGAAAGAGGCTTGAGATAACAGCTGCACCATGTTATATAATGCTCGAAATACAAATCAATGCCTACATAAAAGGTTATTGTCTCTACTTTAAAAAACAAAAGGTGAACCATTATACTTGCAGAAGAACAAATAACAGGTGAGATATTGTGAGTCATTCATTAGACACAAATCACTGCTACTATTATTATTTATTTCTATATAAAGAGCTCCAGAATATTCCGCTGTGCTGTACAAATGGTAAACAGGACATAAGTGGTGTATCACATAATAACATGGTTAGCTCAAAATTAGTTGAAAAATTAATTTAGACTACAAACAAAAGCGCTGATTTCAGGGTTAGTGTGTTTAATCTCGAAGTTCAGGAGTGCCATTTATTCCCATCCACTTGATTACCAGGTCCTGTCCACTCCCCAGCTATACTGATGGCTAGCTCTGCTCTATGCATGTCAAGCCTTCAAGCCTTTAGTTGTTACTCTAGGGTTCTTTTTTTACCTCATTGAGAATTCTGTGTTGTGCCCTTGGCTGGGGGTCCACTTCTTGGGGGAGTAGCCACAGTACTAAATTGTCTCCATTTATAAACAACTGTGGACTGATGAATATTTACTTTATGCAAATCAACAATTATTCAACGTAGGTTTTCTGAGATTTCTCTTTTGAATGTTAAAAACAGATTGTGGTTGTTCATTCTTGTAAATGAAGATCATATCATACTTAAATAAAAATTTATACATAAATGCTGGTAATTCTAAAGGGTTGCTTTATATTTTCATGCCAGGGTCCATATAAGGAGTCAGATCAGGACCTCACAAACACATTTTTGTACGGTATCTCACTTGGAGGGCACTTTCACACATTTTTTTTAAGCAAAATCTATGAGAATCAAAAAATGAAACTCTATAAGTTTTTGAGATCTACAAAATGGTGCTTCAACTCTAGAGAGTTAAAAAGTATATATAACAAAATATAACATAATAACAAAGCACATATTATAGCTCATCCTGAGTTTAACATCCTGAGTTGACATCAAATTAAAAACTCTGAAATAATGTAATTCCTAAACTTTCATATAACTTTAAAGCCCCATGAGTCAAGTTAGTTCCATATGTACAGAGAACTCCATATTCTATTACATTGTATAGCTTACTTTAAACCTAAGCTACAATAGGTTTAAAGGCCAATCTAATGTCCCTGACACCTTCACTATAGAAGTACTCTGTGGGTATATTAATATACATTCTCTTAAAAAAAAAAAAAAAATGTGCTAACATTTAAAAATAATTATGCAGTGATGTCACTAGATGAACCATCCAGTACCAGCAAAATGTGTAAAAAAATATAAAAAAAAGTATTAAAAAAATAAAATAAAAAAATAAAGTTTATTATTTTGAGCAAGTGCTAAGATTTCTCTAAAATATCAACAAAGAGTTAAAATAAAAGCACTTCAAATACCCAAGGGGTGTCTAATATAAAAAAAAATGGCTGATGGGGTAAATTGGAGTGGCCGACCTCAAAGATAGGGCATAGGTACAGACTGACCAAAATGGAGAAAAAAAGCGCACTTCCCAAATGTGGCATTTTAAATCTCAAACAACACGACAAACCCATGCATGTCGGGTATCACTGCACTCAGGAGATGTTCCTGAACACACATTGGGGGGTTGTTTGACAGTGGCATATACCAGGACCTGTATATCTATAACTAAAGTACAATTTGTGTGAAAAAAAATAAAAAAAAATTACTATTACAAAGTTTGACAAAGTGTAGTTGTATAATTGGTGCATGGAAAGGGTTAAAATAACAGCATTTGGAATACCCTGGGGTGTCTAGTTTTCAAAAATATATGGTTTGAATGGGTTAAATTGAGTTAACCGGCTTCAAAGATGTTCCAAAGAGGAGATGGAGGCAGACTGACCAGATTTTGGAAATCATAAAACGCTGCTTGTACTTATTGCCCTATAACTTACAAAAAACAGCAAAAAAACATAAAAACATTGGGTATTTCTAAACTCAGGACAAGTAGTAGAATCTATTTAGCTAGTTTTTTTACATGCTTTTTTAGGTGAGTAAAAGATTTTTCAAATAAAAGTCATAAAATGTGTTTTTTTTCAATTTTTCACCATGTTTTTTTTGTTTTTTTTATAGTAAATAAGATGATACGATCAAAATCAAAATGGTATCTGAAGAAAGCCCATCTTGTCCTGAAAAAAACAATATATAACTTATGTGGGTAAACTAAATGGGTGAGGAGAAAATTACAGCTGAACACAAGCACCACAAAAGTATTAAAACAGCCTCGGTCCCACAGGGTACAAAAAGAAAAAACGAGCCCGGTCCATAAGGGGTTAAGTGACTGAACGCACAACATGTCGAACCTTGAAGCAGATGGGCTACAGCAGCAGAAGACCACCCGGGTGCCACTCCTGTCAGCTAAGAACAATGAGCCTACAATTCGCACAGGCTCACCAAAATTGGACAACGGAAGACTGGAAGAACATTGCCTGGTCTGATGAGCCTTCATTCCAGCTGCAACATTTAGATGACAGGGTCAGACTTAGGCGTAAACAACAACAAAGCATGGATCCATCCGCCCTTGTATCAACGGTTCAGTCTGGTGGTGGTGGTGTAATGGTGTGGGGTATATTTTCTTGGCACACTTTGGGCCCCTCTGTACCAATTGAGCATCATTTAAACACGACAGCCCACCTGAGTATTGCTGTCCATGTCCCTCCCTTTATGACCGCAGTGTACCCATCTTCTGATGGCTAATTCTAGCAGGTTAATGCACCATGTCACAAAGCTCACATCATCTCAAGCTGGTTTCTTGAACATGACAATGAGTTCACTGAACTCCAATGGCCTCCACAGTCACTTAATCCAAAAAAGCACCTTTTGGATGCGGTGGAACGGGAGATTCACATCATGGATGTGCAGCCAACAAATCTGCAGCAACTGCACGATACCATCATGTCCATATAGACCAAAATCTCTGAAGGATGTTTCCGGCACCTTGTAGAAAGTATGCCACGAAGAATGAAGGCAAAATAGGGGTCCAACCCGGTACTAGCGAGGTGTACCTAAAAAATTCATAGCTGAAGTTCCCTTTAAAAGGTCTTACAGCACTGTGACAAAGCATTTGTCTTCTTTTTTTGCATATTTATCACACTTTCTAATCATCAAACTAATTTTAATATAAGACAAAGGTAACCCAAGTAAACACAAAATGCAGTGGTTAAATGATGATTCCATGTAAAGAGGGGAAAAAGCTATTCACCCTACCTGCCCCTATGTGAAAAAGTAATTGCCCTTTTAGTTACTAAATCAACCAATTAATTAAATTTAATTGATAATTGGGTTCAATTTCATTACACACACCCAGGCATGATTACTGCCAGCACTGTTTAACCTTTTCTAAGGCTCTGAGACTCCAGCTAAACCATGGTAAGAGCTATTATCGACAAATGGAGCAGCCAGCCTACCAAAATCCCATCCATGGAAGAGTTTCAATGCAAACAGATGCAAAAAGAACACAAAGCCTCATCTCACATTTGCCAAAAAAACATATTGATGACCCCTGCCCCCAACTTTTAGCATAATATTCTGTGGACTGATGAGTCAAAAGTGGGTCCCATTACATCTGGCGTAAAGTCCAAAAGTGGGTCCCACTACATCTGGCGTAAATACAACTAACTTGAATCAGTCAAACACTGTGGTGTTAGTGTGATGGTCTGGGCTGCTTGCCATAATTGATGAAACCATGAATTCTGCTCTCTAAATCCTGAAAGCTAAAGCTCAAGCACAGTTGGGTCCACCTCTGAATATACATATATAACTCTTAAACAACTGAAATGATTACTTAAATCTGCATTTTGTATTTACTCACATTGTCATGATTACTCATGATTACTCATTACTCATAATATTAAAATTAGTTGGATGATCTGAAACATTCAAATGTGACAAATAAGCAAAAATAGACAAACTGGAAAGGGGCAAACACTGCATGTACAATACCTAAAAGCCAAAGATAGTGTACAAATTCTAGTACCAACTCTTATGTCGCTAAAGGGAGTACTTACTAAGAGGAACAGAGTGCACTCCAACAGATGCTCTAAAGGGTTAAGTTTTATTTTATCTTGGAATCTTGGAAAAATACATTTTAAAACAAAATTACTGGTGTACCCTGGTATCATTTACAGATTATTAACATTAACAAAGTTATGCTTTAGAAAAACAAAATCTATTACAGTAACTACATTTTGTCAAAAGCCTGCCCATTTTGCCAGTATTAAAGGATTATTGCGATAATACACACACTATTTCTGGTCAGACAACAAGATCTGTGAACGTAACTGTAGTAATTCAATCACAATGTAACATGTTTTATGCAGCTGCTCTTGAATATTTTCATCACTGTGCACTTATGCTGGGCCAACCACCAATTTTCCATTTAGAAAGCAGCATGAATTATAGGAAGATCGCTGTGCCATCAGAAAAAAAATATAGATGTAATTTAAAATATAAAGGGAAATCACTAAGGTACTATATTATGGTCTAGAATTTTCAATGAGATGTAAAATACATATTATGTTGATAAACCTGCTTGGAGTCTTTTGTGATTGTATTAGAGATGTTTTACTGAAAACTGTATGTTTAATATTAAACATACAGTTTGTTAAAACAAACAATATTACTTTTTAAAATAATGCATATAATATGATAAGATAAATACACTTTAAAATTCGGCGTGTTGGTGCTGGGGTTACCACATCGCTACTTTGGACAACATGAAGACCCCTTACAGTCTATTTTTTACTGAATAGAGAGCTGAATTACAAACTTCTTATAAGCATCCCTGAATAACATTGCTACGTGATCAGCCTAATTGATGCACAAGTGTATGTTTAGGTGTATTTGCATTTGTAGGTAAGCAAACTGCCCTATAATGACGCAATATTCCCCTGCTGTTTACTCCATTCCTACTAAAAGGGTGGTCACATCAATATTTGATTCAAAGGCGCCTATGACATATTCCAGGGCTACATTAAGAAAAATGCAGATTGCAGCCCAGTGTATATTTGGATGATTACAGCCCTAGATTGTACATTTTTAGCAGGAGCCCTGAATGTAGCAGGGTTGCTGTCACCCTAATACTAAGAACCCGTGAAAGTAAACTTCTAATCCATTAATTGTGTGTGTCAGCAAACATGTATATTAAGATATATATACTTACCAAAAAAACACTGCTACCTCATTCAGTATTGTGAGAAAATGATGACATCTTTTAAGGGACTAATTATGTCAGAATTACATTTTTCTAACTATGCCACATTTATATATAAACCCCTCTTTCTAAATAATGGATGAAGATCATTGTATACTGACAGAAGTATTGCTCTATGATTTTTAGTCGCTTCTACACTGTATAAGATTGTGTATCTATATAGTGAAGGTAACAGTGCTCTTGTATATATGTAGCTGGCTAGTTTTAAATTGATTGTATCTATGATACATTATTGTACATTAATTTCAACTACATAAAGTAGCAAGTGCAAAGTTGTATGAAGCAATGCATCTACTTAATCATGGTATCATAGTAACTGTTATGTGATGCTTTCTATATACTAATAGTGACAATGCTTTCTTACTATGAACCTATGTTTACTAGAGTCTAGATAGAAATTCAAGTGATGTTTGTAATAGACAAGTGCTAAGGGCACAAAAAACTATTCAGACAAATTTTTCGGTTCGTTCCTTGCTCACTCGATTTATCTGAAAATTCGGGGAGAATTTTTTGATTCAGGAACAAAATTCATTCACTCTCACTTACTCTCTCACTCACTGTCATTCTCATTCAACCTCTCTCTCTCACGCTGTCTAAATGTTTCCCTACCTTCTCTGGTGACCACTTCCGCTTCTGCTGACCACTTCTGCATCTTCTTCTTCTATCTTCTCTCTTCCTTCTTCATCTGCATCTCTGTGGACATAACCCAGCGGGAACTTCCACCAAAATGTGACGCACTAGATGTGACATCCTCTTAACGATCCTCCATTCAGGGAAGAGGACGTCACTGAAAGTGCCAAATGAGGGCAATATGGTGGCACTTGCAGTGACATCATCTCCCCAATCCTCCAAACAGGGAAAAGGAGGTCACCGCAAGTAGCACAATTTTGCCCTCACATGAACTGAAGGCAAAATGGCAGCGCATGCGGTGACGTCCTCTAGGAGGATCGGGAGAGGATGTCACTGCAAACGCCGCCATATTTCCCTCAGTTGGTGCATTCAATGACGTCATCTTCCCTGATTGGAGGATCATTTGCCGGAAGTTCCACGTGGTTATGTCAGAGTGTGACACAATATTACAATACAACTGCTTTTCAAGGGGAAGTCCTAATTTTGGGGTACTGTTCTGATGCCCCACAGAGCTGCCCTACTTGCTTTTGTGGCATTATAAGGCAGGTATGGAGATTCTCTCATCTCTCTCCCGGCTGGTACAGGGAGCTGTAAAATCCTTGAATGTCTTTACCGTTGCAGCATAGACCTCCACTGGAGCTCCTACTCAGCCACTTTGCATTGCGCTGAAACAGAGAGCCATGCGATGGATCTTTGGGTAAAGTAGGCAGGAAGTCTCTCCCTAGTGCCAGTTCCAGTCCTGCCCCTGGCTGCCATCAGTCGCACCTACTAACAAAGGTGTTCTTCTTTGTACACCTGACATTTTGAGGGGTATGTAATACCACATCCTTTTAATGGGAGGAAGAGCAAAGTTCAGATGTTTTGGATTTTCTGTTCCTCTCTCTATTAGGATCCACATCAAACTACGTTGTTAACCTCTAATATTGTGTTCTTATCTACTGAAAATAATCCTTAATCTGAATCTGAGGAAGTTTATAATATGAAGATATATAAAGAGCTATGCTTGTGCTATGAGCAACACAATAAATATGACACTGCCTGAAAAAAGTTAGACATTACTGAGCTAACTTAACAAACCTCTAGATTTTAACAGTGTCTGAGAACTATACCAGTCCCTAGTGCTTGGTCCTGACAGATGCAAGAACACAAACAGTAACACTTGACCAGCACATGTCTTGTGTGGTGCCCCAGGCAAAACTGTGTAATGGACTCCCTGCAGAAGTGCTAATTTGCCAGGTCTGCCCCACAACCAAACAGCCTAAGGCTTGAAAATACAATGCTGACTTTTTCAGCTGTGAACTGCATTCTCTAGACACACAGAATGACAAGACCTCGCAGTCCTAAATGGAAATTCAGTAAAATGTCAGCTGGAAATTGTCACTTAAAGAATAAAGGCATGCTGCAGCTTCTAAATAATTTACTGCTACAATGTACTGAAAATATGTATTCACCTTTACCAATTTAGTCAATTTATTTAAACCGTTTTAAGGCATTTAACAGCAGGACGTTATAGTACATCCTGCAGTTAAATAGCCTCCTGTACCACCCCGCCACGGCATTCACAGCAAATCAGAGATGCCTCTGCACACTGGATTTATTTATTTTTTTTAACTCTTTTAACACTTTTTTGTAATTAAAAGGTTTTTTTATAATCATTGATCATATGAGTAGTATTTTTACTACTGACTTTTTTGGCCTTTGGAATTATTTTTACTTTGGCCTTAGAATTTTTTTAAATTAATTTTAATTTAGAAAAATGTATTAATTTTAAGCACAGGAGCAACACAAATGGAAAACATCACAAGGTGACACTGACATGGCCCTTTTCTTTCTCAACATCTAAATTGCCCCCCAGTGAAATGTCTCAGTTCTGACGTCATGATGAATCCTACTTTAATTCATTAAGGACGGAGGACGTAATATTACGACCATGCAAAACCAACCTTTAAAGCCTTGAACTTAATACTATGCTCTGTATTACTGTCACTTGTTCTGGGTAATTGCAGCCTCATTGAGTGGCAGGAACGCTGGTGCTGGCTTCCTGTAGACCCAGGCAGACTAGCAGCAGCCTATAGAAGGCACTTCCGAGCATGTGATTGCTTGACCAGCAACACACATGCATGCTGCCAACAGCAATGTCTGTCAACGCCGCCTTTGGCAGTGATCGCTGCCGCTCTAAGCCTCACACTGATCGTGAAGCAAATACGAGAGCTGGGGTTAGTAATAAACATTTTTTTTTCATAATTATAGAGTTATCAGCAGTCTTTGTATAGCTGCTCATTTTTTTTAACTCTTAAGAATTGAAAAAATGTATAGGAATCAATTTTAGAAAATGATGCACAAGAACCACTGTTAACCACACTACATCCAAAATGTATGGCATATGTGGCATATAGGGTGTTTCTGAAAGCAGGAGAAATACATAAATATATCTATATTTTTTCATCTGTACTGGCTATGTATATTTCTTTATGTAAAACTAATTTAAAACAATCTATTTTTTTTTTAAAAAATTCTCCTATATTAAATGACTAAAACCTCATACCAGTCCTGAAAAAAACAATGTATAACAAGTGTGGTTAAACTAAATAAAAGAGGGGGAATTAGGCTTGAAATCAAGATAGCAAAAGTGCTTTAAACCCTTTGGACCTTAAGGGGTTAAAAATGCATGGCCCCACCAGAAACCAATAATCATCACTAATACACTAATAAATATGCAATGTGAACATTAATTCAATTATATTTCATACTGCTAGTGCTTAACTGTGTATAGAACATAATTGCAATCTACATTAGTGGGAGCATACAATAGAAAATGAATAATTGGTTGGTTTTATATGGGGTTAATCAGTATGCAAGCCATTATACACATTATAAACAATGAATTTGCATATGGGTAAAAGAAATAGTAATGTCCCCAGAAAAGCCACCTGATTGATTTTTGTCTGAGCTCTTACCATAATTAATAAACCTATTACATAGAACTGTACATGGTTTAGATGAGAAGTTCTTTTAAAATAAATCCAGCCCTCTTTATTTCCGTGATCTAAGAAAACACGTGCATGCCTCTAGCCAGTAAAGGATGCTAGCTTTTTACATAAGCATATTATTCGCAACGTGAAAGGGATTATTAAGAAGTCTCTTCATTTCAGCCGAAACAATCACAATAATTTACAGCATTATATATATATATAAAAAAATCCACAACCACCTAAAAATTCTTTGTGCTGCTACTTATAAGAATGAACCCCTTCAGTATTAAAGGGAGTAATGAATCCAACAAGTACAGCTAGTGTTTAATATGTCCCTTTCAATCCCCCAACATAAAATAGAACTGCAGACATTGCATATACTTTATTTAATATGTGGCTTAACCAATTAACATTCTCTGTCACTAAGCAAACCAAAGTCCTTTAAACTGCTGCTACAACATACCCAAGCGATATAAACGGGAAGTAGCAAATTGATTTGCATGTAATAACACTTTCAATAAACCTTCCGTCCTTTGTGTAACTTTCCCCATCTGTTAATGGAGTAGAAGTCTATAATCTATTATTCCCAGAAGGGGACTTACCCAGCTGGACATCTATAACACTTGGCTGGTTCTCCACAGGGAACAATGGTTGAGGAGGCTTCGCTGTTACAAGAGCTGGAAGAGAAGACAGGAAAAACATAATGGAACTAGGAGACAAATGGAAGTATTGGAGACATTTTATCATGCAGGGTATTTCATTCTGCTACACCTGATACCATGTAAACATCATCATAAAGGGGACCTGTGTTTACTGCGGTACTGTCTGTACAGAATACATTTAGCAATGCATTTTCAATCTCAATGAATTATTACAGAAAGGGAGCCTCTGACAGGTACATTTTCCAGGTGTAATAAATTTTAGCGTGGCACTGGCCTGGGTACACAGACACCCATCTGACAACCAACAGGCTACAGAGATTTAACATTACTATGATGTACCACCCAAGAAAGTAAATCCTTAATATTTTGGACTGCTTGATAGGCCACAAGGGAGAGAGGCTTTAAATACCTAGTGGTTTCTATTTGTATTTTTATATCAACCTTATGCTACATTTCTACACTACAAAGGGTTTGAATAATGCATGATTGAACATATTGTATGAACAACCTATTTCGAAAGTTGGAAATGGTTTTAACTTGTGATGTGTATTCCCCAAAATCTTATACATAGTAATGTTTCTCCCCACCCATCGAGGACCATGGACACACGGTTTTCATCATGAAACCGAAAGGTGCTACGGATTTTAGAAACCACTATCTCTAAATATGTATATGGTGGTTAAAAATGTAATGTATGGAAAAGCCTCTTTACATTTATACAATGAGAGCAATTATCCCACAATACCTAAGGAGATACTCAAAATCTGCACATGTGAGATGTACTTTTTAGGGTAATGCTTGCCATACTTTCTCCAGTTACCATTCCTTTTCAACCATATGCTCCATCCTATAATAATGTCCTACCAAATAGCTCTAACATTTGGAGTTAAGCATGTATTGGAGTACTCCATGCACTCATCCGGAGTATGTCAAGGGTTATGTATACTTAAGGTTGGGAAAAAGGGCTGAGGCTTGGATACCGCATCATTCAATATTATACTAGTCACGTATGACATACCTAGGACAAATTATCCAAATTTGGTGGAACTATTTCCATAGTTAACCCCTTAAGGACAATGGGCGGTCCCTAAACCCACTGAAAACAATGCATTTTGAGACCGTACATGTACTGGATTTGTCATTAAGGGGTTAAGCAGAAGTTAGTTGAGCCAGCACTGGCCTGTGAAAGTATTAGAGGCATAACATAGGAACCCCCCCCCCCGAAAGACAATAAAAAGGGGGGAAAAGTGATAGAAAAAATTAAAGGTACTTCTTAAAAAGGCTTGCTATAGGATTTATGTACATTTACGTACATGAAGATTAACAATTTAGTTCAGAAAAATGTAAAAGGTCTGGTTTCTTGTGCGAAAAGTTAGCAGGTATTTCTACTACTTCAAAATTAGCTAAATAATAGAACACATTTTTATCCATTTATATCTCTGAGGATCTGATAAAAAGATTTTGTAAAATATTGGACTCTATATAAAGCTTAAGACCAATACTAATTAATTGGCATGTGTTATTTGCTATTATGTTATAGTGTTATAACACTTGTTCCTTTTATAAGTAGGGGGACATTACCTACATTTGTGCAGCAGTTGGTTGTTTTTTTTAATATTTATATTTAATGCCTGTTTTATTTTTAGGCAGAGTTCCTGTCAGACATGATTGTTTTGCTGGCCATAGAAAGTGGCAGCAGTCACAGCACAGTTTCCACCTATGGCAGCCCCTGAGGCATGGCTCCAGGTCAGCAGCACCAAATGTCAGACACTAATATGTAGATCTACACATTGCAATGGGGATCACTGACTTGCCAGTATACTGAATTTGCCTAAAGATTGCCTTATAGTCAGTTTTGATTAAATTGAAAATTTAGCAAAAATACAAGCATCTCTCTATGTAAGCAAGGCACCATAAACTCTCTACAACTACCGGTATGTATGTGAAAGTTTGTATAGCTAGAAAGAATTGAAAGTACTTGAAACTAAATAGTTTTGTAGCAGCAGTCATAAGGCAAATTTCGAGCTTTGTACTAGAAAAACAATATATATATATAACCAATAGCTTTCACAGTTTGATATACAACAGGTTGAGCGAGTGACACACCTGTATTCCCCCAATGCATGACATATTCAACAATCTTTGGACAGTTATTAGCATACCTGGGAACTCTCTGGCTCCGGCTACCCCTTACAGGACTTTATTAAACTTTTGTAATTACTTGACAACGGGTCATAACTGCCATTCAAGTATAACATTCTATCATTAGCAATGTTTTTAAGGTAGGGCAAAAGGGATGCAATGTAGAAAGTGGAGGTCTTATTAGCCGCTGGCACAGATCTCTCCCAAGATGTTTCCTCCTTTAAGTCCGCATCACCTGCTAACACTGGGGCGTCAGGATATGACATCCACAGAAGGTGACAAACAGAGGCTGCACAGACCTCCACCTCGTACTCAGGTATGGGGTGGGGAGCAAGGCCCCATTAAATCTAAAAATTGCCCTGCTCTTTACAGAGACCAGCAAAAGATGTGAACACACATAAAAGTGTTGCAAAAGTTATCAAAAAAGTTATGCCAAAAAATAAATCTGTGAAAGTTGATTCTCATAATTCTGGCATAAGAATGGTCCCATCAATATTTGTCAGATTATAATAGAAAAGGGATTAAACATCCAACGTGGCGGTACTGTACAGTGGACGTGTGTAACGATAATCCATGTTGCCCTAGGAAGTTCTTGTAGTATCTTTAGTAAAAGAATGTTCATAAAGCAGGTTTGATAAATGTATGTACATAGCAATCCTTTGTGACTCATCATTTAATTCATTTACATAAAATATAACATCATCCATACATTTGCTAAAGAACAGTATCTGTGAACCTTCTATATGAACTAACCCTAGGACTATTTAATTATTAATAATTATTAGTTCATCACAGAAATGACAGTTTCTCACTTATGGTGGCAGCAAAGCAGTTCTAATAATAATCCTTACGAAAACCATGAGGCAGATATATTTTGAATTGTCACCTATATTGAATTATACTAATCTTCAATGTATGCAATGAGTGGTAAAAAATTCCCTCATATTAACAGCACGCATACTGTCTATAGTTCCTTATTAGCTGCGTATACTCACTAATATGTGTTGTGAACAGACCCTTTGTTATTTATTTTTATACATTTTATTTTTTGTATTTGATAAACTACTACATGATCAATAAAAATTTAAATCCATATGGATTTATTTATGGTAAAATCTGTGACAAAGGCAGTTGCTCTTCAAATTTTCCTGAATTCCATCAAAACACCGTTCAAATGCCCTGTTGGAGAATTGCTGTTGGGGTATTGCTCTTTTGAGAAAAAGTGGTCTTGCCACGTGCCCCCTCTTGCCCATGCTCTTGGATACCGATGAGAATATTTATAATGTCATGCAGATTTGTAAGCTACTGCACTTAATATTTGCATTTCCTGAACATCTGATGAAACTGTCCTCAGGCTTCATGCATCTGGCACAAACATCATAAATACTTTAATTGAGATAATTCATATGCAGGATGTGCTGATTGGTTGGGCACAGACGTAGAACTATTCAAAGGGAAATGAGCGTAGCAATTTTTATAATTATTATTATTATCAGCTATTTTAATTGAAGCATGATCAAAAAATAAAAATCATCATATAGGAAGTTTACTTTGTTTTAAATACAGGGTAGCTTTTTCTCTTGCAGATATGGACGTGTTCTCCTAAACATAAAGAATAAGGACAAATAGGGAATGTGTAGTAAGGATTGTAGAACCACAGACAACAGAAAGCCAAGCCTGTGATAGTCCTGTTTATTAGTAATAAACAATAAGCCTACATGTAATTTATCCTGTTTGAGATTAATTAAAGAATCTGTTTAATGCTTAATCACATCCCCCATGATGTGGGTTGACCAATAGACCATTACTATCCTCCCAGACTTTAGATAAAAAAAATATGTTATAGTCATTACACATACTAGATCCCTCTTCAAAATTGTTATTATTTTGGTAAAACCTTAAATCTATTTTTTATAGCATCCTAGTTTTTAAAGATATCCAATGTATTCTCCTGAGGGGCACATTACGTTTACATCAGTCTGGAGATTATAATTGAGAACGCTAATAATATTTTCTCAAAGGTCTTCCCATTTAATTCTTTCCCCGCATATATCATGCACACTTGAAGCAAAAGTGACATTGGATTTGGTCTTAGTTACAGATAGATCCAATATCTGTTTCCTCGCTGTTTTTCACTTCGAGGATGGACAATATGTCAGTCAGTGACAGCCTTTTCTGATATAATACCGCTGAGCAAGAAGGAGGAAAATGGTAAACTGCAGATCATATATCACTTTAAGTGTCCTAGTATCTAAAGATGGGCTGACAGATATGTTGCTAGGCAACCTAATACTGCAAATTAGGGCTGAAATACACACAACTTAAATAGCTGAACTGAAAAGACTGAGAACAACTATACGAGTAGAGGAGAGGCTGTTTGGGCCCTCCATAGTTCTGTGGGGCCCTTGGCACGCCTAGGAACGCTCAAGGTTTGACCTGGAGTGTCCATAATTCTGCCACCACAGCTGAAATAGTATCAATTTACTGACTGAAAACACGTATCAAAGTATTATTTGCTGGTTTATAGAAAAAAAATTCAGGGTCAAATGATTTTGTTTAAACAGTCTAGGTGACATCATTTAACATCAATGCCTGAGCCCACAGAGCTTAATGAATCGTCAGGTGACCCATAGATATAGTTCCACGAAAGTATAATAATTCCGGAAAAGAAAGAGGAGGATGCAATTTGTGCCAAAATATTTGGGAGATCTATATCCCTCGTCTGCTTCTTTAATCATAGTTTTGTAACTTTCCATTTGGTGCAAAGTTTTTATTGCATAAACCTTTGAATAATTTGATATAAAGAGTCTTTTTCAGTTTATTCTGTGTTTAGGTCCAGCTGTACGTAATGATTGATGTGTGGAGTATTCACTTTGTCTAGTTTTTGCTTGCACCCATCAGTTTTTGTTCATTTTTTCTGTATCTGTAGTATGCCCTCTGTAATTGTTAATTTTTATAAAGAAAGAGGTTGATGTGTTGTTCATACTAGGGTTTCAGGGTCCTCTGGTATAATATGGGTAGGCGCTCCTTCCTGCGTGGCTTACCTAGAAGAAAATCTCATGTCACTCTCACTTACTAGCCTTAGGCAGCTACCCATTTTGCCTGTATAATATGAACGGCCCTGGGCAATAGAATACTTGTAAACTGTATTTTCTACAAGGCATTTAAAAACTATATTTTACCCCTTCATGACTGCTAACATTCGACAGCCCATCTGTTTATTCTCTCTTGTTTTGGCCCCATCCCTGTGTTCTTCCCAAGGATTAAGGGCTCGGACCCTGTATAATCTAATGCTAATCAGATTCCACCTTCCTCCTGCTTGGTGCCTAACCTAGCCGCGGATTCATGGAACTGTACGGCGGCTAGGAACCGCGTCGAAGCCCGGCCACAATTGTCCAACCAGGTCGCTCTTTTGAAGTTTAAGCTTGTGGTGGGCAACACTCAGTGGTGGTTACAGAGAGGGAGCTCGTTTGAGAACTCTGGTATTATTACCAATCTTTAGGACAGGGGTTTAACCAGCGGCGGCTATGGAACTCTGACCCAGCTATAATCCTATCATGTCTTGTGTATGAATATCTGTGCTGTCCTCAATATTCTCCGTTCTAAGTCTCGGCTAGTGCTTGGGGGAATATGATGGGTTAATCCCTTGAGCACTTGAGCTTTCAGTAGCAAGGAAGATCTCTACGGCGGAGCTACTAAGTCCGAGTGCGGGTCTCTGTCACACAATCCTTGAGCCAATAGTGACAGAGGACAAGTAAAACAAAGGTACTTCCAGGAGTTTACCAACATATTAAAGGCAGCCCTCCAATGTATCTTGGTGATATCAAGTATTTCTAGTTATATAAATAGGGTTTCAACTGAAAGCACTTTTAAAAACAAACAAACATACATATATATAATTTGTCATGGTCAAACAAACACAAAAGTGTTAAAAAGTTATTTGATGTAAAAAAAACTGTAATGGTAATGGATGGTCCTTAAAGCTGAACTAAATGTAGGAATGCATTTATGCAGCTATATGTCTGTGAATATTATTTCACGAGAGTCTTAGTTTTTCTAAATCAACTGGTCATGCTTACAAAATAAAATTAAAATTGTCATTTTTATTGCGTTTAAATGCTAGCTTTGGCACATTGATGATGAATCAGTATATAGTAATTATTGGCAAAGATTTGTGAGCCAAGCCGAGGAGACATTTTCAGGACATGTTTGCTAAAATATAGTCCAAGAAAAGTCATAGTTCAGGCTTAATTTTAGCAGGCATGTTGTCAAAATAATCACAGGTCTTCAGTTTGTCTCATAGAAAGATCTGGCAGGGGAAGAAGAAAGCATTATTTTTGCCTTAATTTTTTGTCCTGGAGGAAGGAAGAAAAACACAGATAGTCTACTGAGTAGCTTATGTGCCGAAGGTAAAATGATACATACAGTATATCTTATGAAAGATAGACGCTTGCCCTGTATCAGAGTGATTTTGATTGACACGTTACATCTGTTGGCTTTGTGTCCTTTGATGCATGAGTTACATATGTTTTTCCTATTGGTTTCTCATGGTTATATTTTACTCTTACATCTGTGTTAACTTCAAAACCTCACCAAGATGGGCTCCTAAAACACGCTTTATGCGAGAATCTAACATGATCACTTAACAGGGATGGCCTTAGGTTTTTAGGGCCCTGTAGCAGCAACATTTTGCAGGCCCCATCTATAACATCCATGAAAACAATAATTTTATATAACATAAGGAACAATTTACTTTAATTTAACATTATGTGAATGAGTATTTTATTAAAGATGCATTAACATTTATAACGTTAAGTGAAAATATTTTTCCATCCGCTCCCATATGCTGTAATGGGCCCCCTTAAAGGTTCCTATTCAGCTGTTTAATTTGTTATATAGTAGCACCAGCTCTTCCATTTGATCCATGAATATATTTAATACCTCCAAGCTAATTTCATATAATGTGAGTGTTTAACATACCAACCAACATCTCAGTTACCCAAGTGGGGACATCCATGCTGGGGGGGGGGGTGGAGATAGGTGGGGAAGGGTTAGAGGGCAGAATTATGGACTTAACTTAATATCTTGCATCACATTGCTGGAATATGACTTCATAGCCTGGCCTGTAGCTTCAACGCAGTGGAGCGCATATGGAAGAAGCACAGGTCACAATGTATTCTACAGCTTGCGGCATACCCCACTAACCACCCACTCCCCCTTTAAACATGTCAACAGACTGCCCGCTGATGTCAGTAGAACTGAACCCCCCCATATCAGCGGAAACGCCTACCCGCATCCCGAAAAAAAGAGAGGGCTCCAGGTAGATGTAGCCTGCACGTTGCTGGTATGCTACAGGTATGCTGATTAATTGAATCCTCATTTCTACAAATGTAATATAATTTTAACGTTTCTTCTAAGGCAGGGCTCAACAAATTTTGTTTGGATCTAGAAGCCAGCCAAAAAATGTAGAAGCCAGTTTTTTCCCGATTATGTTTTTATTATCACATATTTAAAGTCTCAGTGATATTTCCCCTCTCCCTTCTAAGATGATGCTACACCATCATATGTACTAACACAATCAACATGAACACACAAACCGAGACACACACAAACATACCCAGACACTAAAACTAACACAACCAGACACACACGCTAACATACCCAAAGACACATGTTCACATACTAAAATACACACACATTAACATACACAGACACACACTAACATAAGCAAAGACTCGTGTTCACTCACTAACATAGCTAGAAACACGTTTACATACCCAGGCACCGCGCTAACATACCCAAAGACACACACTAAATACACTTACACAAGATATGCACACACATAAACATACTCAGACACACACACGTACCCAGACATATAGTAACATACATTGGATAAGTGAAGGTGTTGGCAGCCCCTCTGCCGCATGACAGGGAATAGATTGTCCCACTAAGCAATCAGAGATTTTACTTGTAACTAGCCCTGTTACACTATGGATGTCTATGCCTAGCCAGAACCACACATCCATAAGAAACAGAACACCGGGATATAACATCATATCAGCAGAGAGGAAGCCAGGAATACTTTACAGGAGTGGTTGTAACACTGCTCATGATCAGGGCTAGGGCAGCACCCAGCTAACGTACACCACTGGTAATAAGTGAATTTCTACATGTTGTGACACACTGTTTTCAGGCTCCCAGAGAAGGAGAAATATTCTGTGGCAAGGCCACCATCCTCAATTCTCCATATCTCACCCAAACATCAAGCCCCTTATGTTACATTATACCTTTCATTTCTGGCATGTAAGACAATGAGATGTAAAGAGTTATTGACCACCAGCAGTGATTACCTGAGAGTAAAATACCACGTTCATACAAATACTTAATCAAAGCTTTGTATAGAATAAATATGTTTCTCCAGTGGTCTGGATGATGTACATAATTAGAATGGTTGGCTGTTCCAAAGCAAAAGTCTGCAATTTGCATTAAAATCCACATATCCAATGTCCAAAACTATATTGAGACATTCAACAGATTTGCAACAGCACATTCCGATTTGTTTGTCTCATGCTGACTTACCTTCATAGAGTGTTGTTTTAACCATAAACAAACAAAAGTTCAGAGAAGCAGTTTTAATGTATTGTCCCTAGGGTGGGTTGAGTAGACAAGTGCAGTGCTAATCATCCCATTATGATAGACATAATGCTCCCAAGTCAGAAATGACACAATATAGGTAGACGTTAAAAAACGCATTTGCAAGAGAATGACTGTGAAAACAGGCATTCTTTTTGCTATCACATGACATTTTTCACGTCTTTGACGCAAACAATATAGAAAATGTTTTTCCTGCAGAAGTTTCCCCCGGGATGGACATTTTTTTGCCCAGTTCTGCTAACATAATGTGAAGTATCATGGGGCATGACTTCCTAGTCACTAAGCAGAAGAAATGGATTGTACCATGAGTATTTTCTGGGTTTCATGCCATAGTAAATCCCTTTAAGATTTTTTTTAAATGTCATTGATCAAATGATGTTACCCTATTATAAAGGTCCCCTTAGTCACTCATGCACTCTCACTCTCTCTCATATCAGTTATTCTTATATATATATAGACACAGGCACATAAGAGACATCTATATGCAATAAAAGATGCTTCACATTATCCTTCAGTTCAAGGATATCTACAGTGTGCATTTTATGATATTTTTTATCTTTCTGCCTTCTTAATTTTTTTCTCTTTTCATCTTCTGAAAAAGTAAAGCAGTAGTGACGGATGGAGCAGGATTCCGTCATCCATCTTGAATGGACAGCTGGAGCTTTAGCATGCAAATGAAAGCTATCATTCTTGTCAACCTAAAGCCACAGCAGCAAAGACTGCAGTCCGCAGCCAATTAATATTCCGTGACCAATCAGTCCACTCATGCACAGTGCACTTCCACAGTACAGCGCAATCCTACTGACAAGAAATATTAGCTACAGTCAGTCTAAGTTCTAATATTCCTTACTTAATGGAATACTTATATTTTATATATATATATATATATATATATATACATAGAAAGTAAAATTACTTGACCACACAGTCAGGCAAAGGACCACTACCGTTACAGCGAGGGTACAAATAGTTTGTTAAGGAAATGGTGCTGCATAAAGCTGTAATGGAGAATTTGAGGTAATCTAGAAACAATCAGAACAAAAGTAAGGTTTATCCAGAATCATAAACTACATACAGACACAAATAAGTACCATCCTAAGGATCATAACCTCCTTCTTATTAGGTTTAAAAGGAAGGCTGGGCCCAGTAGTTCAGCTGGTAAAGGCTATGATTAATGTCCAGTCGTCACATAGCAAAATACAAACCTTCCAATCATACATTAGATGAATTCAGTTGCCAAAACAAGAATGTTTTCACCTTCTGGTAACCTGACTTTCAAACTACAAACCTTTTGCCCACCTCTATTCAGAATCATCCTGTTTTCTGATCTTTTGGGTGTCTTCAGAAAATTTCATCCATAGCTATGCTTTTCCGATCCAGCATGCCAAACACACCACAATAAAATAAAAGGGCTGACAGCAAACACTCCACACAGACACTTCTTCTACATGAACCAGTCTACAGTAAAATGATTTTACGCACATGTTACCGTTCATGCATTTTATGTAAACTATGTAAGCTAAAAATGTGATAACACCAAAAGCATTTGCCCCATGGAAAAGTACTGTGATCTCCTTCTAGACATTAGTCATTGCTTTTGGATTTGTTTAAAATCATGTTTCTAATTAATTGTTTCTCAAATTTGGGGCAGCAGAGCATAATTCAAGCAGCATTCTACAAAATACTAGACAGTCTTAGTATTCAAGACTAAAAAAATACTGTGTTGTTTTTTGTTTTGGAAAAAGCAGATAAAGCCGGTGAGCATTAATTACACTGTTCTTTTTAGGATCTAAGCAGAAGACCCATGGGTAAAAGTTAGGTGATATAAAGTGGTATTAAATTACACATTTGAATGTATTCACCTCTCTTACTTAGATGCTGATCTCAAGAGGCACCTGCAGAGCTCGCAAGTTTACTTAACACTTGAGGTCTTAAAATAACTTTCCTTACCCAGAGAATAATTTTAAATAAAATCAAATAAGTGACCTCTGCAAATTTCCTTAGGGAAGATTGCTAACAGACTTCGAATAGTGGCCGATCTTGAAAATCAACTAATGTAAACAGGGCAGAAAAGTGCTATTTGTTTTATTCTTCCACCAGAAACACAAAACTATCCAATAATAGCACAGAAGTAAATTTTAGAAGCATTTAGGGTATTACACCATAGGTTTTAGAGAACTAGATGTGAAAAAAACATTTATTCTTGTAACCATGATTCATGAAGGACTAGTCCCGGCTAATTTTTCCTGTAGACCTCCGAAAGTAACACAACAGTCCTCCTTTTTTTGAACTCAGAATCCAAATTTCTACCTAACAAAATTCATTTTGTATTCAATTGTTTTTTCATACTTTTACGGACGCAGCAGGAAAGGATAAGAAATCAAGTTATCAAAATCCATTATAACTATCTTTCTTCCTTCTTTGATAATAAATTGTTAAAAAAAAGAATATGATGCTGTATTCCAAAAATACAGGAGGTAAATTGGTACTTGAATTTCTGTTTCACACTTTTAAAATCACACCAGCAATATAAATGTAGATGTTGTGTATTTGAATGTATTGGACTCACCTATGGTTTTATTAACTTATTAAAGTTTCATGCTTTGTTTTTCTTGTTTGAGTTGACTTTCAAAATGTGAAATATGATTATTTTTTTCCCATATATAAAAAGACCTATATTTCTAAACCAATTGTTTCATTCTAGAAGTCAGATGACATTTAGTATAGAAAAAAGAAGGATTTGGAATATCTACCACCTACCAATCATAATCAGCACCAGACTTAAACCGGTCATCACGCTCACTCTTACAAGCGCATAGGCAGCGTTGGCCCTCAGAGGGCTAGGCAATGTCTTTAAAGGCTGGTTCTGCTATGTCCTATTCAGTTTTATTGGGTTGATAACGGTAATGCATATGACAAAATAAATTGAAAACATAAGCAATAAATATTTAATCACTAGCATTGTGGAGTGAAAACTGTTTTTCCCTACTTTTCAGATCAATCAGTTACGAGGTCTTCACGACCCCTCTCTGGTTCTGTTGGAAACTCTTAACTCAAAACATAATCAGGTCTATTATTTTAACAGCAACAAAAACCTCTAAAACAAGGCATTCGCCGTCTGACCTTTCATGGTAGGCAAGTTGCAATTGCTTTTTGCAATGAGTGAGTAAATGCTTTGGTTGCCGGAGGCTTTGTTGCAAAGAACTGCCTATCTGTAAAGAAGATTCATTGGCTTGTTGGAGAATATAGCCTGACCTTCTCCGCTTTGTAATGGCTGTCTGAGGATGATACAACTTTACAAATTAGAATGTTTTTATAGGAGCACATCATTTAAAAACTAAAATTGCTCTAAAATACTATATCCATGTGACATGTATAACTAATAGCTGCTTTTTTTGCAGGGCAAATTTAACCCATTCGTCATAATTATTATCAAAATTTGTGTACAATTATTGTGTTTGGAAAGTAGTCTGCCAGTGAAATATCACTTAAGAAGCAGATTAACCCCTTCGTGACAAAAGCTGATTTTACTTTTTGTACCCTTCGTGACAATGGCCGTTTTAACATTTCTGCGCTGCTCGTGTTTAGCTGTAATTTTCTTCTTTCCCGTTTACTGAACCCACACACATTAGATATTGTTTTTTTCAGGACAAGAAGGGCTTTCTTTAGATGACATGGTTTTGATTGTATCATATTATTTACTATTAAAAAAAGTATAAAATATGGTGAAAAATTTAGAAAAAAATGACTGTTTCTAACTTTTAGTTGAAAAATCTTTTACTCATCTATAAAAGGTAATAAAAAAACCTGCTAAATAGATTCTACTATTTGCCCTGAGTTTAGAAATACCCAATGTTTTTATGTTTTTTTGCTTTTTTCTGCACGTTATGGAGCAATAAGTACAGGTAGCGTTTTGCTATTTCAAAGCCATTTTTTCCAAATCTGGTAATTCTTCCCTCCATGTGCCATTTTGGGTATCTTTGAAGCCGGCCAATGCAATTTACCCCATCAAATCATATATTTTTGAAAACTAGACAGCCCAGGGTATTCCAAATGCTGGTATTTTAACCCTTTCCAAGCACTTATTCTACCATCAGCCTTTGTCAAACTTTATGGTAGTAATTTTTTTGCATTTGTTTTTTCACACACATTTTACTTTAGGTATGAATAAACAGGTTCTGGTATATGTCACTATCATAAAACACCCCAATATGTGTTTAGCAACATCTCCTGAGTACAGCGATACCTCACATGAATGATTTTGCCTGGCTGCTTGGGAGCAAAAGGGCCACATTTGGGGCATGCACATTTTTCAATGTTGAACTTTGGCATTTGGGAAACCACTGCCCATGCCCTATTTGGTACATCTTTGAGCCGGGCCATTTCAGTATGCCCAATAAAGCTATATATTTTTGAAAACTAGACACCCCAGGGTATTTCAAATGCTAGTATTTTAACTCTTTCCATGCACCATATCTACCACCAGTCTTTGTCAAACTTTGTGGTAGTCATTTTTTTGCATTTGTTTTGTCACACACATTTTACTTCAGGTATGAATTAAAAAGTACTCGTATATGTCACTATCACAAAACACCCCAATATGTGTTCAGCAACATCTCCTGAGCGCAGTTATACCCCACATGAATGATTTTGCCTGGCTGTTTGGGGGCAAAAGGGCCACATTTGGGGCATGCACATTTTTCAATGTTGAACTTTGGCATTTGGGGATCCACTGCCCATGCCCTTTTTGGTACATCTTTGAGCCGGGCCATTTCAGTGTGCCCAACAAAACCATATATTTTTGAAAACTAGACACCCCAGGGTATTTTAAATGCTGGTATTTTAACTCTTTGCATGCACACATTTTACCACCAGCATTTTTTCAAAGTTTGCAGTAGTATTTTTGTGTGTATTTTTCCCACACACACCTACTTTATGTATGAATTTACAGCTCCTGGTATATGCCGCTGTCACACGACACCCCAATATGTGTTCAGTACAGTGATAGCCCACATGCATGGGTTTGTCATTTTTGGGGGGAACTAAAAGGCCACATTTGGTACGTGTGCATTTTTCTAATTGGAAATTAGATGTGTGGCCATCCTTCCCCCCGTGTTAATTGGGACCTTGTTGAACCCGGCCAATTCAATTTACCCCATCAAATCATACATTTTTTAAAAGTAGACACCCCATGAGCATTTAATATGCCAGTATTTTAACTCTTTCCATGCGAGAATTGTTTTAAGCTAATATGCTAATTTTAGGACTTGCTCACAAAAATATATTTTTTATATATATATATTTTATTTTTTTGCCTTTTTTTTTTTATTTTTTTAACATTTTTTTTCAACTTGAAGGTTCCCCTGATAGTGACATCAGTGGGAAATTATTTTTACATTTTACTGTTTTTTTACTATTTTTTTTCTAATTATTATTAATTTTATTTTATTTTTTATTTATTTTTTCTAATCACACTGTGATTAGAAAGCTGAGCTCCATTGACTTGCGTGGTTGAATGCAGTACCTATATTCAACCTGCAAGTGGAGCCAGAGTTCTCTAGAGGGTCAGGAGACCGTCTAGCGAACCTTTTCATCTTTATTTTTTTTTTTTCCCGGGCCGCTGCCATCTTGCTGATGGCGAAGATCACCGGCAGCTGCGGCTGTGACCGCTCTCCGGAGCGGTCACAGTCCATCCCCAGGTAAGTGTTTGGTGTCCCCAGGTAAGTGTTTGGTTGATCGCCTCCTAAACGCCTCCTAAACGCTTTTAAAACGGGCGTCTGCCGCCATACAAAGTATGGCGGATGTTGACGCCCCGGGGAGGGGCCAGAGATGGCCCCTTTCTGCCGATAATGGCGTTGCTGAATGCCTCGAGGTCGAGGCATTACAGCAACGCCGTTTCGGTGCAGAAAGCGTAAATAGATCGCTTTCTGCACACGTTTAATGACGTGCTGGTCCTGGCACGTCATTTGTCGTTATCGACTTGAATTTTCGTGACGTGCCCGGACCGGCAATTGTCATCAAGGGGTTAAATTAGTATCTGCAAAACAATAAACATCACAAAACATTAAATAATATCAGCATATCAGTTGGCCAAAGAGAAACAAGCCACTTTATTACTAGAAATTACAGATTTCTAGTCAGCTATTTACAAGGCTCCATTTCTTGTAGGCGCTGAAAAACTAGATGTAACATTCTATTTGAGCCGTCTTTCTTTTTAGTTACAGTCCTGTAAAAAGGTATTTGCCCCTTCCCAGTTTCTTCTATTTTTGCAAATCTGTCACATTTAAATGATTCAGATTATTAAACTAATTTTAATATTATACAAAGATATCCAGAGTAAACACTAAGTGCAGTTTTAAATGATGATTTCATGTAAAGAAGGAAAAAAGCTATCTAACCCTGCCTGGCCTTATTTGAAAAAGTAATTAGTTTACTATTTACTAAACACCTTAGTTACTAAATGAAACATTTAACCAAATTTTATTGATACTTGGGTTCAATTGCACTAAAAACACCCAGGCATGATTACTGCCAGACCTGATAAATCTTAACATTAATTAAATAAAACCTTCTCCTTCAAGTAAAGGGTTACAATGGCATTTCTAGGACTCCAGCAAACCACAGTAGCTATTACCGTATTGGCTCGGATATAGGCCGCACTTTTCCCCCCCACTTTAAGTCTTTAAAGTGGGGGTGCGGCCTATATTCGGGGTCTAGCGCCCGACGCCCGGGACATGCAGTCCCGGGCGCCGGGCAGGCAGCGGGGTTAGGATACAGATCCCCCGCAGCGGTGCAGGGGACCTGCATCCTACTCCCCGATACGCTCAGACAGCCTCCCCTGCCAGCACTTCCCACGGGGGGGGTGCCGGCACGGGAGGTTGTCTAACCGCACGATGCGTTTTACCTCTGGCCCCCCGCCTGACTTACCGGAGCAGACTCCCGGGTGTCTTGCGGGGCCGGCGGGGGACATCTACGCAATACGCGTATAAAACTTCCGGTGCCGGCACATCCGGCACCGGAAGTTGTATACGCGTATTGCGTAGATGTCCCCCGCCGGCCTCGCAAGACACCCGGGAGTCAGCTCCGGTAAGTCGGGGGGCAGAGGAGGACAGTGGCAGCATATCTCGGGGAGGGAGGAGGACAGTGGCAGCATATCTCGGGGGGGGGGGGACGGACAGTGGTAGCATATCTCGGGGAGGGAGGACAGTGACAGCATATCTCGGGGGGGGGCAGAGTGACAGCATATCTCGGGGGGGGCAGAGTGGCAGCATGTTTTTTTGGTGCTTTTTTAAAGAAAAAAACTTTTTCTTTAAAAAAGCACCAAACTTTTAGGGTGCGGCCTATATACGGGGGCGGCCTATATCCGAGCCAATACGGTATCTACATAGTATAAAACTTGGAACAGCGGTGAATGTTCCCAAGAGTATCCAGTCTACCAAAATCTCTCGGCACACAAATGAAAAAGAGACTGCAAAAATGGCATTAATGAGATGACTTAAAAGGCAAAAACCATTGCTGACCAAAAAGGACACAAAGGCTTGTCCCACATTTGCCAAAAAAATCATGATGACCCTGAAGACTTTTGGAACTGATGAGTCAAGTTTTTGGACGACATGAGTCCTGTTGCATCTGGAGTAAAGCTAACATAGTATTCCACAATAAGAACATTATACCAACAGTCAAACACGGTATTGTTAGCAAGATGGTCTGGTGATGGTTTGCTGCTTCATGACCTGGGAGACTTGCTATAATCAATGGAACCATGAGTTCTGCTCTCTACCAGAAAATCCTGTAGAAGAGTGTTTGGCCACCAGTTTGCTACTTATAGCACAGTTGGGTTATACTGCAGGACAACGATCCAGAGCATACAAGCAAATCTACTATTGAATAATTCAAAAGAAACAAAATGGACTAGTCAATGTCCTGATTTGAATCTGATTGAGATGCTGTGGCAGTTTGTGCTCGAAAACCCTCCAATGTGGCTAAATTAAAACAATTCTGCCAAGAAAAGTGGGCCAAAATCCCTCCACATCATTGTAAAAGACTCATTGCCAGTTAAAGAAAACATTTGATTGTAGTAATTGCTGCCAAGGGTGACACAACCATTTATTAAGTTTAGGAGGGCAATTACTTTTTCACCTGGGTGATATATGTTTTGATTAACCCTTTACCTTGAAATGATCATTTAATATCTGCATTTTGTTTTTACTACATGTTTGCCTTGCCTTATATTAAAATGATAAGCAAAAATAATTATATTAAAAAAAGAAAAACGGGAAGGGGCTAATACTTCTTCAAAGCACTGTAGCTAAGCTTCCATGTAAAACAGTGGGTTGCTATATCATTCAATGAGAAAAATGACTATTTCTGTATTAGAAAGTAACCGATTTTATCCAAGTTCAGAAGCACTAAACCATCTGTAATGACCTCAGTGTAGCTAACCAGCATCTCTTATGGAAAAAATAAATTTCTCTCCTAAATTAAAGACATGAAAAGCTGTCAAGTCGCAAAGTCATATAAAAAAAATAGTGTATAGTCCTGAGCCTAGGTAATAGCTTTAGCTAAAACCAAAAATTGTGTTCATATGTTGGAAGATACGATTAAAGAATAGAGTCATATGTGACTTTTTTTTTTTAATTTTGAAGAAAAAAAATACTTTTTCTTTATAAAGTCTTGTACGGCAATGAAGTACAACATAACCCAAACATATTAGAACAGTGATGCTCAATTCAAACACCCAAGGCCCATGAGCACAGCACTATTTTTGGATACTCCAGCTTGACATCTCAATGAAAAAGGCATTAAATTACTTGTTTTAGGCAATGCACTGAATTCCTTGACTATCTGTCGCCTTTGAGGTCTGGAGGTGTGCGCAATTATAGAAGGATACATTTATTACAAACTGTGAAACAAGTTTTGACGCATTAATTATTTGCTATTAATTTGACTAGACAAAACCAACACTTGCTATGGGGGCTGTGCCAATTGTTTGCATGGTTTCCCTTAAACCAGCTTGTCCTGGGCTCCCAAGAGGAAATATGTGCCCTGACTACCGGCATTCTAAACTCTAACAAACAACCTCACTGCTTGTATTACCATTGGTGTAAAAGTCATTACAGGTGATTTTGCAGTAGTGCTACCCATCTGTAGGAGAGAGCATGCAAATTCAACCAAAATGGTCATGTTGCCTGAGACTCATAAACAAAATCCTGTGATAGAATAAAATAACCTTTTCAGGGCCCATCCAAAAAAAAACAGTAATTCATCTTCATCTGATGTCGATTGAAAAATAGATGCTGCATTGCATCCTCCATAATCTTTAATGGGCCCCACAGACTACAATGTTGTCCATAGACTTCAATGGGGCACATTCAACTCAATGGAATGCACAGGAGTAATTACACATGCTTCCCTCCAACCGGCTGCCATGTATCGTGCTCCTACGGCAGGGCTGCATCGGTTTGTCTTAGTCTGTCAATTCTCGGCTTGTCATACTCTTTGAATATATGTATTGTATTGTTGGTGCTATATAAATAAAAGATAATAATACAAATAAAAATGCATCTCTAACGCATATATATATACATATTTATATAACTGTGTGTGTAATCTCATGCGCTTCATAGTGTGTCCCTGAATGGCAGAAATAAAAAGTGGTCACCCTAGTTTTCAACCTTTTGCGTATGTTTAGAGCTGCAAAACGTCTACACTTCCATGTTTCTACTATATAGGTATTACTATGGGATCCACTGTCACATGGTTAGTTTAGCACATCAGCTGTATTGAGCAGTGACAATCACTGGTTTCCATATAAAAAGAGAAGCAAGTGCCTAGTGGACGTTATCCAGAACTATGAGAAAATGAGGCAATGTGTTTACATTATTCTGGAGGATACTTTGCCTCTCTGGCTTTATATACAGGTTTTAAAAGCAACACTTTTATTTATTGAGAAATTAACATTAAAAACGGGAAGAAATATTTTTGCTTCCGTACAAGTTTGGTATAAAAGCATTAGAATATCTGAATGTTTGACTGATGAGCTACATTATTTTAAATGACATATTGGCCCAAAGCCAAAGCCATCCTACAGCCATTTGTATAAATTGTGGCTTACCTACTGAAGGATTACAAAAATATATGGTGGCAATACCTACGTCTAGATCCATTAATATAGTTAAAATATGCCATCTTTTCTCCGGAAGAACTAGCAAGTGTCTGAAATACTGCCATCAATCAAAACAAATTCACTAAATATACAATTTAAATAGCAATAGAAAGAAAATATATCTATATCATCTGTCACGGCATCAAACATCTCAGTTTTTCAACAGGAGCCATAACTCAAGATTCTCAAGGTCTGCGGCACAAGATGATACATGATTGACTTCTCTTCCCATTGGGACAACCCTGTGGTCTCTGCTGGTTTATGAGAAAATAGCCGCCGGCATACATTTTTTAGTATTTTATATAAATTGTTTATGCATTTACAGAAAAAGTGAGATATGAACTGCGCAGGAATCACTTTTAAACTTAAAAAAACAAGAGTCATTATCTGGAATATGAAATTGTAGATACAAATAAACTAAGGAATTCAAAAGCCAGTTTCCAGAGTTTAGACCCACCATAGTTCTATTTTACATATTGTGTGCGGTGTTACACTGAGTCCTCAAGGAGTTTACGTGAATAGATCTTAGAAGAAAAAAATAACCAAGAAGAATATATTATCATTATCACTTTAGAATCTCAAGTCATAAGGAATATTGTACTGCTTTGACTCTAACTCTCTGAATACCAAAGTGTATCAGATAAAGAGTTTTTTTTAATCTATTTTGATTTCGTTTAATGTAACACACAGGCAAGTTAGACTCATACATGTCTTAAATGTTCAAAAATGATAACACAGTTTAAGTATTAAAAAAAAATAAAAAAAAATCAGGACCAAAGCATAAGAAAAGACAGTCATTCTGTAAAATAAGTCACTGCTTCATAGAAGATTTTAAGACTACCAGTGAGATAGGAGGGGTTTAAAATATAAGAAGATAAACCCATGAAAGCCATGGGACTCATCCAGTATGGGATTGAGGGTTTAAAGCTCAAAGATACCCTCAGGGTGAACAGATCTTTTGCAGATTATATGATGTCTGCCAGTCGGCTGAAGCAAGTTGATTTACTACTGAACACTAGTGATCACAAGTGGATGGTTTTCACGGGAAGGGGAGCTTCCCTATAGAAGGAGTGGAACCCAGTGGCAGAGAACCAGATAAATAAATAAATGGCCCAGAGGGTAGTAACAGACAAGGGCGTGAGAGATATTGTGGTCAGTCCAATCTGTCAAGGCAGGCAATGGAGATGCAGGGTCAAAACAGGAAGCCAAGGGTCAAAAGCCAGGGAATCCAATGATATGGGGAATGAAGATTATAACACTTTGGCAGCAGAATAAGGAACAGGCTAGGCTTTAACCCCTTCGTGACAAAGGCTGATTTTACTTTTTGTACCCTTCGTGACAATGGCCGTTTTAACATTTCTGCGCTGCTCGTGTTTAGCTGTAATTTTCTTCTTTCCCGTTTACTGAACCCACACACATTAGATATTGTTTTTTTCAGGACAAGAACGCTTTCTTTAGATGACATTGTTTTGATTGTAGCATATTATTTACTATTAACTTTTTAGTTGAAAAATCTTTTACTCATCTATAAAAGGTAATGAAAAAACCTGCTAAATAGATTCTACTATTTGTCCTGAGTTTAGAAATACCCAATGCAATTTACCCCATCAAATCATATATTTTTGAAAACTAGACAGCCCAGGGTATTCCAAATGCTGGTATTTTAACCCTTTCCAAGCACTAATTCTACCATCAGCCTTTGTCAAACTTTATGGTAGTAATTTTTTTTGCATTTGTTTTTGCACACACATTTTACTTCAGGTATGAATAAACAGGTTCTGATATATGTCACTATCATAAAACACCCCAATATGTGTTTAGCAACATCTCCTGAGTACAGCGATACCTCACATGAATGATTTTGCCTGGCTGTTTTGGCCACATTTGGGGCATGCGCATTTTCAATGTTGAACTTTGGCGTTTGGCGATCAGCTGCCCATGTCCTATTTGGTACATCTTTGAGCCGGGCCATTTCAGTATGCCCAATAAAGCCATATATTTTTGAAAACTCCCCCCAGAGTATTTCAAATGCTAGTATTTTAACTCTTTCCATGCACCATATCTACCACCAGTCTTTGTCAAACTTTGTGGTAGTCATTTTTTTGCATTTGTTTTGTCACACACATTTTACTTCAGGTATGAATTAAAAGGTTCTCGTATATGTCACTATCACAAAACACCCCAATATGTGTTCGGCAACATCTCCTGAGTACAGCGATAGCTCACATGAATGATTTTGCCTGGCTGCTTGGGGGCAAAAGGGCCACATTTGGGGCATGCGCATTTTTCAATGTTGAACTTTGGCATTTTGCAGTAGTATTTTTTTGTGTGTATTTTTCCCACACACACCTACTTTATGTATGAATTTACAGCTCCTGGTTTATGCCGCTGTCACACGACACCCCAATATGTGTTCAGCAACATCTCCTGAGTACAGAGTTGTCATTTTTGGGGGGAACTAAAAGGCCACATTTGGTACGTGTGCATTTTTCTAATTGGAAATTAGATGTGTGGCCATCCTTCCCCCCGTGTTATTTGGGACATTGTTGAACCCGGCCAATTCAATTTACCCCATCAAATCATACATTTTTTAAAAGTAGACACCCCATGGGCATTTAATATGCCAGTATTTTACCTCTTTCCATGCGAGAATTGTTTTAAGCTAATATGCTAATTTTAGGACTTGCTGACAAAAATATATTTTTTATATATATTTTATTTTTTTTGCCTTTTTTAAGAAAAATTTAACATTTTTTTTCAACTTGAAGGTTCCCCTGATAGTGACATCAGTGGGAAATTATTTTTACATTTTACAGGTTTTTTTACTATTTTTTTCTAATTATTATTAATTTTTTATTTTTTTTATTTTTACCAATCACACTGTGATTAGAAAGCTGGGCTCCATTGACTTGCATGGTTGAATGCAGTACCTGTATTCAACCTGCAAGTGGAGCCAGAGTTCTCTAGAGGGTCTGGAGACCATCTAGCGAACTTTTTCGTCTTTATTGTTTTTTTTACCGGAGAGGTCACAGTCCATCCAGAGGTAAGTGTTTGGTGTCGCTGGATGCCTCCTGATCGAGGCATTCCAGCGACACCATTTAAGTTTAGGAGGTGATCGTTGATCGCCTCCTAAACGCTTTCAAAACGGCCGTCCGCCGCCATACAATGTATGGCGGATGTTGATGCCCCGGGGAGGGGCCAGAGATGGCCTCTAGTGCCGATCGTGGCGTTGCTAAATGCCTCGAGGTCGAGGCATTACAGCAACGCCGTTTGGGTGCAGAAAGCGAAAGTAGATCGCTTTCTGCACCCGTTTAAAGACGTGCCGGTCCTGGCACGTCAATTGTCGTTAACGACTTGATTTTCCGTGACGTGCCCGGACCGGCAATTGTCATCAAGGGGTTAAAGCCCACAGGAGCAAGGAATGCCCCTGTTGTCCAGGCAACGCAGGAGTGGCTGATCTCTGGGAACCTAAGGAATCTGCTGCAGGCGGCGGTGTGTCTATTAGACACTCCCATCGCTGATGAGAGCAGCGGAGACATGATGCAATGGCGCCCTTCGTGTACCCTGATGTCCGGGGGATGAACTGCATCCTCATATCCTCACAATGGACCTCAATACAATTGGAAGTCCCAAACGATCCCAGCCATAATAGGTGTCACAGACTTAATTACAGATTGCGTTAGGCTACTGTTAATATTTTATATTTAGAGTGGTCCCTTTTCCTTTCGCTGAAGTATTAGGGCTTTAGGGTATCTTAAATGATATTTTTTTAATCACACGTTTCATCCTTAAAGTGCCAAGGACACCTCTTGGCACCCAAATAATGTAATGTGGGCATTTAGAGTAAGGGTTGTTTTTTTAATTCACTAAACTTTCTCGACCCCATGGAAGAAAAGATGGAGGGAACACACCTTCAAAAGTTTAATTGGACACCAACCTCCAAATCCACGGGTTACTCACTTTTTTCAATTAGTGTCACCTCACTACAGAAGAATACATGTGCACATATGTACTCTGTGATGACTGTGATATGCATTCTTCTCCAAGGGCAATGCACGTTGAGAACGGTGAACATGGGAATTTGCTGCTGCAAGCTCATATTTTGTTTAACTAACTAGCATAGTATATATAATTATAGAGTGCTGTCAGAGTCAGTAGCACAATAGGTAGAGAGTGAAAATTAATACTAGCCGACAATATATTAATCGACAATAACATTACCACGTTAAGACATAATAGCTAAGAAGGGTAAGACTGTTGTACTCTACTGAGGTTACACTCATGTATTGCATATATAATCTTAATATAAGATGCATCTAGATTTCATTTACAAAAGTTGGTAATTTTAGCCAATTCAGCCATTATTGTAAGAAAAGATTCCTGAGGTTGGTCCATAACACATAGTTAACTTGTTAAGATGAACTCATCACGTCAACTTGTAGTTTAGTAAATACACCCAAAGGTAAAGCTGAATAGCATACTCCATCAGCTAAAAATTATTATATATAGCTTTAACTAAGTGTTCTATAAAGACACATTTACACCTTACAAATTGTTTAATACTATCCAGATGACAAAAACAAGTGTTCTTTATTAGATTAAGAGGGTGTATGACGTAAAAAAGGTTTTATGTAAACAAATCTAATTTATAAATGACTTGTTAAGCACTTGACAAAACACCTCTGGCACAAAGGGGAAGTAATTGCAGCTCCAGAATGGAGATTTATAGAACTGTCGCGCATACAGAAAAGCTTCAAATTAAAGCGCCAGAGGAGTTCAGAGGCTGTGACAAAATGCAATCCAAAATGTGTCAGCTGGTTAGATTATCCTATGTGAATCAAGGCTCTGTAGGAATCGCACTTAAACCATATTAACAGAGTGGAAAATGACTACAAATGTTGAGCAACATTGTTATAAGCAATATTTACACGAGGGTTAGGAACTGAAGTCTTCAGGTCGCTCTCATCACTCAAACATTTGGCTGACTGAAGTTGATTATACTTAGAAAAAAATAAAATAAAGGAACCAGGTAAGGATTGTCAAAGATCGTCCGAGGGTGATGGGAATAAAGAAGCAGTTTCCCAGTGCTATAGAGAAAACTGCCAGAATCGTGTTCCAGTAATAGGGTTTTGAGTGGTAATTCAATGACCGACGTACAAAGGCACACTTCCTGCCTCTGGGCAATGCGTTTTAGCAAAGCCGTAACAAACAGGAACCTGTCATCTGTGAGTGTCAAGGAGTATACATTCTGGCAAAGTACTCGGGGATTTGCTGTATATATATATATATATATATATATATATATATAGTACAATTAGTATGATTATTATATATTATAATAATTATTTTATTTATATAGAGCAAGGCACATTGATGCATGTGGGGGGTGTAGCGGCCGGTCCGTGTAGTCAAATCCAACAGACGAGCTTCTGTAGCTCAAGTTGCTGAAAATGTTAATTCTGGTTCTGATAAAGGTGTCAGAACACACAGTGCATCGCAGTTTGTTGTGTATGAGGCTGCGTAGCCGCACACCAGTCAGAGTGCCCATGCTGACCCCTGTCCACTGCAGAAAGAGCATAACGTGGTGGTCATGTTATGGCTGATAGGTGTGTGTGTATATATATATATAAATATATATATATATATATATTTATATATATATTGTAACTGTTCCATTAAAAACATATATCATAGTACAAGAAAATAGAAGATATTATTTCCATTCAATAATTCCATTAATCAATACTCACTCTCAGCACTATAAGTAAGTTATTGACGTTTATAGCAATTGTATATATTACAATACAAACTAACACTTTTATATATGCTTCCTAAGTACTGTGATGATTTTTCTGAATTATTCAACAATACCCAATTCTAATACTGATTTATTGTAACAAGAAGCCTTAACACGTGTACTCAGGGCAACCATCCAAATTAGATATTTTTGTCTACTCAAACACTAAAATAAATGCTATCTGTCTGTTATATGTTGTAAACAGAATTACATCGCAATGCTAAATAAACCTTTTTTACAGAAAATACCTTTCTCTTCTGCAATGGTAGCGATATAAAGATTCCATATCACAATGGCAGCCCAAAAGACATTATTATGCATGCACACCATATTACATTTAGAGACTTGTTCCCAGCCTTGCTCATTTTTCTAAATGGTTTTATTTCTATAATCTTATTTATATACCGTATGATTTATGGCCACAGCAAACGTTCCTGAGTAAGAACCTTGTAAATGGCCAAATGATTTCCTTTTTATAGCTTTGTTATTTGATTTTATTTATAAAGTAAATTCAAGTCCATCAATTACTAAAACACGCAGCAGGAACAAAATTTGTTTTTACAGATTATACCGTATTTGCTCGATTATAAGACGAGGTTTTTTTCAGAGCAAATGCTCTGAAAAATACCCCTCGTCTTCTAATCGGGGTCGTCTTCTAATCAGACCTCAAATAGAGGTCTGATTAGGAGACTAAGATCCAGATCCCCGCACCGCTGCAGGGGACCTGGATCCTCCTGTCTCCCCCCCCCACACACACACACACTTACCGGTGCTTCCTGCTGTATTGCCGGGGCAGCGGGTTGACGTCTACGCGATCCGCGTAGACAACGTCCGCTGCAGCCGGAAGGAGGTGTGGCTAGCAGCGGGGGTTGTCTGCGTCCGTCGCGTAGACCTTCCCCGACTGTCAGAGATCAGTGCCACACCGGTGCAGGGAACTCTGATCTCTGACAGCCGGGGAAGGTATCCGCGACGGACGCAGAAAAACCCCCGCTGCCAACTCCACCTCCTTCCGGCTGCAGCGGAAGGCGACGTCAACCCGCTGACCCGGCTGGAAGCACCGGTAAGAGAGGGCTGAGGGGAGAGAGGGGGGAGAGAGTGTGTGTGTGTGTGTGTTAGTTAAATGGGGGTATAGGGTGTGTGTGTGTGTTAAATGGGGGCATAGGGCATTTCTGGAGTGGCGTTAAGGGGGCATTTAATAGAGCACTCTGCCTCCTGAAATGCCTTATACCTCCCTATATGCCACTCTGCCCCATAATATGCCTTTTAACCCCCTAAATGCCAGAGTTGCATATAGGGGTATAAGGCATTTCTGGAGGCAGAGTGCTCTATACAATGCCTTTTAACTCCCTTAATGCCATTCTGCCTCCTGAAATGCCTTATACCTCCCTATATGCCACTCTGCCCCATAATATGCATTTTAACCCCCTAAATGCCAGAATGGGATATAGGGGTATAAGGCATTTCTGGAGGCAGAGTGGCACATAGGGGGTCAAAAGGCATACCATGGGGCACAGTGGCATATAGAGGGTTAAAAGGCATATCATGGGCCACAGTGCCATATTGGTGTGGCAAGCCTGGGGGCAGATGTGCGTAACTGGGGGACAGGCTGGAAAATACAAGAAATAAAAACAAAAAAAATATTTTTCTCAATCATAGCTTTTATTAAAAAAAATAGTTTACATGAATTAACATTTACTGGTAAAACTTTTTTCCTTTGGGGTCGTCTTATATTCAGGCTTTTTCTTTTTTTCCTACGTTAATATTCAGATTTTGGGGGGTCGTCTTATAATCAGGGTCGTCTTATAATCGAGCAAATACGGTATATATATATATATATATATATATATATATATATATATACACAGGCAATATATATATGCTGTATGTTTATAGCTTTGTTATTTGATTTTATTTATAAAGCAAATTCAAGTCCATCAATTACTAAAACATGCTGCAAGAACAGAATTTGTTTTTATAGATATACTGTATATATATTTAACACACTGTTGTTTATGCCTTTTGGTGTTGCTGGATACCTTGATGTTGAGGCATTGCAGCAACACCAGCTGAGCAAAGAAAACAATCATTGATTACGTCCATTGTTGTTAAGAGGTTGGAGTTCTGTGACATGCTTGGCACGTCAATTGTCATCAAAGGGTTAAAGCCAAAGTCTCACAGGAAAAATATGTTTCTCCTGGAGTACAAAATTCAGTGCTGTATAGTGTAATCTAGGTTAACTTTGACAAAAACTTGGTTTACCTTATTTTGTACCAACAAACTCTCTTTATCTGCAGACCTGTAGGCTGGCATTGTTGGTGACTTTTCCTCCACAAACACAACACTGATCTGACTCTATAGCAACGGTAATGAAGTCCGTTCCCCCCTCGTTGGACAGAGTGTTAGGCTGGGTGATTCAGATTGATCATTCTACTGTTTACCACATGTGATATGATAAAGAGTCAGGGTATTTGATAGACTAGGCGAAGGTAACAGAGGTACAACAAATTTACTAATATGCTAATATGCAGCAGCCTGAAAAAATCATATTATGCAAAAACTGGGACTGTCTCTACAAAGAAAACGTCACACTGCTTGAAAAACTTAAATTTAACCTGATACTATTAATAAAAAGCTGTAATTTAACATTCTAAGGTGGATTCTTTGATTTGCTCTATATTTGCTCTATTTCAGCATAATTTAAAATGGTTATGAAAAAATATATTTGTGATTAGTGTCACTAACTCATACCCCCACCCCACAACATTTCAGATGTCCAAATCGGGACACCTTGTTGTGAGATTTAGCATCAGGCAGGTATGGGCCAGATATTGGAGTGTGCAGGGAAGGAGGTCTCGCCACCCATCCACCTTACCCAAAGAGCCTCAAGGGTAGGAACTGTAATGGGCGTCTGTGCTGTAATGGCACACATGGTCATGAATTTATACAAAACTTCTTTCTCTGAGATCTGCACCTTTCTCTTAATAAATGCTGAGTGTATGTACATCTTGAATAACCTACCTTGGACTTCATTCAGCAGATAAACAATGGATCCTCTCTTTCCTTCCTCAGACTCTATACAACTACTCTGGCTCTGAAACACACCCACAGATTAAACATCAACCGGACGAGGAATCTGCAGACCTGCAGCCACGTTCCACAATGTAGTAGCTGACGGCCTGACACAGATCTCCATTGATTTTACAGCTCTCCGCTCCTCCAGTCAGAGAATATCAGAAAATCTCCTCGAACAGCCCATCATCCCCAGTGCCCACAAAAGCAGGACAGTGAGGACAGCAGGACAATAACTCCATATAGCTATTCGATTGCGAATAAGTGCTTACATTTAATATTGAAAACACTGTTGTAGAACCATAACAATTTATTTTTATTAAGTTATTTTTTTATTAGATTTTTTTTAAAGTATGAAAAACAAGAGTTTGATTTATCTGCTGTAACAGAAACCTTACCACTATAAATTATATCTTAAAACACTGACAACTACTTTCATGTTTTACGTTCATTTTTCCCATTTAAATGCAGATAACTTTCTGTTAAGTAAAAGCTAGAATTTTTTGCTATTAAAATGCTAATCAGAACGTTAACTTAGAAATGGTTTCAGAGAAGAAACTCAGGTACGATAGTTTACTGCACTCCGACAACACTTAGTCTTTGTGGCTTTTTCAATGAGAATGGCGCCATCCTCTTAGAAAACTACAGCTGGAAGACATGTTTTTTTTATTTTAACATGTCAGAGTCTCTCCATATTTGTTGACATGTTTTTATTATTTTTTAAGGTAGGCTTATCTGAGTGAGAAGAACATTTAAAAAACATAGATGTGCTAGGCACGGTATCTAGCCCCTAAAGGCTTTAATTGGTTTAAAAAATTTGTTGTCTCTTGAGACCCAAAAAAGTTGTGTAGTGAATGATAAATAATATAGGTGTATACACTCCATTTAGAACATACAACGCTGAGTATTTTCTAGGGGATGTGCTTGATTATAAGACTTTTGTTTCTGAAAAAACTTAATTTGGAAATTCCACCTCACCTAATCAAGGTTGTTTTTTATTCAGACCTCACTTCCACGCCACCGATCCTCCAATAAATCACTTCCGCCACCTACTATAGCCCCCCAGACATATTATATATGCATGCTTGTGTGCATTTAAAGGCTTGCCAGACCCTGCTTGGACCGCTGACCCCCCCCCACCCCGCTTGCATTGTGATCAGCAATTCAAGTCTATGGAACCTTTCTTGCTGAACACATTGTGATCAGTGCTGGGGAGATCAGAGGGAAGAGAATGAGAAACAAAAAAGTAAAAGGGAAAAAGTGTTATTTTGTTAAATGAAAAATAAAATAAATAAACATACGGTAAGCTTGGTGATATGAGCAAAATATTTATAGGAGATCCCTAAAGGGATTTATATCTATATTGGATGGATAACAGTGCAGGTAAATAAATAATATTTAAAAAAATATGTAAAAAAAAGCCTTTACTTCCCATTGCTTTAGCACTGCATGTAAAAATGATAACCCCCTGCGAAGTTTTCCACACCCAAACATCTTAAGCCAGAAGTACTAAAAATAATACCCTATATGGTACTATTTAAGGATGGTTGTGGTCCTCTAGAACATACAAAAAAATATGTATGTAGAGTTTGTCAGTAATCATGGGATCTTGTTTAACATAAATTGCAAAAAAAAAAATATTTTAGTATAGGTATTTTACATACTAGCAACCCTACCAACCATCACACCCAGTCATCACACCTTACACCCATCTTTTAGTTCTCTCCCTTTCACTCTCCTACTCTGCTTTTGTTCTGTATATTCCTCTACCTTCTGTCTCTCCATCACTTACTGTAACCATCATATATTCACTTCTCTTTTTTCGTTCTTCTCTCAAAAATCCTCTGAGGCTCTTAATGTATGGTAATTTCTTGAATAAACAAAGTCAAGCTCTTTTGCAGTAGCAAAGGATGATATTTAGGTTCTCAGACATTAGGTCCAACATAACTGTAGCCTCAGTGGAAACCATCACACATTATGTGCACTACGTTTTGTATTATGGTCTAGACCAAGCCGCAAAACCCATAAATGATATTGCATGCACCATTATTACTTAGATTCCGCCCTTTTATTGCCGCTCATGCAGCAGATCCCATATTTTAGTGTGTGGAAGTATGGCAAAATAACATGTGGCCACGTGTTTCCAGCTGGCACCTGCACATATGTTATTTAATAGGCCACTCTCCTTAAATGATAATATTTTTCACAAAGGTTTAATCATGAAAATAGCAAGATAATCACCAAGGAGATGGGCTTCAAAACTACATGCAAACCATCAAAATATCCTTCAATGCAAATTACATTTCTAAAGTAGTAGTTAAAGCAAACGCTGTCTTTATAGTATTAACGTACAAAACTCATATATAATAAAAATCTCATATCCAAAAAAATCTAACATAGTAAAACTGCCAGCCAGCGCTGTCATAGAAACGATATCACCAGTTTGCACAGTGATATCACCATCTATGACAAGACTGAAGACTCAAACAATCCATGCAATCAATTCTGTTAATAAGCATATTCAATTTCACTGAGCTTGGTCTTTTTACAATGGCAAATAAATTGAGGATTTTTGTGAACTAATCCTTCTGAAGTTGGCAAAGTACTGGTGTGTTAATTAAAAACAGTAAGGGGTATACTTGGATTGGTTCTTATTTTTCTTGCCATTGACATCTGATAGTAATCCTTAAACCACTGGCTTTTGAAACTGAAAAATATAAATTTATGTTAATTGTTATATATAAATGTACTTTTGTTTGTGTTAGTACAAACAGTTGTTTTGGAGATCAGAATATTTCTTAAGCTTTCTAAAAAAAAAAACCTCTTTGTGGTATTAGGAGACAGTAAAAGCAAAACATATTGCATTATATTTAAGGAGTCCTAATGCTAACAGCTTGTTAAGGGAGTAAGTACCATGTGAAAAAGCTTAAATTTCTAATGCAACACATCTGTTTTACACAAGCATAAGAGTACAGTATAATTCCATAAGTATTTCAATTTTGCACACAGCTTTACCTTTTAGTAACTTAGATACAAAATGGAAAACGCTTACTATATTGTAACATTAAAAGTAATGACGTGACCTGGCCAGTCTATCTTTAATGGAGCACTGCATCGGTGCATCCCTATTTCCATCTTACATACATATTGGGGGCGCAACTCAACATGTGCAAGAAGCAATGGCATTCCGAGAAGGCAAAAGTTTTATTTTCTAACGGTGATAACTAAACTCCATGTAAATCAGACTGCAACATGTGTTAACATTTAAAATACAACCTAATACAGTTATTTAAAGGCTAAACACTGCATCTGCGTATGGTAGGTTCATAAACCTTTTAAAAGTACTAACTTGTCCTTTTCTTAATACAATGGGTGGCATAGATAAGTCTGTACAGTCTTTCTAAAGCAAATTTGCCTTTGCTGCCAACTTGACTGGACAGTGAATTAGCCCAAATGTAATGAGCTCATTAATGTAGGTAATGAGACTCAGGCCAGAGTCACATATCATACCTACGCAGCGACCTTGAAAGTCTGGCAATAGTCATCAATACCGGAGAGTTTTAAGGATTGAAGTGTGGAGCAAAAATAAAATAGCATGTATTTTTATAGTAAGAAATGTTACATCGCGGGGACAAATGAACTTCAGGAATCACCACAGAGACGTACAGGAAGGCAGACTGCTGTGAACAAATGTGAAGTCTCTAGGGGACGTGTACTTACCCGACAGCTGCCTGAAGCCTGGCCCCGGTGAGGACATATTGCTGGAGTAGCACCTGTGATGCACAACATGGGGCAGGGTAGACCAGAATCTCTTCCATCCGTTTTCTTTCCTCTGATCTCCCCTGCGTCTTTGTGGTGATTCCTGAAGTTCAGTTGTTGACCCTTGGATTGTCTGACTACCCTCCTGCCTACCGATTCTCTACCTTGCTGTTCTGACCTATGCACCATACCTTGCTTGTCTACCTGCTCTGTGTACCGACCTTGGATTTTCTGACTACCTGTTAAGTGTTCTGTACCCGGCTGTGGCTCACACCTGGCATCCAGTGCCACCTGTCCTGGAATTCTACCTGCAGTATTACCCATTCCAGTATCTGGTTATTTCAGTGCCTATTATACCTGCCTATACCTAAGCCTCCATACTGTTGGGATCATTTAAATCCTTGTCCGCTTATGTTGGGACTTAACCTCTTGCTTAGCTAAAGCACGGAAAAGAACAATTTTGGGATACACCTGTGTTGTGTCTGTAATTGTTTGATATCGATTAGAGCAGAGCATTTTGTGTATTTTTTTAAGAGAAGATCAAAGGGTTAAACAATAGATGATTTACACAGCCTTTTCTGTTCATATTTACCAATGGTGCCAATAGTATATAAACATCCCCTCCAACTTCCCATGCACCAAACAACTCCAACCCTGCCAGTTCTATTTTATGGTTTATTTTTCTTTATTGGGCTCCTTAAACTACAATAGCATAAATGCATGTGAATAAAAAATAGGCCCTGAGGTAAAACAGCAATACCAAAAATGAGTGTAAGGTGCTGACAAAAGGCCTAATAAAATATTAGTGTTTCCCCCTTACATAGTCTTATGTGTGAAACACTCAGCCTAAGGGCCAGGAGTAAGAATTCATGTCACAGACAGGCTTATTAAAAATAATAATGGATGACTTGGCATCAGGTAATACTCATAGGCCATTATTCGCTTCTGGAAACTGTTCAAGTTTAGGAGAGAGCGAAAAAAAAAGGTGCGCTATGGAGCATATCATAAACACTGTCAAATTAATTAGCATTTATCCTTGGATTAAATGCAAGCTTGACTCAGCAGGGACTGACAACTATTACGACACGCCATGTTTTATTCATGGCTTATCAACTTTTGGCAACTGCAGGAAAGATAATAATGTATCAACAAGTTTAGTTTAATGTGAAATAAGGGACAAGCGATGATGAGGCCCTTTTTATCATTATTTTCAAGTACAGTTTTATTTTTCCCCTTCTGTCTCCTGTTATTACTACACCTTGGATAAACCAAGAAAAGGAACATTTGGTATTGTAGAAAAATGCTGCCTGGAACAATATAAATTTGGATTCTGGTATGAAAACATTTATCTTTTTTTAATTATACCGTATTTGCTCGATTATAAGACGACCCCCCAAATCTGAATATTAATTTAGGAAAAAAAGAAAAAGCCTGAATATAAGACGACCCTATAGGAAAAAAGTTTTACCAGTAAATGTTAATTCATCTAAACTATTTTTTTTTAATAAAAGCTATGATTGAGAAAAATATTTTGGTTTTATTTCCTTCTATTTTCCAACCTGCCCCCCAGTTATGCACATCTGCCCCAGAAATGCCTTATACCCCCTTTATGCCACTGTGCCCCATGATATGCCTTTTAACCCTCTAAATGCCACTGTGCCCCCATGATATGCCTTTTAACCCTATATGCCACTGTGCCCCATGATATGCCTTTTGACCCCCTATGTGCAACTCTGCCTCCAGAAATGCCTTATACCCCTATATGCCACTCTGGCATTTAGAGGGTTAAAAGGCATATTATGGGGAAGAGTGGCATATAAGGAGGTTTAAGGCATTCAGGAGGCAGAGTGGCGTATAGAGGGTTAAAAAGGTATTTCTGGAGAAATGCCTTATGCCCCCCATTTAACGCTCGCCTGTCCCCCCCCAACTTACCGGTGCTTCTGACTTCCCTGTCATGTAGCCGGGGCAGCGTGTAGATCCCACGCACTTACGCTGCAGCCGGAAGGAGGCGTGGCTAGCAGCGGGGGTTATCTGTGTCCATCGCTCAGACCTTCCCCGGCTGTCAGAGATCAGAGTTCCCCGCACACGTGCACACTGTCATGGCGGCCAGGAATCCCATACCCAGCAACTGCGTACGTCACGCTAGGGGGCGAGTCCTCCCGCTTTTTATCTGATTGGCTGATTATTGCCTGCAGCTGTTTGGCACCAAATTTAAACCCCCTGCTCACTCTAATCTGAGCCCTTGTGTGGTACAAACGTTATTGCTGTCTCAGTGTGTTATATTCTGATTTACTGGATTCCTGACTCCTGCTTTGTTCCTGACTACTCTCTGATGGCCGCCTGGATTGACTTTGGATTGCTTTTTGGACTTTGCCTGTTTGCTGCCTGCCTCGACCTTGGACTGTGACCTGTTTATGCTATTGGAACTTTCCTGCTGTTGTCCCACAATTCCTCCTGCTACTACCCGTCCTGATATCCCACCATTCTGCAAACGGTCGAATCGTTACAGCAGGAAAGTTGCAGTTTCACTTTGCATCATAAATGGCCAATCATAGTGAGCTTGAGATTCATTGAAAGACATCTCACTCATTGTGCAGCCCAAGGGTCAGCAACAACAAGCCTAAATGCTTTGGACAATTCATTAAATGTCCCATAGGCATCACTGACCGCTGTAAAACCTGTCATGGACACCGGATCCCATGCAACAAATGTAATTTTCCTAAAAACCTATGAGCAAACTCATAATTTAACAATTTTATGTAATATATAAACCTATTTTAATTTCCAAATACCATAGCTCCATTGAAGGACTAGTGAATCCTTCATACCCATACCAGTTTTTTATCACTGGGCAAAAGAACCTTTTTAAGTCCTATTCCTACAAACTAGGATTGAATGATAGTAAAAGCATTAAAGAGGTATGAAAGGGTCATCTAAACGATGTGAGTGTACAAAACATTTCAAAACTGATATAACTGAAGAAATGTATTTATGGAATCCTATGCATACAATGTTGGAAAAGGATGATTTAGATGCCTGTTATGATCTAGGTGAATGCAGTGCAGATATCTCCCAAATATAATATTTGTAATATCTCTGCCACTCCTGATTTATGATTCCATCTCAGCAAAGGAAATGATTGCATTGTATGCCAGATCATGCAGTTAAATTGTTTTATTCTGAAACATGGTGTTTATATTATTAAAACTATTTCAGTGTCATAACAGTCAGAGTGTAATCCACATGCTCCCTGCAAGGTCCCAGTTGTATAACTGTACTTTGAAGACAATATACGTGATCCATCATTCATTTAAAAAGCAGTTCTTCTTACATCTTTCAATTCATCCTTTAATCTGCTGTACCAGTTCCCAGGCATCAAATGATGACTGATAAAGAGACAGTCAGCAAACTTTTGTAACCTGTAGATTAACTATTGCCTTTGTGGAAGACAGAACTGAAATGTTTTCAGCAGGTTAACCGGTACCAGTACGTCCAAAAAACGCATCTCAAGAATCCCCTATGGACGTACCGGTACGTCCAAAAAATGCATCTCAAGAATCCCCTATGGACGTACCGGTACGTCCTGCCCTTCTTGCAGCGTCCATGGGGACTTGCATAGAGATCACAGTGTGATCGGTGCAGGGGGGAAAAATGAAACGAAGAAAATTTTTTTTTCGAAAAAAGTAAACAACTCGTGGATCTATTAACACACAAAGTCGCTTACAGTGGGGTAGTTTAAAATATTTTAAATAAACCTGTAGGAAAATTGTTTCCATTCCATGCCTCGTCCATGCCCCTCAACTCATGCCAGGCATAAGCTATAGCGAACATTACTTATAGAAAATGCAATGTATCCTCTTACCCATGGGGCTACCGGGCAATGAGTGGTAATTTAAAACCTGCTGCTTTCTGCCACAGATGGAATTACTTATTTTTACGTCAGTTTTCCACATTTTCCATTAGGGTTTTTCCCCACATATTTTTGCACTGGCCTGTTTCCATGGCGCAGGAATAGGCATAGTCAGTGTGTGCCATCTGTACTGCTGGGTACATCAGCAGCTTAATGCATCAGCTATGAAGGTGAAGGGTCCTTTATCTGTGCTTGTGTACAACAACCTAGTGTCTGACTGTACATTACATGATAATGAGTTTTGCATTTCTGTGTTGGTGGGTACCCCATTCCATCATACTTCATGGCAGGTGAGTGTGTAAACATAGCGTACCTACAACATTAACCCCTTCTGTATGTCTGGATTCCATTTCATAGATTCTTATTCATCTTCTACTAACACACCACATTCTGCACTTATACTGAACTCTGCATCATTTGTCAACCAGGATTTGGAACATAGCAAATCATTTCAATTTACATCCTGTAATTACAAGTAAAAGCATGCTCTCCAAGCCACCAAATCTCTGTTAACTCTAATAAGGAATTAATTAACAAAGATTAGCACCCATTTTATCTAACAAGACTCCATAAAAACTTAGACAAGATCATAATGACATGCTATCAAGATGCATTAGAGATTACAAGATCTAGAGTTGGGCTTCCATAGCAGAAGGGCTGATCTACTTGCAATACGATTTACCAAGGTTTTAAAATGTCAAGGTAGCCTAAGTACATACAAAATACTCAAGACTCCTCTTTTTAGCAAATTAAAGATGCATTATAATAGCAACTAAGATCCAACTGGTCCAACCTTAGAAATGACAACAGTCCAACAATCTTATTTTCCTTTTTAAGGGAACCAAACACATGCAGTACCTATAGCATGTCTTCAATCTGCCTGCTGAATATCCCTAAATGTACTTCCATAACAAATACTATCTGTTAACTGACCTCATGGCAGGAAGCTGGCATCATGGTATATATAATGTATATTACAATTTTAACTTTTACATTAGTATAAGAGTTCCCTCTGTGTTCAGAAGCTATTCAAGTCAATGGAGAGAAGTTGAAAGTTGCTAAATAGCAACACAAACACTTGAAGAAATCCACATACTGAGTGACCACTGAATTTAATCAAAAACTGGAAAACTATTCAAACTACTATTGCCTTTACCAATGTTTAACCTTCAGGGAAAGTTGCATGGCTGAGTCTGGCGGTGCTTCTAGTAGATGAACCAACCCTGGATAAGGTGGACTGCTGCATGTTTGATGCTACATTGCATACAGCAAGGTGGGAAGATAACATGCACTGTGTATAGGTTTTGTCAAGTTAATTTTACAATTATAATTGTAATTATATTTTGTTCATGAAACACCAACTTAAATACATATTTAAAAGATATCACGTACCTTTGTGAGAATAATTAGTTGATGCATAATCTAATGGGTGTAGTTAATGCATTTATAAATGCATGTTACACATTTGGTATATATAAAACATGTAAGCAAGATATTTCATTTTAGGTTGTGACAGTTGCTGCATAAATGTTACTTAACAAATATAACATTTGCAAATGAGCAAAATGACCAGGGAGCACATTTCTGATCACTTTGGGAGGTCTCCTTGCTGTGCACAGCTGAAAACACACATCAGTTTCTAATAAAGGACAATGCAGTATCCGTTGCCGAAGAAGATCAGCTTCCTCTCTGCCCAGTAGACTTCCAATAACAATGTATCATTATATTTATGTGTATATATATATATATATATATTTCTGGAGATAGAGCCCCTGGTGGCTCTGTGAAATTTGAACATGATTTTGAACGTCATGAGGGGCGGGAAGAGCCTCGGGGTCTTAGTGTCTGATCTGTCTCTTTTCCTGTCTCAGATTTCTTGGCCCCTGTGGAACTAGTGGGATAATTTTAGCAGAGAAGGCAATGTAGCAATAGTTGATGGTGGTGGCTAAAGTCATGGGAGACCCATTATTGGAATAGGAGATAGTAGGGTTCTATACAGGTCTATCCACCTACAACCACCCCAACTGAGAAGTTGTGCATACCTGGTCACCTTATAGTGAGTCCATAGGTGTGGTGCCTAGACCTCCTGTTGATTTAGGACAGTAAAGTACATTAATATGGCTCTTATGTTGATATATGAATCTGGAAATGTCCTGCTGCAGGGAGTCAATGACCAACCTTCGAACTGGTATCAGAAAGAGTATCTTTTTGAGTTCATCTTTACCGAGTATATCCTCCCCAGGGAGGAGATATAGTAAGGTCACCACTTATTAAGTCTTGTTTGAGTTGCTTGATAAGGAGCAGGTAATTTACCTTCTATAAGCAAGACATTTGCAATGGGATATTCAGTCCCAGGTATCTAAAGTGTGAGGATGCCTATTTAAATTTAAAGTTCACGGCTAGGAGCTTCTGTGGGCGGCGACAGGGAGATATAAAGCGCTTCACTCTTGAAAACATTAATTTAGTAAGCTTACCTAAAATTTTGTTAGGAAAGAAAGTATGCAGTGATGTAACCGTGATCAGCAAATAAGCTCAGTTTGTAAGTCTCCTGTAAGCGTGATGCCTTTTACGTCAATGGTATTTTTGGGCCAGCAGTTCCAAGAGGTGATAGTGATTTCTTATTGGGAATGGCTCAGAAATAGAGCCCAGTGTTGACACTTTAGCATATGGTTTCACATATAGGGACCAAACTCCCTGCAGGAACCTCTCTGGGAGCCCAAAATTTCACAAGGTCACCCAAATCTAGTTCTATCTGAACCTACTTCTCTAGGACCCAATGCATCCAGAGTGGTATAGAGTCTTGGGTCATATTGCATGCTTAGTCTCTTGTACCCCAAGCTGCCTGTTGGAGGGGCAGTTCCTTTACCCCACTTTCAGCTCTTTCAGCTCAAATAGCACTGAGGTGACCCCATTCCAGAGCAGGCCCCCCCCCCATCGATAGCTATTGTTAATAAAGGACTTTTTAAAGGAACAACGATAATAACAACATGGCTATTCCAAGAAGGCTGGGAAATTATAAAAAAATCTTGGATACTACGTGAACTACTTGTCTCATTCTTCCTAGATCATATCACAATGCAACTAAGCAACACTGGAATCTTGTCTTCCAGAAATACTACATCATTTCTTCCAACATATCTCCAATCCTCTGACAGTCATTTGTATTCCTATCTACTTTATCAAAAGTAGTCTTGTCGACTTCAGCATGTCAGGTTCAAGATTTTATTTCCAGTCACTGTTGAGGAATGAGATCCGACTGGCTCCTCCATTAACTGAAAATCATTTTCTTTTTGTTCAGTTCATGAAGTTTGTTTGTCTGTAGTTGATGGTTTCCCAAACCAAAACCTGGAAACCCAACAGCCACAGACTACAATTCCCAGCATGCTCTGAAAAACACAGATGCATTTTTCTATCACAAGATGCCAATGCCTACATATACTTTTCTTGATTGCTAAGGTAAATAAAGCAAAAAGTCGTGCATTGCCAGTTAAGTAACAAATACAATTATAAGTAGATATGCTGACTTTCTAATGGATGTATGAATCTGAGGTGTGTTATATACATATATACCGTATATATATATATATATATATATATATATTTATTTTTTATTTTTTTTTTTATTTTTTTTTTCTAACCTCTATACTCTTCTTGCACTGGAAGTTAAGCAAAGCTTCCATCTGCCTTTCTGGCAGTTTTTACCACACTGCTGGTAACATGCCAGTCATAACCGTAAAAGCACCGGCCTACCTCTCCAGTTTTTAACTCTCACTGCTTACACATTTCCATTATAACCTTAGTTAAATAGAGCCTCAGAGTAGCTTTTTTAAAATTACACGGCAAAATTGTGACTTATTTGCGACATAAAGCACGCTGGGAGTTGTAGTTCACAGTAGTTGACCTGCCAAGCTTTATCTATCACTGCTGACATCAGTACATTTCCCTATTCTTCTCAGTCTCTCAGCAAAATCTGCTTTAAATCACATGGGTGAATCACATCCTAATTCTCATGCACCTCATGAATGCTGTACAGCAATCCTGCAGTATTTCCATTAACATCAAATTACACATGATTGATTTTCTGTTACCACCCACGATTCTATTAAAATACATTTATTTTAGAAAAGCTTTGGTTCAAACAGATTATCTCATTGATTCAGGACACTAATATGTTTCTGCCTATTCCTACATTGTTTTATGTCTGGTTAAAGAAATTTGTTGTGTTTGATCTCTGAATTTAACTTTCTTATCCGGCAAATAAAGCTGTAAGCAACAGGATACATCTATCCTCGTATTCATCGTGAACTTGCTCTATTCTATACATCTTTCAGACGATCTCTCAGAGTGTATATGTTCAGTGATGACTTCTGCTATATTTGCTATTTAATCAAACAAGAATTTTACAAGTGTATGTAGGAAAGTATCCTGAGGGACAGTAATATATAATTCTACCTTTCTGTACTCATATTACCTCCCTTGGGACCCTGTCAGATTTGCTTAGGATGCTTAAGGTATAGCAAGATATTGCTGGGCCTTGAGGAAATACTTATATCTCAGTATGTGTCTTTCCTTAATGTATAATCACACTAGGTAGTTGTCTAAGGCATATACCCCAACATTCCAGATGTCCAAATGGGGACACCAGTGTAGCTGGAGGTTGGGAGAGTCATGTTCAGACAGTGTATGCCATGGTTGGCTGTGGTGGGACCACCTTGCCACCACTCCCAAAGAGCCAACTTGCAGTACTTAGCTTCGGAGTGTTGCAAAGTAGCCGTGTGGTAGCTGCAATGTAGGTCTGCGCTACAGCTCCCTGGGCTGGTCAGGAGATATCAAAGGATCTCCCCTGCTGGCCCATGATCCCTAATGCCTGTAGTGTAAAAATACTCGCGCCTGCCCCATGAAAACCAGGACACTTGGGAGATATAGAGTTGGTATGGAGCACCACTGTCATGTGGTTCTTTCCTGTGTTAGCAAGCAGGTACATACTGGAGCTGGGCCAAACAAATAGTACCTGCCATGTTTGCCTCCTGTTGACACCCATCCAGAACTCACATGGCCAAGCATCACCTCCTGCTGACTCCTATAAGAAAAGCGATAGTGGTAGGCTTATTACCTTTAAACTGGGCTCATCCTTCTGAGCTGCACTTACAGCTTCTCGTTCTTCAACCACTAAATAAATTATATTTGTCAGTGGTACTCTATTGATAGTCTTCTCTCAAGTGTATTTGGGATTTATACATTATCCTTAAACTCGATTTGTTTTTCTATCTGAACAAAATCATGCCTGACATTTTTACCTGTGTTTTAGATATGTAAACTATATTTTTTTTCCCATAAAATTCATGCACTGTAATTTTACTAACTGATGTTTGTCAAATTTTAAGTTGTCCTCCTTGAAATATTGCTCCCATGAAAATACCTGCATCTTAAGTTACATAGCCATAGTGCAACAATTCCAATATCTAGAAGCTTCATATGGCCTACACGCTCCAATGACACAGGTACAACATAATTTTGTTCTCCATACCTTAAAAGTTAGGGATACTCCGGATCTCCTATTCTTTAAACTATGGATTTCTATTATTGTGTGCCTGTTCAGATAAATTAGCAGTTCCAGAGTCATTTATGGTATATGGTAACCATCTGTGATCCACCAGACCTCTGAATACACCCCCATATGTTCCCAGATGCATACTAAACTTTTACTCATAACGTCTCTCTTTTGGTATATACAAATGTATAAACTTTTGATATTGTAGATAATCTGTCAGCGTTTTATGTTATTGAAAGTCCTAATCAATCTGGCCTAGGGTAGCAGTTTGCCTTACTGGGTGATCTGGATACACACCAGCCAATGCTTAATGGGCCAATTTGGAAAATCACAGATATACCTTGTAATCCTGGTAACCAGTCCATATACACTATGGAGGAGCTTCCTTAAAATGCAGAACACGAGATATGATGTCATATTGTATACAGAATGGCGGCTTCAGAGGAAATTGGTGGGGGAAGTTGGGTTAATGGGTCAGACCTAGGGAAGCGCTCAATTAAAATACACCACTGACTCTAGCTGCTAAACTATAATATATACTGAGTAATCCTACTATGCAAATGGCTTTAACAAACACTGGATGATTACAAGTCGTATAACACTATTCTGGTTACCTAAACATCTTTTTTATGTCCTTCCTAAAAAATATACAACCCAAAAAATGTATTTAGCACATGCAGATTACTGTCTATTGTTACTGCGTACTGTTTCAATGTGGGCTTGAAGTTTGTCAGAAATTGCAGATTTCACTTTTATTTGATCTTTCTTCATCTGAGCTGAATTACAAATCTACTTGTAAATGCTGAACGTTCCACTGTGCAGCAAATTAAACTTTAGAATTCAGCTACTTTGAGTCTTTCATGTAATTTACCACAGCTGTTAGAAAAAACAAAAGAGAACAGAGTGAGAGCCACATGAAAAGATAATTCAAACTATACACTGGTTCTACAAAGCAAAAGTGCATATAACTCAATTATCTACAGGTTTAGGATATGATTTAAAATATTTCCATACAATTACAATGTTATAATATTGTGTTAATTTACATTATACTTAAAATAGTCAACACTCCTTAATTTCCTAGGTCTATCTGTAACATTTGTCATGGAGTGACAATTATCAATATGGTTGTAAAAACAAAAAGTGAATATTTTCAAGTTATTGAGGGTCTCAGGGTGTGTTCGGAAATCTCACATTGTTTCAAAATATGACTACTAGGAGCAGGTCATAAGGCACAGGATGTACAATGGCTCAATAACTCTACTACCACATACTCAACCTTTAAGATTAGTGTGTTCCCAAAGTGGATGAGGCTTTTCTGCCTGGCTTTATGGGAAGACAAACAAATGGATGGTTGCCTCTGACGTAATTATAACCAGGGTATTAAGGAGTAATTTTCATTTACAAAATGTTCAGGTGGCACTTTGTGAAGTAGACGACTTAATCTGTACCTTGAGGCACCACAATTGTTAGAAAATACAGAGCTGACGTGAATAACACTCATAATCTTGTTATCGTGGCACCTGTCAGTGGGTGGGATATATTAGGCAGCAAGGGAACATTTCGTTCTCAAAATTGATGTGTTAAAATGGGCAACCGTAATGATCTGAGCGACTTTGACGAGGGCCAAATTGTGATGGCTCGACGACTAGGTCAGAGCAACTACAAAACTGCAGCTCTAGTGGGGTGTTCAAAAGTGTTCCAAGTAAGGGAAAGTGGTGAACCGGCGACAGGGTCATGGGTGGCCAAGGCACACTGATGCATGTAGGGGGGCAAAGGCTGGCCCGTGTGGTCAAATCCAACAGACAAGCTACTGTAGTTCAAATGGCTGAAAAAGTAAAAGCTGCTTCCAATAGAAAGGTTTCAGAACACATATTGCATCACAGTTTTTTGCGTATGGGGCTATGTTGCCAGAGACCAGTCAGTGTGCCAATGCTGACTCCTGTCCACAGCCGAAAGAGCCTACAATGAACACATGAGCATAAGAACTGGACCATGGCCTGGTTTGATCATGTTTTCCTTTACAACACGTGGATGGCCGGATGCGTGTATCGCTTACCTAGACAATATGCGGAACTAGGATGCACCAATGGAGGCTCCACAGGACTTTATGGATCTGCTACTAACGTCTTGTTGCCAGATACTACAGCACTCCTTCAGAGGTGCCCAGAGGGCCCACACAATACTAGGCAGATGGTCATAATGTTATGAATGATTGGTGTGTGTATATATATATATATATATATATATATATATATATATATATATATATATATATATACACACACACACACACACACATCAACACAAGGTTGCACAGGGCCCAGTTATAAGCAAAGATGGCCCTGTATGGCACATCCTATGCAAACTATAAAGTATATTTGCCTTTCACCTGACAAATAACATCAGTTCAGGTATAAATAAATCAGTGTTTTGATAGTTTAAAGTACCCACTTGCTTTTGTCTATGTTCCATATTCCTTTAAAACTCGTACAGCCGTTGAACCAATGCTGTTTGCTTACAAGATGCTGGCTTTATTAATCTGTGTCATATCACTGCCTTCTGATGACCCTTTGTACCAGCTTTTACTTAATCTTATTGAAATTGATTTTTTGTGTCTTGGCAGGTGAAGATGCGAACTGCCCATTGATTCAATGCAAGCTACCTGAATAGATGAGCACATTTTGTATAATATTACTACTACAGGGTTTAACACTTACATTTTTAGTATTTCAGTGTAGTTATAATTCTAGCGCTTACAAAGGTAAAAAACAACTGCCCATTATATGTTTTTTTCTTTGAAATTGGAAAGGCCCCTTCTTCTTACTCAAGCAAAGAAAGTATTGGTGTTATAGGAGGAGAGTGTCCAATACAGCAATATGCTCAGCTGAAATTAGCAGTTATTTATATCTAATTATACCAATATGTAGATTCAATGTATGATCAATGGATGTGAAATAATTAATAGGAGAGACAATGTAAATAATTCTATTTTTATTAAAGAAAAAGATTAAAAATAAAATCTGAATGCAAAAAAATCACCCACATGCGTAAGAAATGGGAATACTGTCCACTTTGAAATATCTCTTTAAAGATGCTAGAGAAACGATATTAGATGTAAAGGCCCTGCCAACATGAGTTATAGAACTGAACGACAGTGAGTCTATTAATGTAATCATAGGAGTGGCATGTATTTTCTCACAGTGGAAATCAGAGATCCATAATCATATATCAAGGAATTAATTAATATTATATCTGTTCGAGGTTTAGTATGCTTTAAAAAGCCTAATAACATACTTGGGAACCTTCCTAGGAGACCCAATGATTTATAGTCAAATGCTAAATGAGAGTGATCCATAGAGGGTTGAATAAAATAAATGTACTAGTAAAGGGATTACGTACTACCCATTAGGGCAGATACATGTGGAATGGTAAGGCTGACCACAATTATATCTGGGAATATAACAAGTCAAGTGCACTCACACTGGATCATTTGAAGCCCACTGGTGCATTTCTAATATAGAAAATAATATTTCAGTGTGGCCCAGCTCCCTTTGTAGGACCTGTTGTTTTGGTTAGTCATTTGGCACTGAAGGAGGTGGATCCTTCATGAATATATACTTAACGGGACACTCTATCTATTATATGTACTTTATCTTACCTGCACTCAGCTCAGGCGCTGGTGAATGCTACATGTAAGGGTCTGTTTAGACCCCAGCGTGCATGTGTGTAAAGTGCTGCCATCAATTTAAATGAGAGGACTTTCCTGACAGTGACTGACAGATTCAAGCAGCCAATCAGTGGCAAGAGCTGTCAGATCATCTACAGGTAAGATCTCTGCCACTGATCTTACACATATCTTACATATATCTTTTTTTTAACTAATATATATATATTAATATATATATTAGTATATATATATATATATATTAGTATATATATATATATATTAGTATATATATATATATATATATATATATATATATATATATATATATATATATATATGTAAAGTATACACACACTTGTAATAACAGCACAACATAGTGATCTTATTTTCAATAAGAGCTTAAAGTCTAACTCAATGAAACCAAACATTGCAAATGACAATGAAATTGTAGCTGTGGTGGGACTATGACTTTCCATTGACTTTGTAACTCTGGCGTGTAGAAGAGGAATGATGTATTTTAGTATTTCAGTTACACAATGAAATAAAAACATGTTTTGTTGGTACACAGATCATTGTGACTTTTAGGGTTGTTGTTCTCTCAATCTATTACATTAATAGTTATTCAACGTGCACGAAAACCAAAAGTGATTTGGACAAATTTTGTATTCACTGTATTCTAATTCATTTTTAAAATTTTTACAACAATTTCATTCCCTTTCAGAGATTCCTATGAATTAGGCAAAATGTGTTAAAAACTAGAATTGGTACAAATCCAAATGCAAAAGTCTAATATTATATGATGTGTCATGCTAATAGACTCCCCCAAAAAAGACTGATTGCTGTAATAAAATCAAAAGGTGCTTCAACAAAGTATTAGTTTAAGGGTGTGCTCACTTATGCAACCAGGTTATTGTGAGGTGTTTTTTCCCCTCAAAGATTTCAGCTTGTTTTGCAATTGAATTGTTCACGTTATAGGTCACATTTAAGATGGAAAAAGTTCTGACACGATTTATCTTTGTCTCATTCTTTAAAATCACAAGAACCTGGCATTTTAACAGGGGTGTGTAGAATTTTTATATCATATATATATATATATTGTGATAAGGTGCAGGGGGTTGTCCCTCATGGAGTATACATCCCCCCTAGGTTTTATAGGGTTTGGTATGATATGTAGCCCCAGGGGGAGTATGTGTTGTGCCACATAATAATTTGTTTATATATGGGCCCCTGGGGTGGAGCATACGGAGAGAAGGGTGGGCCGGTGCCCCCCCCCCCCACAGTTTACATACACCTGGACTGACAAAGAATCCAGGCCAGGAGTTCAGGCTGACTCCAAAGCGCTGGTCAGCTGCAAGTAGTTAGCTGCAGTGACTGCAATAAACCCTTGCCTAATGGACAGAAGAGGAGAGTTTGAGGGCTGGAAGCAGGACAGCTTGCTATGCACTAAAGAGACAATCTAAAAGGCTGGCGAGCCTACATTTTAGATGGTGGCTACAACTACTCCCTTCCCTGACCCTGTCCACTTCTGGCACCCGTTCTGCTCCTCTTGTCACACCCTGCAACACAAGTGTCCAGAGTTATAAACCTGGCAAGTAATACAGTATTGCAATCATCTCTGTGGTACTCAGCATGTTAAATGTTTGTCGGTTAAGACAAGCTCCAAAAAATAATACATTTAAGGTTGCATATGGTAAAACCTCCACTTATCTCCAGCTTGTATCCGCTTTAAGGACATTCAATCATGTCACTGTTTCTAGAGCTAATGACTTCAAACTACTTGATGCCATGTTCTCTTTTTGTCTATACAGCAGCTCTACATGTGAACAAAGGCAAAGACCAAAACAACTGCAGGGTCTCTATTCACTTCAGCAGTGCATTTATTATGTTGACAAATGAGCTCTGTAAGAAAGTATATACCGTAGCTGAATGCTTTCAAGTGATTTAATCTATACCTACTCCATGAGTCACAAGCAAAGGAAATAGCAATTTGCCCGTGAAGTGTTTCTGCACATAGAAATAGCACAAGAACCATCTGTGGATCTAAGTGTCAGAGAGACAGGGGCAATTCAGATTCTAATGAGCTTTTTTTTACTGGATCTATTCTATATCAATTTGCCTACAAAATATGGCGTTTTTAAAATCACCCTCTAAACATTTACATATATATATATATATATATTGATGAAAATACCATAGCACTCTCAGATTTAAAACAAAATAAATAACTGCATATTTAGTTCTTCATAATACTGGATCTTCAATCCTATTATCACACAATAACACTAAAGCTTATATATCCTCACGATACAATACGTATATATAATGATACAAATATTTCCAACAACATTAGCAGACAGGGAATTGTTCAGAACAAACAAGTCTGCAAAAAGATCTGTCAAGATTTCTGGAAAAAATGTATACCACAGAATTGCATAAACAAGATTATTAATGAGACCACGCTAAGCTAAAACTGACTTAAGGCAGGCCCAGCCTGGCCATCTGCCCATCACTCCATACTAATGCCCTGCCATGTATATAAAAATGTAACTTTCATATCCAGCCATAGGCTGTACTTATGTTATTTGGTGGCTGCCAGCCTTAAGGTGCCATGGCCATCTAGTCAGCCCCAGTCCAGCCCTAGCTTTAGGTGAAAATGCTGGCAACTTGGCAACCCCAAGTCAAACAGGCAATTCACATTGGTGAACCCACAGAAAGTTTGCTTTGCAAATAATTGTCCCTTCCAAGTCTTGGTATATGTGACGCACATCTAAACATGCCAAATGCATATCTTTGTATGTACTTTTAGATGACATAAAATATAATGCAACAAGTACTTTTCTGCATGCTTTCATTGCTTATTATATTTAGCATAAAAAGTATTAATGTGCCACATAAATGTTATTGTTATAATGGGACACTTTTTAATTGGGAGCTTAATATATATAACACCATAAGTGAACTGAACTACCAGTAGTAAGAACCGAAAACTTTACTTATAACACCTTTTCAGGCCAAGAAGCTTGATTTTGCAAGGTAATACACAAGGTGTGTAATGGTTTGTTATTAAATGGGACAGCAGCAGCTATACCGCCTGAAACACTCAGCAGACAAAGCCCAGCTTCAGAAAAAAGAGCTAAGATACGATATGTCTTTATTAAGAAAAGTACTACCAAATACCAAAAATACCAAATACATTTCTGTTATTTGTTATACTTTTATATCATTTGTCATTTACCCCACTGAAGCTGTTTAGTATGTGTAATTGACGAATCCAGCCGCTTTCACTGTTGCCATATTAGTCCATTACACTGCACTAAGGCATCAGAAGCCAAACATCTCCCAGGCTTAAGCAGTGAGTTTTGAATCGAGTGCTAGAAGCGCTTATGAGAGAAATATGGCTCGACTCTTGGTTGCATACTCTTACGTGTTAAAAATATTGGTTTGAATTTAACTCAGGAGTGGGTCAATGAATGGGCTTCACAATAAGCAACTTGTACATGCAGAGCCCTCATGAAGTGGCTGCACTGCAGAGATTAGGTGTCCCACTCAGAATCCTCATTAGGATATGCTGTCAGTACCTGACACATTTCACATCTTGGCATATATATATCATGCATAAACATAGTTTGTAATTATGTGTCTAACAGAAAACGTCTGGTCTTTTATTGCTGTCATACACATATGGCACTAACGATAATGAGGACAGATGCTGTTGATGTCGCTCCTAAACCCAACTTCTCCCCTGAATCACCAGTATTCTCTTTAATAATGGAAGTTATACAAAATAAGTGATTTCCATTTGAAACACATAAGAGTCAGGTAAACAGCTGGGCATTTTCTCCTGATAAAAGAGTGTGTGATACCATAGGTAACCATATTGAAATACAAGAATACAAGCAGGAAATATGTGTGACAGATTTTTTAATAATTCTGAAAAATATAAATACTGTAGCAGCAGCTCAATACATAGTTAAGACCTATGTCAAAGTCTGCAAATAATTCCACCTAAAAGTCTTATTTTCTCTTAAGTTTGCTAAGCTCTTTAGGCAATAACACAACAAATGTGGAAGGAGTATTTTTTCTGTCTGACAAAGTGTTATGTTTTTTAACAACAGCTGTAACACCAAGGTATAAGCATTTTCTTTTTTTTACAAAGTAATTCCGACAACATTGTCAGTTTGAATACAGCTGCCATTACCTATGGCTGGGTCGGCAGGGGTGGATCAGCACGACCCGGACTTGAGCGGGTTAACACAGACTATCCCTTTAGGTATTTTGGTCCCATATAACGTGGAAGAGACAGTCCGAGTTCATGCTAAGACACTGGCTGGCTCTACCATTACCCACCAGATGCCTAATGAAGGATGATGAGATGTGTAGTCAACATTACACATACAAAGTGATAAAATAATAGTCTTATCGCTATAGCAACCAATGGAGCTTTCCTGCTAATTAGAAGAGATTCTAATTTTGGTATAATTTTGTTACTTTTCAGACTGGATTTTTTTTCTGCCCAGTCTTCCAAAGACATTTTTTAAAAGGGCTTGTTCATGTGGCCAAGGGACTTATTCTAAATGATAGCTTAAGTATATAATGGAACTTGGACTATAAACAGTTTCAATAAATTATTTTTCAAACTCTGTTTTTCCATTTCACATTATCTATGAAAGAAATCAGGCATAGGGGAGACTTAACAGGAAGGTATTGTCCTTGGTTGTTAGGCCGCCTATGTAGCTGGCCACCCAGAGCTGTGGTCTATGTATAGGTGTAGTGGAGAGAGTGAGCGAGGACTGTATGTGAACCGGCAAGGTATAAAATAATAAATGATTAGTAATTTAAACGGTGTTTTGTGTCTGTCTCTCTCTCTCTCTCTATATATATATATTCATAGGGTTACATTTTGTGCAGCCTTATTTGTTTAATTGCTATTATTGCAGAAAAAAACTGTTCACTGCTAACTTATGAATATGTTCACCCCCAAGGCATTGGATGAGTTATAAATATGTATGGTGCTCAGTAACTTCTGATTGTATCACTTCTCTGCAAAGCACCAATGTACTCGGCAAAGAGAACAGTCACTAGCAACGATTTAATGTAGAAGCCAACTTTCCAATGCATAACTCATTACCTCTGCCTACAGCATTATTAGAGTCTTGTTCACTAAGCAGTCTTATGCTATTGATCTGCATAGATAGATTAATGTCCTAATATAAAGTGATCTATGGACTGGAGTTAGCATTCATTTCTGAGCTGATAACTATCTGTTAAGAAGAACATTAAGTGAATACCGGGCTCTGCAGCTCAGACGGTACTGACTCAAATGCTTAGTATATTAGGATCTTTTGAGTCTCACTGTAGGAATTTACATCTACAGAGTTTAATTTAAATTACCACTGATATCAAGGGAGAAGTCAACAGAATTTGTCAAGGTGCTTAAGCAATTCAGAGAGAATAATAAATGTACACAAAGCAAAGGAAGAATTCAGCGCATACTCTGGGAATGTGTATGACTTTTATGGTTTTTTTTGTGCTCTCCCCTTTCTGTAGTTTTTTTTTGCTGAGAATAATTAATGTGCATTATTCTATCTCCATGAGCTTTCACTACATTAATTGGTTATTATTAGAGATGTAAAATTCCCAGGAATTTTGAAGCCAATGGGAAAAAAAATGTTTTTTCCGGAAGAAAAATAGAAATTTTCCAAAAATGTTTAAAAAATAAAGCAGACTGGAATAGTTTTACAAATAAAAATAATTTTGTTACAATGAAAACAAGAAATACAGTGTATATAAAAGTAATATACTTGAAATTAAAGTACAGCTTTTTCAGTAAATAATAAACTATTTTAAAACATTATTGTTTGTTACAAATAAAACAAGGTCTTCACATTTCAACTATACATGAGAACAGAATGTTGATCTCACCATTTTACTGAGAGGAGGAAAAGAAAAAACTATTTATCGGCCATTAAAGTGTGATGGGAATCATTTAGATAAAGGTCAGAAAGATAACCTCATTTTCAGACGCATTTAACCTCTTACCTGTCAATCAATGCATAAATGAGAGGACATAAATAATCAACTTCTGTATTCCAACAAGATGGCGGCTAGCCCCAACCAAACTAAACTGCAACCTTTCCCCTAGAGGCAGAAAGGCTTATTGCTCTTTTATTTATTTTTTTTAAATGCGTTTTCAGTATTTGAATTGTATTCCAGGATTTCAGTGTCTTCTGGTGAGAGAAAGCCCCCCCCCCATAATTCCAGTTCTTTTTCTAGGCCTTCCCATCTCCAGTTGCTTCAGACTTGACAATTATACACAGGAAAGGGCTGATTGGTCTCGGTAGGAAACACAGCAAAGTGGCGCATTAGATCAAAATTGTTATATTTTAGATACAATATAAATTCATTAAAAGGCGCTGCATAGAATATGTTTCCTATAATAAGAGCTCAGAAATGATCGAGACAGGGTGTAAATACTGCATATATTCCTTGTTAATACACATATGTAAAATACACAATAAGGCTTCTAAATGTTGAAATTAGAGCAGCCAGGGGGCAACTGACCCCCTGCTCCTGAATATACCCCACCCTAGGGGCAACACAAAATATGGGAGCCCCACTACAAGTCTGTGCAGTGGGGCTCCCCATAAAAGCAGGACGAGTTCCCAGGTATGATTTGTAGGCACTAGAGAATGGAGATAAGTCTATATCCGTAAACTGTTCATGTTACCAGATCTGGGATAAGGGTTGGGTGGTCTTCAGGCACTCTTTAGTTACAGGTATGAAGAGTATTTTATTTGGTAGTGTTTAAAGCAAACAGGAAGATCATTCCTTTTTCCACAAAATTCTAAAATGTCCCAAGTTATGCATTTGGTACCCAGGAATGAGAATAGCATAGAAATGCTCTTATCAACATATACTCCGTGCGGTGATACCTTGCTCTGTGTCATGGTAAGGCTAGGTTAAATCTTTTAAGAAGTTGTTACTGCTGCTCTATTAATTGGCTGTGTTTGAGGGAAAAACCGCACACAGCTGGCTACGTGCCCCGGAGACCAAAGGACGTCACTTAGTGCGTGTCTCTGATGGCCCTGAGGTAGTTGCTAAAATAGGCTTCCTCCACAGTAACCCACACAGAAGACTGCAGGGCCAGCAAATACATTCAGCTATATTAAAGTAATTATGGAAAATGTTATTTACCTGGAAATTAGTTAATGCTCCTACATTATTTACCGATGGAAAAACAACATTATTCGTAGGCTTGGAGAGGAACCTACTACAGTTACAAACACATACGTATGCACAAATTTCCCCTATACACTCTCTTTTCTTGGATACTTGGTTATGTTGAGACATTCAGAAAGCTGTTATAACTTTCATTCAGTTTTTGTGGGAACAAACGCTTGCATTTGTAGGACACTTCCCATAGCTCTGTCTGAGACCCCTTCCTGTTCCCTTAGTATGATTACTACTGACATAAATTGTGTTATTTGTGTGAAAGTTCCAGAATAGTAGTAAGGATACTCTGTATCCATACTGTGCAGCCAATGGCTTGCTATACATTAGCACTGCGGGGTGTATATACACACACGTACATATATATATAGGGAGATGCGTGCGATACCGAATTGCACATCATTATTGGCAGAGAACTGAGAAATGTATCCTTTACAGCATGTTTCAATTTACGTAGAAGAGAACCTCATTTGGTTGGGTTCTCTTCTACGTTTTTCAGCTGGATTAACCAAAACTAAAGATCGTAATGGCAGATGGTACGGAGAATCCTGTTTTTTTATGAATACAGGAGAAGAAGTTGAATTGTTCACTCAGCTGCCACATGCAATATGTGGAACTAGAGGGGTGGTAGAAAAACACATGCATGCCATCAGCCCCTGCTGAGATTTATTATTATATGTCAAATATTGGGGTGAAAATGAAAATATATGATTATATATGGTGACAGAGGCTGTAGTAATTATAATGTGATAAATAATGTAGCTTATGTAATGCTATATTCCATATGTTGGCACTGAAATGGTTGTATATTCTCTATACTCTCCGTTCTTTCAGAGATAGATTATGTGGATTATATGTTTTTATTGTGTGAAAATGTGTCCATTTTTGTTGCACACACCATAAGGTTGCGGTCTAGGATACATGATCGCTCATGGCGGTTTAGTAAGGGAGCTGAACGCAAACCATGAATTTTTAACAATTGTTAACACCATTCAGGGTTTACACAGGTCACTGAATTAAACCCTAGAGATTTGTCGAGGTTTTAAAGAATGGCTTCCCAAATAATGATTACACGTGCCATATATTTTCAAAATTAGTTTTTCCAAATATAATGACTGTTTAACTATGCAAATATCTACCTGGAACACATTATGTATGATGTTAATACTCTGACTGTCTTGGTTAATTGCTTAACCAATTTGTAAACTACATAAAATTAGCATATCAATTGTAAAAAGATTACACAGAATATGCAAACCATATTTCTCGGAGAACGTTTTCTGTTTCTTGCACCGTTTCCTTGGTACTGTCAATTCTAAAAAATACTTTGTTCCTTGGCTACTTTCAAATTAATTTTACATAAAGTGAATTGGTTCTGATCCAAGCTCTATAAGGGTCTCTGTTCCTTCTGTGCTACCAAGGGAAAGACAGGTACATCTGAAAGCTGTATGGATTTGCTCAGGATCTTTAGGCATTATTTAAACACTACTTAACCTGGCTTTCACACTGTTTATTCAATACTAGTTCATAGTTTGTCTATAATCCATACTTTGATATGAGTACCATAAGACTTCTCCATAGGTTATCCAAGGCAACTTTGATTCCCTAGGTCGCCGAGTCAGTTTTGTCATTGTTCATGCAAGGGAAATGTGTTTGTCCACATCTACTACCCACCCACTGCTTCTCCACTGAAGGATGTCTGCTACTACACCACAGCTAGTGTCACCCCTATTGTCAGTCTATTGTTATCCACAAGGGAGTATGATAATAAGACAGTGTATTAGTCTAGTAGATTATACCATGATAACACAGCTAACACATGCCATTTATACAGCTGTTAAAAAAGTTTTTCTTTAAAATCAGAAAACAGCAAAAAATTGTTACATTTTAACTGTGATACTAGTATAAGAAACTTCAGTGGGAGATTTACTTTACGTGTAAAGGTGAAAAAACCGTGGCCCTAATTTCAACTCTGCCATGGATTGTAATCCCGCACTTGTCTTTCCACTCCCAGCAGCCCCAATCTTAAATCTATTTTATTTTGCTCTAGTAATAGCGGGAAGGTTCCTAGTAGCAGAAGCAGGGAATCACTCACACAGGGTCCACCAGTTCCACCCAAAGGTGGAGCCCCAGAGAGGGTACAAAATCCACAGGATTAATCCAGAAGCCAGATCAAAAATACAAAGCATTAAGGTCAGGGGAGCCAGAAGTACCCTTAGTCACAAGGGAAGGGACACCAGAAATAAACAGCAAGCAAATTATCAGGAGAATCAGCTAACAGGTAAGCATAGTGAGCAGCTGTCTTTTATTTTCAAAATTGACTCCCTCTGCTAACGTCATTCCTGCACAGCTGGCATCATGACGGCCGTAACTGCCTCCACTCCCGGGTTAGTGGAGGTGGAGCTGTTGGAGAGAAGGAAGGCAAGCAGCCGGGAAGGAGGGACTGCGGCAGTGAGTATGACAGTACCATACTTACCTTCAGTGCTGCCCTAGCCTAACCCAGGGAAACATCACTGACCGCACACTCCACTCCACCGCCCTTACTGCTTATATGTCATATCTTGGTACTCTGACTTTTAAGGATGCTCAGGGCCAGGCAAAGAATTAACTAAGGAGGCTGTATTCTCCATAGTGTTAGTGTGCCAGTTGGGGAGATCATGAATCTCCTTTTTAAGGGAGCATGATCACCTTGTTTTGTGGCAAAGGTGCTGCTGCCCTCCTGGACATGCCACCCCTAGCTGGCCTAGGTCAGAATAGGCCATTGCAGGTATTTAGAGATATTGGGAATATTTAATGCAGAAGTACCGTATTTGCTCGATTATAAGACGACCCCCCAAAATCTCTATAGGAAAAAAGTTTTACCAGTAAATGTTAATTTATGTAAACTATTTTTTTTTTATAAAAGCTATGATTGAGAAAAATATTTTTTTGTTTTTATTTCCTTGTATTTTCCAACCTGCCAGTTCTGCACATCTGCCCCAAGGCTTGCCACTCCAATATGGCACTGTGGCCCATGATATGCCTTTTAACCCTCTATATTGCACTGTGCCCCATGATATGCCTTTTAACCCTCTAAATGCCACTGTGCCCCATGGTATGCCTTTTGACCCCCTATGTGCCACTCTGCCTCCAGAAATGCCTTATACCCCTATATCCCACTCTGGGGTTAAAAGGCATATTATGGGGCAGAGTGGCATATAGGGAGGTATAAGGCATTTCAGGAGGCAGAGTGGCATATAGGGAGTTAAAAGGCATTTCATAGAGCACTCTGCCTCCAGAAATGCCCTATGCCCCCATTTAACACTCCCCCCCCCCGCACACACACACTTACCGGTGCTTCCAACTCCCTGCTGTATTGCTGGGGCAGCGGGATGATGTCTACGCGATTCGTGTAGGCAACGTCCGCTGCAACCGGAAGGAGGTGGAGTTGGCAGCGGGGGTTTGTCTGCGTCCATCGCGCAGACCTTCCCCGGCTGTCAGAGATCAGAGTTCCCCATGCTGATCTCTGACAGCCGGGGAAGGTCTGCGCGATGGACGAAGACAACCCCCGCTGCTAACCGCACCTCCTCCCGGCTGCAGCAGACGTTGCCTACGCGAATCACGTAGACGTCAACCCGCTGCCCCGGCTCCACAGCAGGAAATTGGAAGCACCGGTAAGTGTGTGTGGGGTGGGGAGTGTTAAATGGGGGGGAGACAGGAGGATCCAGGTCCCCTGCAGCGGTGCGGGGATCTGGATCTTAGTATAGTCAGACCTCTATTTGAGGTCTGATTATAAGACGACCCCGATTAGAAGATGAGGGGAATTTTTCAGAGCATTTGCTCTGAAAAAAACCTCGTCTTATAATCGAGCAAATACGGTACTTACAGCAAAACAAAGTTAGACCTACGCGAGAAAATAGATTATTGATGCCTTTTTAAGTAATTAACGTGGTGGAAATGTAATTAGCACATTGTTTTGCACTTGCCTTTATTTAATTTCCACATTGTTTGGCCGTGGATTTTAGATTTAATGAGAAGTTGTGAAAAGCACATAATTTATGATTACATGAAATAATGAATTAGCAATCATATTGGACCTTTGCCCTACCCTTTCTAATTATAATACTTCCTGGTCCTACATTAAGAAAATTGTTATCCATGGATTGTAAAATACAATTTGAGCTGCATCAGGTTGTGTATGTTTAATAGATGCGTTTGGGTCATTTGAGAGTAAACGCTATACAGCACCCTGAAGCATTAAAGGGTCAACAAGATTATAAACCACGATTTGTTAATGGCTTAATTTATAATAATAATATGCAACGTGGCAGCAAAATAACTCCACTGGTCAAGACCGTCAATCTCATTCACTCCAAACAAATTATTACTGGGATTTGCTTCAGGCTTTAAATATCCTGGAGAGGATATCCAAAAAAAAAAAAAAAAAGCAACTGTAGAGCGACTAAAATAAAGCCTCAATACCCGGCTGTCTTATTTTTTTTTTGCACCCCGATGAGTTTTGATAAAAAAACAAGCATTGTAATAAAAATAGTGGGGACGTTGTAAGGAGTTCACAACCCTTTTGAACTCACAGTTATAATGTTCTGGAGGAATTTTTCTTAGGACCTTCCTTAATAAGGTCTAAATATTGTCAGAAAGAGATACATACAATTTTAATTCAGAATCCAGTGGACGGTTTAACTTAAAAACACATTTAAAATTCATACGTTTCTAAATAAAATTTAAATTAGACAAGCCTAGAAGGTAGATCAAGTAATAACACCCTTTGAGTTATAGCATTTTTCACTCAACACACTTTATGGTGTATTATTCAAAGTGGTGTAATAGGATACAGAATTACATAAACTAACAGAGTACCACCTCGTAAATTTTCAAATGGCGTTACCGAATTAAAATGAAACAAATAAGCAAAAAGGACATTATGGATAGTTGGGGGCTATGTACAGCGTTTTATTAAACTAAGTATTAAACCGCTAAGTATTATTAATTATAATTTAATATTAATAATTTTACAATGTATTCAAAAGTCAAAAACGTTGTGATGTACCAGAGATTTAAGGCCATTTTACTTTCCAGTTTGTGATTCTGTGTAGTAAATCACTGCGGCATAATATTTTGGAAAGCCTGGGCACTAAAATGCTAATTGACATTTCACAGTAACTTGGATATTGTCTTCCTTGCTTCCTTCATCAACAGCATCGCCATTGGTATAAAATATGTGACACGCTGCATTAAATAAAGATTGATGCATTTATAAATTACCTCATTTTTATTCTGGGCAGAACTCATGCCAATGCCTTTCCATTCAGCCAAAGAAAGAACCATTTATATATCTTTTTAACGGAATAACCTTTACATCACACAGCTGGCTGTCTTCACGTTATGACACTTAAAAGAAAATGAAAAAAGGTGCTTTCCTCTGATAGCTCCCGGTTTCTGTAAATTGCACTTCCCAATTTGCAAACACAGCTGAATCATAAAATCCTGAGTAATTATTTCTATTTGTTCTATTTTGGTGCAAGTATACTTCTTACACAAAAAACTGATGACTAGAAAACACAAATGTTTGACATTTTGAAAATGTCCTTAAAGTGGATATGTCCCCTAAGAGAAATTATTGATGAAATTAATCAATAGCTCATAAGATGTTTTTCATATTGTATTTGTATTGTATTTTCATATTTTTGTAAGAAAAAAATCAGTGGTTTAAAAACAGATTTCCACTAATTTGGCCTGTCTTTTCAAAGATGCACCTGATCACCGCTTTTGTCATTTTTTAAAATAGTCCTTACTGTATTTGTATTTAAGGCAGAGAGGTGAAGAGAGGGTAGGGTTTGATGAGTCGTTTCCGTGCCTTATTAAAATGGGCTCCAGAGCAGTTATGTTGTCTAACTGATGAGGCCATTTGCATGACCTCTTAAAGAACAAGTGACCCATTCCGTTGGTATCAGGATGAGGCGTATAGGTCGACTATATGCATTAGTAGATTTTTTTTTTTTAAAAACGTATATTTCTAAATTAACAAGTTGCTGTTTTTTTCTTATTAGCTTCGACTCGAGTGTATGCGACGTGGGGGCTATTTCATGTAAGTGCGGAGGCAAGTTGGCAGCAGTGAATATCAGAGTTGGGCTTTAGTTCTGCCAACTTGCATGCATTCTCATCTTGCCTAAAATGCCTTAAACTGCAATTTCACTAGCAAACTAATGCCTTAATGAATAACCCCCTCCAATTCAATTTACATAACAAATCCCTAGCAAAGAATGTTGCCATCAAAAGAACATACTGTATAGGTTGATGTCCCACTCATTAATAAAACATTTTTTGGGGATTTCCAACAATCCAGAGACCAATTGTCTCTGGCACAAGTTTATAATATTGGCAGAATTACTAAAAACACATTTTTAATTATATTTTGTGCATGTAATAAAACTGAATTAATAATAGCCAACATAACACCTGGGTGAATATCCCAGCGGAAGGCTTTCATTATGACCAAGCTGAACAATTTTGATATGCCGTGGTACAGAAGCCTAATCTGTAATATCTACGTTGGCATGAAATTTGTCTAGTAATTCTTGCTCCGAGCTGTGGATAAGAAGCCAGTGAAAGCTGTAATTGTGTTAAATGTTCTGTAAAATAATAACTATGCAGGCATTCTTCATGTTAACCAATACAGTAACTTCCTCTGAACAGTCTTTAGCGCACTGAAGCTAACAACCAAACAGAAGCTTAAAAACTCTTATAAAAATATCTTTATTCCCGAATGATCCAATTTCAACCCAAAATGTACTGATGTAGAGACTATTGGTAGACAAGACACCTGATCGTGTATGTATCCAAAATGGCATGCATACTACCATCCAAACAAATATTTATTTTATATTATCTTTATTAACCCCTTAAGGACAATGGGTGGTCCCTAAACTCATTGAAAACAATGCATTTTGAGCCTTTACATGTACGGGCTTTGTCATTAAGGGGTTAATACAAAAAAGATGTTACTTATACATTATTAATGTATAGAAATGAATGAAAGGTTTCCATTTAGGTTAGTTTTATAACAGTGTGCCGCTCACCAATAAATGACATGGTGGTAATTTGTAGGTTATAATATTTTAATATTAAATATAATATTGTACCTGCCAAATGCCTAGCAAACACATGGATAAAGTGATTAGACCTAGCTATTGTGTATGGACAGATTTTACTTCAAATATTGTCGGCAAGAGGGCTTCACCCCAGTCCATGCTGCTTTATCAGAGAAACACACATATTTTAATCTATTTATTTTCTATTTATGTATAATAATCACAATATCTCACCTAAATCAGCTGTGTTATCAATCGGGAATAAATATTAGCCTCTCTAATTTAAATTAAGTGTAAATTAGTGGAAATTAAATGTAATCTACAAACATTCTGGCTCTGCTCATGACTTCTAAAAGCCTAAAATTATCTATAAGAGCGAATATCAGAAAGTGTCAATGTTCACCAATTTTATAAAAAAAAATATCAAGAAAACCGGAATCATTATTATTCTGAAATTCATTATTAATCTAAAATACAAACTTCTTTAAACACAAATGAAACATCTTTGCACTTAGTTAAAACAACTTATTTTTAAATTAGAACAAAGCTCCTACGGTTTTAATTATTGTTACTTTACTTAATACAACTGTACAGCGATTCTCTGCTTGAGAATGATAATTTAAAATATTGCTTATAACTGACTACAACGCTACAAAATGGTATCAAACTGTTCTTAAATAAAATCGAAATATTACATATGTTGGTCATAGTATGCGATTGATGACTAGGAAAAAATAAATGTTTGACATTTTGAAAACGTCTTAAAGTAGGTATGTCCCTTATGCGAAATGATTGATTAAATTAATCAATTAATGTGACCTGTTTTAGGGCTAAGAACACATATTACATATTAAAATACACCTAATCCCCACTTTTTAATGCCTTATTAAAATGGGATCCATAGCTGTTATGTTGTAATCTATCATGTAAAATATCTTACAAAAACTGCTAAAAAGTTAAGACAAGGTTTGTTGTGGACATGTTACATGAGTAGTGCCCATTGTTCATAAGAGTGGTCAGAAACAGGCATTGTGACTGCATACGAAGAACAGAGTTGTTGCATTGTGTGACATCATAGGGCCACCATAAATTACATGATTTAAAACCATTTGGCTAAGCCATTTCCATGTATTTGCTGTAACATCTCTTAAAAACAATGCTTGTAGTGTGAATTATAGGCCTTGGTTATACCCCAAATATGTCTTCACTGGAAAATGCCTTCATACACGCAATCTGTATTCCTGCAGTCTTACCTGTTACTTTTAGTTGAACTGTCCGTCGGACTGGTCTGCCCTCATATTTAAGTTCACAGGTATAATTCCCTGCATCTTCATCTTGAACATCTTGTATTAATAGAGTTTTTCCCTTTTGTATAATGGAGCTTCTCCACGTCTTTGGCTTGCACTCCTAGAAAACACAATTAAAGAAGACACTAAAGCCAGAGAAATGCATGATTTATTCACTGTCTCTGCCCTTTTTATTATAACTTATAATAATTATCTTAGTAATGCAAGAATGCAAATCAAAAAAAATAATTTCCTGAAGTTTTGTTTTTTAATACGTGCAGTCAATTGGAATTCATAAAACGACTTGTTTAATTACATGAAACTGGTTTGGAAAGGGCTTTTAAATGTCACGTTGTAATATCTTTCACGCAAATGCAGAGCTAAAAAAAAAAACAAATCAGGTAAAAACGAATAAAAAAATACAATAGCCTAACTTTATACGCTCCAAATTGGCCATTGTAACAACATTTCTGATATAGTTAGGTACGGAAATATTTGGATATTGACATAATTTTGCCTCCGCAATGGAACAAATCAACACAATCATAAATAAAATATTTGTTTTTAATACTTTTTCGAGAATCCTTTGCAGGCAATGACTTGAAGGCTTGAAGTCTGGAACATCACTAAAAACTGTGCCAGGCCTTTACTGCAACTGTCTTTAGTTGTTGCTTGCGGGTCTTTCTGCCTTAAGGTTTGTACTCAGCAAGTGAAATGCGTGCTTGATCTGGTTGAGATCGGGTCATTGACTCGGCCATTGCAGAATATTCCACTTCTTTGCCTTAAAAAAATCCTGGGTGTTTTTTTCGCAGTATGTTTTGGGTCACTGTCCATCTGTAAAGTGAAGCACCGTCCAACCAAGAATAGGTGTGTAGAGGGCAATGAACCTGCTTCACCCCATTAGTATTGGTGGCCCATTTGTAGCCTAACCCAGTAACTAGAGTTATTGCGTAAATGCATTTGAATAACAGACATTATAGTATTATATCTGCCTCAAGCCGTACTGGCGAAAGTGATTTGCAATACTTCTGTTTCACAGATGGAATCTTGCATCATGTCCTAATTAATATCAATGAATATTTTCTGCACCTCAAACGAATCCTTGGCTTTTTATGTCACGTGTTGAACCGGTCGACAGTGCTGTGCTGTGTTTATTCAGCACATATTAATGATTTGATATTTTGAAGTACTAGGAGCATTATGAGTGGAAATTCCCTTCCAGTCTTAATGTAGTTTATTATTCCATATTCATCCATAACTTAGTGCCCTGGGATAAAATAACATTAAACATAGATGGCTTAACTCCTTCACTGCCACAGGAGGAAGGCATGCACACGTCCAGTGGAGGGCATTAACTTCTTTTATGTCCCTTCATGGGTTTTCTTCGTATCCCCTTTCTATAAATGTATTGTGAACAAGACTGGATAATGCCCTTGACAGCATTATCTTCGTTATTATTGGTGACTGCGGCTAAATCACGCCCAGGACATCATTTGTAACATATGAATTGCAATCATCACAGTCAGTTTGCACAAAGAGAATTGAACTCTCCCTATTTGGCAAAAAATACGTGGAAAATGAACTCAATCAAATGTTTGTAGGAGCTGAGGAATGGCATTCCCAAGAAACTTTGCTAAATGTTTTTTTGTATCAAGCATAGTGTTGAGTGCACAACACCAGCATTAATAAAAGTTGTGAGAGTAGCGGGAGGTATAATTGGTTTGAGACCTGCAATCCTTAGATGGTGCATTATCCTCTAGCTGACACTCCGCCAGATTCACGGGCTGTCTGCAAAACGACTGAAGAACAATCCATTATCTAACAAGCTAACCTATTGTGTGGATTCTGAATTGCAGAACCTCCAAACAGGACTCCCAGTGAACACCCCGCATTGTTTTAGTTAGGTTTTCACGGCTCAGGCACGTACATGGTCACACTGTACTACTGTTTAATGTCACATTCACTCATTTAGAAATGTGTCACACTCCCCTTCCTATTACAGGCTGGGAAATATATTCACTGGACACATTACTTAATGTGTCTGCATAACCCCTACCCAAGAAAGCTTCCACTAGAGAGACATTGTACTCTACATGTCTGACAAATTTGGTCATTTGTTTTATCTGCCTCTCTCTGGTGCTTAATGCTTAAACGCTAGGTCGCTTATAATTCATACTGAGACGAGGAATTCTCCTTGCAGCTGTGTCTAACAGTTTTCTGTACACACACAATCAATAAGACAGCTGTACTAGAATTTCTACTTAAATTGTTCCTTCGGACTAATCCTGTTATTTCTGTCTTTAATTATATAGTTCCCATTAGAAGTGGTTCTACAATATAAACTGGTTAAAACGTATAAACAATGAATTAAGACCAGAACTAAAACCCCGTCCATAGATTTCAAGTTAAAAGACTCAGTTGCAGTACTGTTTCAATATTGCAATGGCTACTATGTTACAGCTGCAGGGACGATTTGAGTAGGACGACGGAATGTTTTGAAAAGAGTTGGCTTTCACAGGTACCAAAAGTACAGGTATAAATATGGGGGGGCAGCATTAGAATTTGATAAATACATGTCCATAATAATATAGTTGAACAATAAAGTAATCACACAACCAAGTACCTTTGGAGTGTGTTGTGTGGCACTAGGGTCTAAAGGTCTAATAAACAGGACTTGGGAAGTCATGATGATCTCTACTGTGAGTAATAGAGAAGATAAGGAAAGACCCCAAGTCTACGGCCTGGTAGTGATGTAACGTCAGAGACATGCAGCCATACTTTGAAGATTACAAACTGGTTCCTTCCTTTTTGTTTCTGTATATTTAAATTGTTATTTTAAGCAATACTTGTTATATCCTGTTTACTCACTGTACAGTTATGTGGAATATGGTGGTGCTTTATAAGAAAAAAACAATAATAATACTGCTAGTGTCACATGGTTTCATTCAAAGTCTTGCTCATCTGATCACTTAAGTAAATGTTAGAGTACTCAGCAACAATATGCATTGAAGGATTCTCATCTGTTGAAACAGGGCATGGTAATACCCATCATACAATGTGTTTCACACAGAGACAGCTTCCTCCAGGCACAGCTGGACTGGGGTTGAGTATGCAGCATCAGCCGTGATCAAGATGTGGTACACAGAGGTTGATTTAAACATTTCTGAGTTATGTTTCACATTAAAGTTGTCTTAGTTAACTAGGGGTACAGTAAACACTACTTCATACCAACCACATGTACTAAACTTGCTTTGTAAAAGAAACCAGAGCTGTGCCACTGAAAGTCATAGAATACCATCTACCAGATGTCAAATTTAAAGTTCATCATCAAATGTATTCTTGAGTTCATGAGAGCTGGGTAAAAAATTTAATTGTATTTGAATAATCCTACTGCAACACCAATGCCCACATAACAAAAACAGAAACAAATTTTGCTGACGTTGTCACATGTGTAGAAGTATAAATTTCATCCTGCATACAATATAATAACTGACGGTGAGAGTTTTTCCTTTGAAAGTTTTTATGTGTGAAAAAGTGGCATTATTTTAAAATATGGGCAAATATTTTCAACATCTTCTACTGACAATAATAATATGTGATATAAGCAATAAGCCTATTTCAGTTCTATGTTAGAATCAATGCAGACCCATGGTATGAATATTTTATACATGCCCTGCATTAAAATGACAACCTGGTGACATTATCATTAATTTTTCATTATTTTTAGATGTGTGTGTATATGTGAACAGCTTACATTAAGAATAGACAATGAGCATAATAAAAATAATCCTAGATATTGTTAAGCATGGGACCGGCCTAAATGAAATACAGACCAGGGGGAATAGACCTATTTTTTAACCTTCCATAAAATCTCTAACAGACTGTACTTGGTATGGGAGTAACAATTATGAGTACGGAACTTTAAAGAAAAAAAACCCTATAATTTAGCTGTCTAATACACAAGATAAGACAGCCCTCAAAGATCCTTTTTAGGGCACACAAAATACAGTACTTTGCAAATCATACACCTAACTATATGCCTACAAAATCACTGCAAGTGTACCTAGAAGAATTGATGCTGTTTGGAACGCAAAGGGCGGACACACCAAATATTCATTTGATTTAGTATTTTCTTCTGTTCACTCACTTTGCATTTTTTAAACCCCTTTAGGACAATGTCTGTTTTTATTTTTTGTACCCTTCATGACAATATATGTTTGGGGGCTAAAAGGCCAGATTTTGGAAGTGTGCATTTTTCAAATTGGAATTTTGACATTTTGAAAATTCTGCCCACATATCCCATTTGAGAGATCTTTGAAGTCGGTCAGTTCAATGTACCCTATCAATTCACATATTTTTGAAAATAAAACACTCCAGGGTATGTCAAATGCTGATATTTTAACTATTTCCATACACTAATTCTACCACCAGCTTTTATCAAAGTTTTTTTTTTTCTGTGTTTTTTCCACACACATTCTACATTAGGTATGAATTTACAGCTCCTGGTATATGCCACAGCCAAACAACACCACAATGTGTGGTCAGCAACATCTCCTAAGTACAGTGATTCCACTCATTTGGGGGCTAAAATGCCACATTTGGGAAGTGTGCATTTTTCAATTTGGAATTTTGACATGTGGTCATCCGGCCCCCATGTGTTATTTGGGGCATCTTTGAAGCTGGCCAATTCAAGTTATCTGATCAAATCATATGTTTTTCAAAACTAGACACCCCAGGGTATTTCTATGCTGGTATTTTTTCCATGCACTTTGTCAAACCAGCCTTTGTCAAAGTTTGCTGTATAATTTTTTTGTGTGTGTTTTTTCCACACACGTTCTACATTAGGTATGAATTTACAGGTATATTCTGGTATATGTCACTGTCAAACAACACCTGAATATGTGTTCAGCAATATCTCCTCAGTAAAGCGATACTTATGGGTTTGTTAGGTTATTTGGGAGGTAAAAGCCCATGCATTTTTGGGGAATTTGGACATCTAGTCAGTCTGTGCCCATGTCCTATTTTTGTGACACCTTTGAACCCGGCCAATTCGATTTACCCCCATCAAATCATACATTTTTTTTTAAACTAGACAACCCATGGGCATTTCACATGCTCATAAAAATAAATAAAGGCTCTTGATAAAGAATTCATTGTGATGTTAAAACGTTGTTGCTGTCTTCCTTTAATAAATCTGCCTGAGCTGGAACCCTTGAGTGCCTGGAGCCTTTTTTTATTTTGATCTACTGGGGAGCTGGCCCGTCCTGGCACAGTTAAGCACCTTTGGTTCCTTTGGTGTGTGTGCAGATTCCTCATTCTGATGACATGCTCATAAAAATAGACATTTTCTTTGAATGCAGTACCTATATTGCTCAGAGTTTTCAGGGGGGTCTGGAGAGACCCTCTTGGAAACTTGTTTATCACCGCCATTTCGCGAAAGGCAAAATCTCTTGCAGCAGGAACGGTCACAGTGCATCCTGGCAGTCGTTTATCACCTCCTAAACTCTTTTACATCAATCGCCAACGCTGTATTATATTTAGACGTTGACACCTGGGGGAGGGGCTACACGGGGCCACTGCTGCCGATCTAGGTGTTGCTGAATGCCTCAACATCGAGGCATTTCAGCAAAACTGTTTCGGTGAAGGAAGTGCTTTCTATACTCTTTTAAAGTCATGATGTGCAAATTTTTTCCACACCTACCTAAAAAATGTTTGCATAGTACTGTATATTTTACCTTAACAAATAGATTGTAAAGAATGACTTACACAATAAAATTACTTAGACATTTCCAATAACCTTGATATGATTTAGGTTAATGAAACCAAAACTCTTTGAAGTGATAATGGAAATTAATCATCTTTTTTTATGACATCAGTTTCTTGTGGGGGCAAAGCTGATAATGGTATCCAATTGTGTGTCCATATACATATATGTATTAATTTTGTTTGGTCTCTGTGTGTCTCTCATTCTGTATCAATAACGTAGAAACCTGTAAGCTTGCCAATATTCCTTCACCACATGTCAAGGGCACACTACTAGATGCATCCATCACATAATACATTCGATCATTATGCATATAATTATACATATAATTATACCATGTTACCCAGGGCCGGCCCAAGGCAAAATGCCGCCTGGGGTGAATTTTAAAATGCCACCCCCCCCCTTATCTACCCCTCTCCCTCCGTCCCTGCCGCCCCCCCCCCCTCCCTTGTACTTACCTTTCAGCAGCCCTGCGGCGAGTCTCCCTGTTCGGTCTCGGTGCCGGCTTGTAATGCTGAGCGCCAGAAATCTTCCGGCACTCAGCATTACAAGCCGGCATCGAGACCGAACAGGGAGACTCGCCGTAGAGGAGACAGAGAGGGGGTCCGAGCGGGTACTGACAGCTTGGTAAGCGAAAACCACTCGGCGCCCCTTTCTCTCTCTTTCGCTTTAAAAAAAAAAAAAAAAAAAAAAAAAAAAAAAGGGCTTGGGGCGGCAAAGTGCCGCCCCTTCAAAAGTGCCGCCTGGAGCGGTTACCCAACTCGTCTCCATTGTCGGGCCGGCCCTGATGTTACCACATACATTACACTCAATAAAACATAGAGCTACACGCTTACCTTGTACCACACAATTTCTGGATCTGTGTTTGGTGTTTTATAATCGTCAACGTCAGGGCATGTGATTTGTTTTTTTTTTGTTACTTGAACTTGTTCCCAATATCGTAGCCTGCTGTTGTAACAAAGACCCATGTCATTTTCAGCCACAACCAAGGGCATCGATACCTTCATGCAATATGTAGAGTTCCTGCATGAATGAAAAATACTATGATTATATTGAATTGTTCAAAGGTTGTACTGTGTGCTGGATGGAATATACAATGGACTGGATTTTTCTTTTTTCTGTTCTAAAAGTGGTGTGGCTGTTGGAACAATATAAAGTACAAATTAATCAACAGAGCTAATTCCTATGCCTTTCCTCTGAATCTGTATTCTGCACAAGGTATAGAGCATATTACACATTTACATTTCTCTTAAATAAGCAAACAATCAGAAAGCTGGCCTAGTTGCATTCTGGGATATAGCATGCCCCCTTCCCAGTAAGGCACGGCAAATAAGAAACAAATAGACGGTCCTGTGTGATTACCAGGAATAACTGCTATGGATGGGGGCTAAATTCCTATCCATATTCATAAATTCATAACCAATAGTATTCATGAAATTGATTAATATTTAGGAAGGCCCCATCATCTATAGAAGAAAGAAATCACATATCAATACCTAACTAAAAATTATATATTATAGATATTATGCTTAATTATTTAATTTGAACAAATAAGCACATTTCAAAATATAACTTAATTACCATAATCTCCATGTTGAGATTGTGCATTAGCATTCCATAAACGTTGATAGGATGCTCATGGTACATATATAATTTAGCAACGATGCCATGCGAATACATTTTGAACAAATCTCAAGTGTTCAATGAAAAGACATCTATTTCCCTTGTTTAACAATCTCATTAAGCTAAAGATACATAGTGACAATCCTTGGAGACATACTAACCTCAAGCTATCATCATTTAGATGCTACATAATTACTGCAAAAATCCTAGTCGGCTTTCCAATTCAACCCATATTCATAATCTTAGAAAATACTTTCATTTTGGTATTCTGTGCCATGTGGAACATACTTTAACTGGGTATAGAATGTACTTTTCTGGGATAATGTGGTAGTGGTTTCTTGAATACGCTTTTTGGGCCTGCACTGCTAGGCCAGCTCAAGTGGATCCAGTCCACAACACAGTTGCAAATTTGTACAGGGCACAGGGAATGTTCCCCAAATTATTAGACATTGGTGTATTAACAAAGGCCTACAGGCATATTCCTATTTACTAAAGGTTGAGGGATTGTGAGCTAAATGTCAAGTTTTTAAGGCAAACTGCAGAAGTGGGACACAATGGTATAGCAACTCACAAATTCTAAGTTGACTGCATGCAAGTTGACCTTCGAACAGGGCCGGCCCGACAATGTAGCCGAGTGGGGCAACCGCTCCAGGCGGCACTTTTGAAGGGCCAAGCCCTTTTTTTTTTTTTTAAAGCGAAAGCTGTCAGTACCCGCTCGGCGCCCCTCTCTCTCTCCTCTGCGGCGAGTCTCCCTGTTCAGCATTACAAGCTCAGCATTACAAGCCGGCACCGAGACCAAACAGGGAGACTCGCCGCAGGACTACTGAAAGGTAAGTACAAGGGGGGGGGGGCGGCAGGGACAGAGGGAGAGGAAGGGTAGATAAGGGGGGGGCGGAATTTAAAAATTCGCCCCAGGAGGCATTTTGCCTTGGGCCGGCCCTGCCTTCGAATGTTCAACTCAAGAGATATCCCTAATTTATGTTATGGGTATGTAAAATCGGTGGATAAATGTTTAGTTACTAAACCTGGGTTGAGGTCAAATATGCCGTCTGACGGCATTTACCTTTTTAGGCGGCAACATAGTAATTTACCTCTCAAAAATGCTTGTTGTTCCTTTAGAAATTGCACCAAGGGTGTTCTCTTCGGAGGATGAGAATCCCATAGTTCAAAATAAAGCTCAAGGAGAACAGATGGTTAACTTGTATTTTTTTAAATATTTTTTTCTAACACAAACAGTCTTGGATTTCTTTGGCCAATTAGGAAAAAATAACACTTCTAGTAAGTACTGAAGTATACTTATTTCTAAAAGAGGATATAAAGAACACATTTGTAAGCTACAAAAATGATCAACAAAGGGACTATAAAACTGGAGGAAAACTGGCTCATATTGCCCTGTACCAAATAAAAATGACCTTCAAAAACAGAAAACTGGCCGTTGAAGCCAAATTTTAAATAGATTAACACTTAAACTGTTTCTGAAAATAATGCATGAAATGACCCAAGAGAATACTGAGGCCCTGGTACCAAGAATATTATTTTAATTATAATTCAGAATTCAGTCAATGAGTCTTAGCTTGTGTTCATGTGGCCATGGATGCCTGAAACAAAGAAGCCAGATTCTAGTGCATCTCCATCCAAATGAGTTGGACGGCACAGCAAAGCTTCATTACAGTCCATGCTGTTTACTTGAGAAATCCGGCAAGTGTCTAGAAATTCTAAATGCTTTGTGATTTAATGAGTGCAAAAGTGACTTACAACATATTGCAAAACATGTGTTTCTTTTAACAATAGTTACAGAAGAAAAAAAGAAATCTGAACAAATCAAAAGAGGAATTATGTTTTAATACATCTGACACTTCACTGTTAAAATTGTAAATTTATATATCTTGGCAGTCTCATCTTAAACTAGAAAGACAAAAAAAATTGAATGCGGTTTTCTTTTCTGTTAAAAGCTGGGTATAATTATCAAATGTGGTTTAGAAAAAAGCAATTCATATGAAAAAGGAAATGTGAAATGTTCTCTTTTACAAGTAATTATGAGCGTTAATGTAATCTTACACCCACAGTAAAGTAAAAGCTGTCATATAAAAATTAGCATATTGCTTTGTTTTTCATCAGAATATATAATATATAGTGTGTTCTAGTTTGCATTTTTTTCATTACACATCCTATTGTTTCCAATATCAGTCAAACTGGAATATAAAAAGAACTTGTCTATTTTTAATTCTTACCATGATATCTGAAAAAAAGTTAAGGCAGGTTTGAGTGGCAACAGATATTTTTATGTAATATCACAACTATGCCACAATTTTTGTTTTGATGAGAAGTGCCTCGTGTTTCAGTTCTAGACTTCTATTGTGGGTAGAATTCAGTGAACATGCTGTTATCTGAATTAGTATTGTCCACTGCCGTTTAAAATTTCCCTAGGGAAAAGAAAATTAAGCTAGATGCTAATTTTGAATCTTCTAACAATATAGAAATGTAAATGTTATATGTTCTAAAATAAGGGTTGATGATAGTATCTCTAAGTAATAGGTGTAATTAGACTGGTTGGAAGGCAGAAAGATATTTAATATTTTGAGACCTGGCGATTCACACGAGAATGGATAATGTACTCAACTATTAAACCTTAACAATGATCAAATCATTTAGAAAATATATACATTAAGACAGAGCTGTAGCTAGCTCCTTTTGCGCCCGAGGCAAGAATGGAAAATTGTGCCCCCCAGCTATTTTTTACAGAGGTTATTTTATTTACTGCCCTTACACACGACTGCCCATAAATACACATACACTCCCCTTACACACTGCATTTACACACACCGGCCCGTAAACACACATATACACATACACTGCACCTACACAAGCCTGTCCAAACATATGTATACACATACAGTGCCATCACACTCCCTTGCCTTTACACACACATATATACACACACCAGCTTACAAACACACAAATAGCTATACTGCTCTTACACACACCCTGTCCATACACTGCCCTTACACACACACTGCCCATACACACACACACCAGCTTACACACATATTTACACATATACGCATCCCTTACACCCCTTTCTCCCCATCTCTTCTCATCTTCCATCATCTTCAATCAACTTTCATCATCTTCTATCTTCCATCTTGTCATGGGAGCGCAAGGTCTGTCACTCCAGGCCTCTGCTTTAGTGCTCCCTCATCACTATGCGCCAGCTATTGTTGCAGAGTGCTGGGGTAATGTCATATCCCGGCGCTCTGCATCATTTGTCGGTGCGTAGTGATTAGACAGCATGGAAGGCAAGGTCTGAAGTGACAGACCTCGCGCTCCCTAATGTTGGCCTGGTAAGGGGGGGGGTTGTGATCTCACCAACCAGCCCTGCTCATTGGACTCCTCCTACCCAGACCAGCGCTGATGGTGCCTGGGTGCACACTGCCCACAGGGGAGCCTGATGAGCAGGGCTGGTTGGGGAGAGCACAATCGTGCAGCTGCCTCAGTACTCCCCTGAAGACCGGCCCAGGGAAGGCGGTCTGTCTGCTCGCCCCCTACCCTATACCTTTGTAGCAGGCGAGGAACCCAGTATGCAGTGATAGCAACAAAAGGCGTAGGTAATATGTAAAGTTCAATACAATGGTCAGGCAATCCAGGTCAGGAATGGAGAAGGCAACATAGTCAAAAAAAACAGGCAAAGGTCAGCAACAAACTTCAATAGGACGGTCAGGCAAGCTGGGTAAGGAATGGAGAGATCAACGTAGTGAGGAGCGGGCTAATATCAGCTACAGAAGGATTGTAGATAAAGTACTGCACGAGTAGTGAGCCCAGTCAATACAACAGCCGAGGACTGAATAAGAGTCAGTGCTCGTTTATTAAACTTGCTGCGCTCTAAGCCCCGCCCCCGACCTATGACATAGTGCTGTGGACGTCCCTTCTCCTCCTGGTGGACAGGGAGGGACAGTAGAGGTGGAGGCATGGCACTCCGGAGAACTGCTTGGTTGCAGACATGGACCGTGACATATAGATACTTTACAGTTTTTTTTAGGGGCTTCCTAGAACGCTGGGCCCCTGGGAAACTGCCCAGTCTGCCCAAAGCGTTTGAAAGGCAACCTTAATATTGGGCTGGTTAGAGATTCGTGATCTCCCCAACCAGTCCTGGAGGCTGCAGCTGCTGATCGGGCAGCTGTGCGCCCCCTCACAGCTGCACCCAAGGTGAGTGCCTCTCTCGCCTCACCCTTCCTACAGCCCTGCATTAAGATTTGGCTAAACTGATTTTCCCCAGTCGCAATTGCTCTAACGAAGACCCTGTTATGTTGAGGTGAAACAATAGCTATGATAGCTTAATAAGATTCTCTTGTTTTGTCTGTTTTTAGTGGTCTCTCTCAATATATTTGTTTAATGTTTGTATTACTGAGGGCCATTCACCTCTATACTGCACTACTGTAAGCAAGGATTAAAATTATATATATATATATATATATATATATATATATATATATATCAGTCTTCCACTATTCTAGGGTGGGAGAGCACTGCTGCTTCCCAGTGCGCTGAGCCTAGTAAAGTATAGCTATCTGCAAATGAATTCCATCCAATACCCAGAGGAGACTTAGTTGAGGATGAAGCAGGACTCGCTTATTGACACAAAACAACTGGCTGAGTGTCTGGGTATGTTAGTGTGTGTGGCTTCAGATTCCTTCCTTTATGCGTTTATGTACAAATACATTTACAGCTTTATGTAATGAACTTTATATTACATTTAATGTATCTATCAATTTATTTATCAATGGTAACAATTATCAATTATTAACTTCATTTACCAATAATTCAATGTATTAATTTATCCTTTTATTAAATGAATAACTGTTTTCACTAATGTGTGAATTGTTTATTAAATGGATTTCCATTAACATATGTTTGCCATATATTTAATATACTGATCTATGTTAAATTTTTTTGGCTGGTTGCTAGACCCAAACCAAATTAATAGCCCTGTCAGGTTTATCCAATAAGAAGCTGACTCTGTATAAGATACAGTTTACTCTTCTTGCAGCAGAAGCTTGTTGGTGATGGCCCATGAATAGTGAATGAGTTAAAATCACAACTCTCCTGCAAACTCTCCCTTTAGTGAATAGATCCCAAAGAGTCTATTATCTTTTTACTTGAGCAATGTCAACCAATTGAACTGCTGGGTTATACACTATTACTGTATTTATTATTATTACATTACACTGACTTAAACATTGTAAACATATTGTAAACATTGTAAACTGAATTATAACATCAACTTTATTGATGTTGTTTAGTAAACAAAAAGGATGTGTTCATTTTCACAACAAACAGCACTGTTGATATCTAGCACTTAAGTATTTTAGGAATAGTTTCTGGAAGCGCATATCACACTGTTTCACTGTTTGATGTTTAGATCATATCTACGTTGATTATTATTATTTTCCCTGTTTTAGGATACTTATAGAAGGGGTACATATTATACAGAGGTACAAAAATACTTTGAAATTACCATTGTGTACGGCACCCACATGTTTATTTCCCTAGTAATTCGGAAGGCACTATATTTTAAAAATGGTACATAGTCTCTTTTGTGATTAAAACAGAGAGCTTTTGCTTTAGGAAAATGCAAAAACGGTATTTACGTCTCCCTATGTTTTAATACAGTACATTTATAGGTTAGCTTAAGCTTCAGTCGCCCAATAATGACACTGGAAAGACTTACAAATACCATCATCTGAGTGAGAAGCACAATCACTTCCTGATTATCAGCTAAGCACTACTTACAGAGAGTTACTCAGTTATATCTGCTCAGTCTACCCACAGCTGTGATCTGGCATTTGGAAAAATAAAGAATAATATTATGCAAAGCGCTGGGATTCAGACTTTCAGAAATAAAAAAAAAAATGCTGTTTTACTTGATGATGAGCACTTAGAAGATTACACCGTGCAACAAAATCTGCAAACGTTATATAAAAGTACTTAGAATTATCGAAAAAATAAAGAAAACAACGTATTTTATTTACGGAATATTACAGAATGGCCTCTTGTGTCAGCGTTGTCTCTGGGACCCGAGTGGTCTCGACCCAACGCTGAGCACCAGAACGTGACCTCATCGTCGTGGGTTCCATCTCTTAAAGATAGGTAAGGGAAGAACACTACCTCTTTAGAGCAAATGAGCCTGCTATAATGGAGATCTTTCAGCAATTCAGCAATACGACTATTTGGAAACATTCCCAGTTCATGTGCTAACTTGACATTAATAGACAAAAATAATGATTTAAAATGTAAAAATTTGGGCTTTTTATTTTTTATTTTTTTTTACCAATTTTCGTGCTGAAGGTATCACTGTAAAAGTAACACAGCCCAAATCTTGAGCTGAGAACCCTATAGATTTTCGGAGAGCTGCATTATATGCATAACAACTGCCTACCAGTCACCAACGCGCAACGACAAGACAAAGAGTTCCCTCACCTCAATACACATGTATACAAGCCGCTGTCCTGCACCTCTGCCGTGTGAATCCATATCGAGTCATCATCTTTGCTCATCCGAAGAACTGAGAAAAGAATTGGTTCTTCCACGTCTCCTTTGGTTTTATACCACATGAGCCGGAGCCCAGCGCTTTGAGCCATGTTATATGTAGTCCTAATATAACTGTAAAAAAGGGCACATTTCATCCGAACTGGTTCACCAGCCAACGCCATATAGCTTTTCAGATCCACCGACCAGTCCATGCAGCCATCCACTAAAACAGAACAAAAAGACTTTCGTAAACATAGGAAAGGTGTTAAAATAAGCAAGATTCTATAAGCTAATATACAGAAATGGGCTATAACAGGGAAAAAAACACGACGAAGAAAGAAAGCATGAAACAATTTACTGCCAAAAACCCTTATGCATATTAATAAACAAAAATATGTTTTTCTTCCATGTCCTTACCTCCACTTTCTAGGTATTACACATTTTGACATCTGGGAGTACTAATTGGTGAATTTATAGCTGAAACATTTCAACATCTCAACTTCGCTATGCATTATGAAGGGGGCAAGTCAAGTTGGTTTTAAGAAGAGCTGCACCAATCCTGTTAAATCAGAGAAATGACATTTAAAAAATGTCACAGGTTTAAGTGTACTGAGCAGGGCCAGCTCAGCTGTCTCACAGGAGACATTATTCCATCCTAATTCTTTCCTTCTCTGATATTCCTAGAATGATTTGTTGTTATAGGTGTGTAACAGTATTCTATAGCCCTAATATTTATGATACTGTGTGAATTAAATCATGTAAGTAAAACTCACTATTTTTCTAAATGCCTTTCTCAATAATATATTAAGTATCACAAGCAATTGTTAAAATAAAATATACAAAATAAGGCGTTATGGAATAACGCTTACAATTATATCTACAGTATATATTTTATATATATATATATATATATATTATATATAGCAGTCTAAAAAAATTTTATTCGTCATCATATTTTCTTCTACTGTATTAAAGATAAAAAGCTCATTTCATGGAGCGGTTATGTAATCATCAGATAAATACAGAGGGCATTACTTGCTAAGAAGCAATATGGCACCACTCAGTATTAATATGTTCCGCTTCCATTTGAGTAGACTTAAAATCCACACAAAAAAAACAAAACAATAAAGCCATTAACATTTACTCTTTTCCAGCCTTACTATCACAAGGTTAGGGATGTCTAATATCTGATAGCTAGGGTTGTAAGAGAATTCCAGTTTGTGGTGGGGACAGCCTGTGGCTTTCCATCTGCTTTCTGAAAGACACATGTTGGTTACACATTTTGTGTTTAATGGTAATGGGTTCCTAAAAACATTGAGGACATTATTGTATTAATGTACTTAAAAATTAAAAAGCAACTAAATGCATGTAATACAATGTCACTGTCATTGCAATCCAAAATACTTCAGCATACAACCCATTGTGTGTTTGGGCAGGTACATTTTTGGTGCTTTAAATTTACAATGTAAAGGCAAAAAAAAAATGATGCGATCTAAAGAAGAAAGCATAACAAAACGATAACCATTAAAAACCACAGTTGTCCTTGGATATCAGGATCATGTGGCAACTCGACTGGCAATTAAAAGTCTTACAGTGTTAGAAGATTGCAAAACAAGCAAACTGTCAGTAAGCATACAAGACAATTCATAATGAGAAGTCACTTTATAACCTAAGGATCTGCATAGTTTATAGAATTATTTATATTCAATTTTAAAGAAATGAATTAATGAAGAGCACTGGGCAGGCAGCGCTTAATCCATTAGGAAATTAATGCTTTATCACATCAGATTGTAAATGTTCTGCAAATATTCCCTAAAGCCAAGGAGGCAAGGGGACAAGTTTAGTGGAGCATGGATTCAAACTTGGTGAGATGGCAGATGAGTTCACCTGGTGAATGGACCATCGAGGTCCCTAAAGCATATGTCTTTTGTTGCCCCAATAAAAGGTGTCACCTTTGAGTGAAGACTCCATCTTCACCTGAACATTATCGATATATATATATCTATTTTCTCTATTTTTAATACATTTATAGATACTAAAAATCATTTTTAAATGAATGGCCTTGCGTTGTGTGTCAAAAAAGTGTGAGATGTGGTGGAGTGGAGGTGGGATGATGTGATAGAATGGAGATGTAAGGATGTGATGGAGAGGATGTGTCATAGAGTGAGAATGTTTGTTTTAGTGTGAGTATTATGTGTATGTGAATGTGTAAGTGTGTGTTAGAATATGTATGTGTTAATGTGTGAGTATTTACTGTATGTATGTGTTAGAGTGTGTATGTTTTCAATTAAAGGATGTAAATGTGTGTGTGTGCTAGTGCATATGCTTCTTAAGGGGGAGCAAAGGGGCTGTGGGTGGTCAATCTGCTGTCTCCCCCCCCGGCCAAAAGGCATCAGCCCTCCTTTGCTGCCCAAAGAAAGACAAAACCACATAATTTTAATGGCAGATAAAAACCAGCTAATCCGTCTTTTCAAAATACATCTGTGTCTGTTTAGCACTGTGGAGATCATAACATTAAACTTGCTCTTGTTAATGTGGAGTATGATTAGTTTCATTATAGATATTTAAATGCGTATGCACACACCTTACACATATTAAGACACATGCATGTCTATTAAAGGATTAATGTAATCTCTGCCCATGGGCAATTATATGAAATTGAAGCTTCTTGTTTGTGCGCTGGAGGTTTAAAAGGACAGTCTAATGTATTAAAGTACACTGTGAGCAACATAAAAACTAACCAAATGTATCGGTTTGTCTTAGTCTGTCAATTCTTGTGTTATCATATCCCTTGAATTTATGTATTGTATTAAGCGCTGCGTAAACTGTTGGCGCTATATAAATAAAGGATAATAATAATAATAATAACCAGACACAAGGGTTATAGCCATACTGCAAAATCTTCCAAAAATTCTTGCCACCGATTAGCTGCTTAAGCTGTCAATCAGTGGCAGTAAGTACTTACAATGAAATCAATGAGGTTATGCCCTGTCACGGCTTAAGCAGCCAATTAGTGGCAGGAAAGTGCTCTGATTGAAATGAATGGTTACACTTTATACATGCACAATGGGGCGCATGAGTTCAGCAGAGCCAGCGCGGATTAGACTGGATGTGTGCATATCATGCGCAGGCAGATTCATTTGACCAAATGCATCTACTGCAGGACAATTAGCTGATGTTGAAGGGAAAGGGGTAAATGCATTTGGGGGATTCTGCAGATTCACGTGACAATTTAAAGGGACTACGCACCTATCATGTACATTAAAGTCCATATGATGGCTGGAGTGTTCCTTTAAGAGGAATAGCAAGGCAGGACCACAATGCTAATGTATCACTGTACAGTCCATTCACATGCATTCCCATAGTGCACTGCATGATCCAAAGGATGTCTGTTACCGCTTATATTTCAATCCAGTTTCAATAATAAAACTACCATCTCATTTTGTAACAATCGCACCAGTATATATATATATATATATATATAAAGATTTTCTTTTTTTTGTGGAGGTTAACATAAAAAATGGATCTTAACATTTCCAGCACATTCATATCAGGAAATGTAATTACAGCTACATTTGTTTCCAAGAATTAATAACTATGCTTGTATCTTAGAAATTGCTCACATTGAATATTTATTGGTATGTTATAAAATTTCCATATATAAAGGCAGGCCATCACTTTAAAAAGCAGATCTGATATACCGATGGGTTCATCTGACTCTGAACTGAATGTTTTTGCTGAACAGTCTCTGCCATAAAGGCTTCTTAAGACAAATACATTTAACATGGTTTTCTTTCACCTTGATTGGAGAAGGTTGATATATAATTCATATGTCCTTTAGGCTACAGGAAGGCTAAGATTCTTGATAAAGAGACACTGTATCATGATCTCATTCATCAACCTTTAATGACCTTGAGGGCTCAAGAAGGTCGCCTCTTCTTCCAAAAACATTAAACTCTTACTTAACTACAATACACTATAGTTTTCGTGTGGACCAGACAAGTACAATGTGATTTACAGAAGAGAATAAAAATGTTTCACTTGTCTTCTATTAGCAAAAAGGGGGTATTGGAGTTATTTACTTCACTTAAGGTAATTCCTTTGACAGCACTGCTTGCAAATGAACATAGAAATTGGGTTATTTGCACTATGATCCAGATCCCTGTTAACAACATTACTAGCCGTGTAGTCCCATAAAATTGCCTATTTTCCAAGATCGAAGGGATTGCAAAGGCTCAAGGTAGATAAAGGACACATAACATGTCAAATATCTAACACTGATCCTTCAGTGTGGCCATGTTGTGTACAACTAAAAGAAACTGAATGTTACATTTATTTGTCTAGTTAATGGTTGGTATATGGTAATATTCATTTTATCAAAGAAATCTGAACAAGTTGGGACTATGCAGGCATCCTGAAATCCAGTCCTTTAGTTTAGCTCCTACTGGACTACATCTTACATACAGCTATACATGTAGGTCTTCCACATCTAGTACTTTAGAGATTAGAGATTACATGTATATGTACATTCTTGAAAATATAGCTGCTGTGGCCTTACCCCAAGTGGACACCTTTCATTTGTTAGCCAAGGTGTGAAACCTCTGCCTCCTGTATGCAATCACATTATCTGACCACTTGGGAGGTAGCCCTATAAATTCCTCAGTCCCATTTGGAAACAAGCTTGCTTGGAAATGTAGCTGCTGTGGCCTTACCCCTAGTGGACTCTTCATAAGTGGGCAGTTAAGAGTGACACTGGAGTTAAACTGGAGGGAAACAACATACCAAGTACCACTGCAGAAAGCAGGATTTCACCCAATTTACTATAAAAAATGTACCCACATAAATTAATTGAAGAAGTATATGATATTATTATGCCTAAAAAGCTGGATAGACCCACTGAGAAAAGCTGGTGTACGTGTCCAATTATGGTAGCCACAGTGCAGAACTAACTAAGATAATAAAAAAATATTGGCACATTTTACCGTGGATATTCAGAAGCTTGAAAAGATACGATTAATGGCGTACAGGCATGCCAATACCATTAGGGACAGTTTAGTCAGAGCTGAGTTTATTTCGAGTGAGGTTTCCACACTTTTTGAGTTCGTATAAACAAGATCATTTTTCCTTGGGGTGTATAGCCTATGGTAGTAATGTAAAAGGTAATACATTTAAATATCCACATAGGGATAAGTGGTATAATATTAGGGGAGTTTTTACGACTCCTTAATTGTTGTATATATGAATGTGTTTGTATAATCTCATATATATTGGTGAAACAACTTAAAAAAGATAAAAATATGGGTTTCTAAACATAAATCTACTATTGTTTGAGCAGGGCCCTCCGTCTTATAATCGAGCAAATACGGTAGGTAGTTCTTAATTAACCGTAGCCTGTAGACAACATACGTCATACTAGATAAAAAGCCTTGCCAAACGTTTTTTTAGCAAATAAATTATGTTTAAATTACAGAAAGGTAAATGCGTCTAACAGGTCTTCAACACATTCAGCTGGTGGTCCTGAAACCAGACAACCTAAATATGTCACAAATCGTAACAGAACACTCCATTTAAACCAAAATCAGAAAAGGTCATGGTGGCTCATCACAGATTTTCTTACACAGACACAGGCCAGTCGATTCAGCAAAGGCTGAGTTATCAAGATGCAGAGGTAGAGCAAATGACCTAACTCTAAAGCACTCAACAAAGCCAAGAGAAACAGCTATCATGTTGGCAATCGACTTGGTCAGTCTGTTTGAATATATGAATTATGGTCAACTAAGTTCCTACTGAAAAAATATTAAACACGGGAGTGTACAACCTAAAAAGCATAAAAGGCATACATATTCAGATTCCAGGGTTGCTGCTAGACCAATGACCAATAAGCACACAATCAATATTGGGGATTCTGTCACACTTTATAGCCATATATGACTTAGCCCGCCGCTACGTCGAAGTTTCCTATCTAATTGTTCATGGCTATATTGCTTACCAAGCAATCAGTGGGAATGCACTGCATTCTCTCAAGCAATTTAAATCCATCTCAGGACACTATTAATGAGGCACTAAAGCAATATATGGCCATATAGTGTGATGGAATCCCCAATAATTATGGCTTAGATGGATGTTTTTTTAATGTTATTCCCTGGGTATGCACTAACTTCTAACTTTCAAGTTGCAATGTTTTCTGTTACAGAAACAATAAATGTTCTGTTATGTTATAACTGTACAAGTGCTGTTTGGTTACATCTGTCTTCCAGGGCGTTTTAAGGCTTCGTTCAAACAGACCTCTAAATACTTACCAACTAATCCAATTCACCTTTAAGTGTTCAACTGTTTTCTTGTCATCGAATGTTGCATATGAAACTAAAACTGGTTTTACACAGTATTGTAACTTCCGGATTGTGTGTCTGAATATTTTTAAGAGGGTTTTAATTTAGTTATGACACTAAAAGAAAATCTGGGGTTGTAAAATGATTTTATGCCTGTGCCTATAATGATATATTATCTACTAGTAAATTAGCACTTACAAGATCTGCCTGAGGCATAGAGAGACACAGGGGTCAGAAATAACAGATGTTCCAAAAGATCCGGATTCTGATTCTGTCATGAGCTATTGGTCTAACTAGAACAATGTAAAGATCTGGGCTGCATTTCTTTGGTTGACTGTCTCCCTCCTGGGAAGTAGACTGAAATGTTTCCATGCAAGGAATCTAGCACCTGGGCTACATTCTAAAATTCTGTCTTGTTCCTATGATGCAAATAAACCTGTCCCTAGAAATAAATTCTGCTAAAGAGGTCATCGGAAACTCCATGACTACCTTTGTGATACAAAGAATGCTAAACACATAAATAAAAGATACATTTGTTACATTTAGATACAACTATACTACTACAAACAAGAACAAAGAAAACACAGTTTATGACACTCAATGATCCCCCCTCAAATCTTGACTCATATTTGGTATAGCAATTGAGGTCCATCCGATCGCTCATGTTTTTTGTATCAAATATCCCTTGTATGACTACCTGTGAAATAACACTCCTATTTCTAAGCCAGCTTTACTATTATTTCTAGGGATGCCTAGTGCACAATTTAAGTGCTGCAATATGACATCATATCCAGTGCTCCATTTCAACATGTCATTAGACCGCTATGAGGTCTGGCGGATCCTCTGATTTTAACAACTGGACAATAATCAACACTGCAGCTGTGCAAGAAAGTACCCAACAATGTGACTGTTTTTTAGAGTGTTGGGAGGTATTCATTATTCTTATTTTGCCAACTTCCGTGGAGGAGAGATCTACTGATTTGTCAAAGATAACAAAATGTCATCTGCATTTAACACAATATTAATGGAATTCATGGGAAACTATATATATATATATATATACTCTAAAAGATCTAGAGCCAACACAAAAAGCAATGGTAGAAGGGCGCATACCTGTCTAGTTCAATTTCAAATACTAATTGGGTCAGATAAGACAACTTGATCTTAGAACTCTGGTAATGGGGTACTGGTTTGACCAACTGAGCTGATCAAAAGCTTTCTCTTCATCCAAAGACTAAAAGTATTGATAATTGGCACACAAGGCAGGTGATTTCCCTGGTTTGGGTACAGTTACATTTCTTTTCTATGTAGTATTATTACTATTTTAAAACACCAGAACTCTTCATAAATAACCCCATATACATATACACATAACAAATATGCATTAATACATACAGACACATCAGGAGATGAGAACCCTGCCAATGAGCTTGTCATCCAGCTTTATGGTACTTTATACAAAATTCCTGGCAAAAATTATGCTCTTCTGAGGGCTCCGCTGTAGAAAAGTCCAATATAGAAGGGACCGAAACCTTTTGTAGACTGGTCTAATGGATCTTGTATAGGTTTGCAAAGAAGTAAAAAAAAAACATTATTTTTTTTTTAATTAAGGCTCTGTTTTATTGTTTTTTTAGGTGTCATATTTGATACAGAATTAAATAATCACCTCATTATTACTATTATTGGAATTATATAATAAAACTGCACTGCACTCAACAGGTTAACATACTGATCTAATTTTCTACCAATTATACTCATTTGACAAATATTTCCCAATTGAAAATAGCTTAGAGCAACATTTATCAGCAGAGCATTGTTTAAATTGACACTTTGAAAACACTATGCTAATGTGACATTTTAGTTTTTCCATTGTTGTCCTTTCAAGCCACCTAGAAATGAGCCATGTATATCTCCTGTCGACCCCTTCCGTTAGCCCATTCCACTAAATAGCCAAACGTTATCTGTGTCTGCGGGGTTAATAAAGATGTGGTGAAGCACAGATATTCGAGGTTATGAATTAACTGATGTGACATGTGGCCTGAATTCTAATATAAATTATACAGAAGTTTTATTCGTAAAGTACGATGATTATAAAAACTTAAGTGCTGCATACTACAAAAGTAAATCTATTTCTAAATAAAAAGCTGCCTATGTGATTCATTAAGGTCTTCCAAGACTTTGTCATTGGTAGGGTTATATATTTTGGTAGCATTTTATGTGGAACTAGAGAGTCATAAAGTCTAGTTCTGTGATTCCAAGTCAAGAAATAATGTAATTTATCCAGCTGTCTTCTACAACTAGCTATATTGAGAAACCGTTCAGTACTTCGGTGGTTACACTACTAGTTAATTGGCTAGCTCTTCAGTAACGTAATTCTCTAGCATGAAAGTACCGTAAGGAACTGTTAGCACCAGCCCTAAACTTTTAATAGAAGCAAAAAAAACTTGGAGGGTCTGGGTGAACTGACATATCAAGAGGTTTTATGGTCCTTTAACTTTAAAGTCAACAAGGGAATATAAGAAAGCGGGACTGAACAAAAATACCTGTGAGACCCATTAAAATCTCAGCGGGTACATGTGGAGGGTGCAAAAATTACCAGTGCTTCTCCCCTCCCTTGTCCTGTGGGATGAAAGGGATTAAGCCTGCCATTAAAATATAATTGATTATATATATGCTCAGATTAAAAATTGTCTGTTTACTATAAATCATCCCCATAAATCATCTCGAATGGCAAAATATGGTCATAAGTCTTCATACCATTGTCCTGTTTGCCAGCCCACTTCCAACCTTAACCTATAAGCAAATAAATGCATATGGTATTATGCAGGATGCCAAGGATGTTAATAAAATGCATTCACTTTATCAATGGTCTTAGTTATCATCTTACAGTTTCACCTAATAGAAATAGATAAGGCGTCCCTGCAGTTAAATAATTTATTGAGTGCTACAGCTATTCCTGAATCCTAGAACACTCCACATCCTTTTTCCTCGGTACTTTCTTACAGAGAGGAACCGGCATCCCGCATAAATTGAGGGATGATTTGATCAATAATTCACTACTCTTCCATATTTACAGACTTCTTTTAATACGTTCCCCAAACTTGCTAGATTATATTTGCTGTGCTGGGCATTGAACCACATACTCCCAAGTTGCAAATGGTATTGCAGAAATGTGTTTCTATTTTCACATGGGAAAACTGCAATTGGTTCAAGCTTAAGCCATCACGGTATTATGGTACTCGCTGTATCCTACCCCTGATTTATTGGATCATCACATATTGCCAGTAAATAGCGCAGTTTTTTTCTAATTTCTAAGCGTTGAAGAATTTGCCTCAGCTTTCACACCTTGGTGCAAATTGAAAAACACCTTTCTGTCTACTGGAGAAGAAACTGATTTAATTCTGCGGCTGTTTCGTAATAACGTTCTCCAGTAAGGAACGACTCGCTGTGCCTGGCCAAGCAAAATGACTGTAATATAATTTATAGCACACATTATGCCAATTAGCAATATATATATTAACTCAGTACACATTCTCACATTCTCTAAGTGTTTCCCTACCTTCTCTGCTGACCACTTCTGCATCTTCGTCATCTTATTTATTCTATCTTTATTCTCCCTTCTCTATTCTTTCAATCGTTAATCTGATATCTTCTTTCTTCATCCACATCCAGGGCCGGCCCGACAATGAAGCCGAGTGGGGCAACCGCTCCAGGCGGCACCCTTTTTTTTTACCTCATTTCCGGCGCTCAGCATTACAAGCCGGCACCGAGACCGAACAGGGAGACTCGCCGCAGGACTGCTGAAAGGTAAGTACGGGGGGGGGGGTGTAAGGGTAGATAATAGGGAGGGAGGGAGAGGAAGGGTAGATAATGGGGGGGCGGCAGGGACGGAGGGAGAGGAAGGGTAGATAAGGGGGGGCGGCATTTTAAAATTCGCCCCAGGCGGCACTTTGCCTTGGGCCGGCCCTGTCCACATCTCTTATCGGACATAACCTGGCAGCTGTCCTCCCCATTCCTTACATGAACTTTAGGGCAATATGGTGCCGCTTGCAGTGACATTCTCTCCCCCAAGGATCAGGACATGATGCCACTGCAAGCGCCACTGTATTGACCTGAGTTCACCTGAGGTCAAATGGCGCTTGCCGTGAGGTCTTCTCCACCAATGGGAGGATCAGGAGAGGATGATACCAAAGCATTGCCATTTTGGCAGAAATTGTCAGATTATGTCTGCAGATATGCGAACGAAGAATGAAGATACCAGATTAAGGATTGATTGAGAGACGAGAAAGAAAAGATACAGAAGAAGATGTTGAAGCAGAAATGGTTGGCGGAAGTGGCAGGGAAGGTAGGGGAAGGTAGGGAGTGTGAGAGAGTGAACAAGAATGCGAGTGTGAGAGAGTGAGAGTGAATGTGGACCCATACATTTCGTACAAAAATACTGAGCTTCTTGCTTTGTTTTCATCCAATTCATGGAGGGTCTGGCCTCATTTTCGAGGCTTCACACAAAATTCTGTAAGTTTGCAATTTAAATGAATTGGAATGCAAAGATAGAAATTTGAAAAGTGGTTAAGCAAAATCACAGCAATGAAAAAACATATTTATTGAGTGAAACAGTTGTGAAACTGTTGCACAATGTTCCATCAAAAAGGGGGCTTGCACACAATATGTTGGGTGACTCAGATCAGCATCTTATTGTAGTATTAATATCCATTTCAACACTTTTAGATTTGTCGAACTGAATGATTATCATTCAAAAAATAATGTTATATGCATATTCTGGTGCAAAATCAGCTTTTGTAAATAATGCCTCCAGACCAACATAGAAAAGACATCTGTATGCTAGATGAACAGTACTAATACTTCTAGTAACAGAAACTGAATTCAGTTCGCCTTGCAGAAGACCTCTCTTGCAATTTTAAATGTAATACAAGAATGGCCTTGCTTTGCTGTCCCTTTACATATACTGTATGTTGGATTTGTCAGCTGCCGATGAGACTGGGCACCTAAATGTATTTCGGCCTTCTTTCCGCACAAACACAGTGTGCCAGTCAACCTTTCTCCTCTCATCAAAAGTTACAATAATAAGATTACAAGTCAAGGCTGGGAACCATTTTCCTATAAGACTCGCTTTTAAAAAGAAATCTTGTTTAGACTGCAGTTTTAATCAGCAATTTATTATGTTATGCGAGTTGACAATTCCATTTGCTATTCACAGTCACAGTGACATTCCCTGACATACTTAAGCCTTATTGCCTTTAAAGATGTATAAGCTGCCAAAACGGTGATCATTTTTGGTATTTTATTTATAGTTCAATTTCTCCTGTGCTTTAACAATTGAGTTACACTTACAAGCTATATTTCCATCTTGCCTATTCTGCAAGGGTTCATAATTCAATGCATTTAGATAGGTCATTTTTATTGTTTCCTGCAGAAGAATGTAAATTTAACTCTCTACTCACAAACACAACATACTGGGAGGGGGGTAATTTTATTAAAGGACTGGAGTTAGCAGGAGGGATTTGTTCATTTCCTATAACCTCTTTTTTGTAACACAACATTTCTGTTTCTTAATTCATATTTTCAAAAACTAGCTGAAAATTGTTCCCAGAAGCAAAAAAGCGCAAACTCTTAGGGCCGACATTAAGTAACAATGTCTAGGATGGTCAACTTAAACGTTTATGTATGTGTGTGTGTGTATGCACTAAGGTCTTTGTTGCTTTCATAGCTATGCATGAACGTGTATGAATATATGTGTCAGTATGAGCATGTATGGCAGTACACGGCTGTTATGAATAAATATACATAAGTGTGCATCTGCGTGTTTCAGTGTATATGCATATTCGAATGTATGAGTGTTGGTTGGTTGGTTGGGGTTTATGAATAACATGTTAGGAGGACCCCCAATGTTCTATGTTATGCTGACTATGACTTTATCTACCACAATAATGGAAATATCAGCCTTCAGCAGTAGCTGTTGGTCATCTTGGCAAACATAGGCTTCTCAAACTACACTGCATGTTGAAATATGACTTTATTTCACATAGCGACACGCAGATCAGCCTCTTAGCTGATGAACATCTTTTATTCTTGTTCAATATTCTTGCTGAGTGTTGTGGTGCGTCTTACATTGCTGCATTTTTAGAAAGTCAGACTCGAGGAAGTCTAATGACAAAGTAATTGAAGAAAACTATGAACAATCGTTATTCCCAACATTATTAATAAATGTTTTATGGTGAATATATCTTTGTTCCTAATCAGTGAAAAGGCTCCCAGATAGCCGTTTGTCAGCCTACAAGGATACACACCTCCACTTCTCTAATGACTGTACACTGTAAATATATATTCAGACAATAAACAAAATGACCTTCCCTTATTTACCTCCATATCACACCGCAGACACTTTATTCCTTTCTAATTCGGTCTAGAGTAAAAAAAAAATATGTGTATTACTATATTAATAATGCCACCCATGAGAATGCTTATATTAGCGGCTTTCTCAAGGTAACGCACATTCCAACAGATGGACAGGCAGTGTACGAGTTTGCGAGGTTTCCTTCAGCCAATGTGACGGTCTCAAAGGAAAGTCTACTTTACTCCTGATGCATCTGTGCGAGCAGACATCCTGCCTTTAAAATTACTTTTCTCACCGTTATTGGAAACAACAACATTAAGATAATGGCATGAGTGACAGTTCAAAAATCCACTGGGGATGCAAAATAAATTAAATCAATTAGTATCATAAATACCGACTAAGTGTCCTGCATCTCACACATCAAACCTTTATACAGCCAAAACATTTCGTGTAAATTATCAGAAGTAAAACTCTTCAGTTTACTTTGGAGTGCAAGATAAATGAAATACTATGTACTGCCTGGGGAATAATGTTAATATTTACTAGCTACTTAAAACAATTTTAATTGCAAGAACAATTATAGAATTCATATATCCATATTTCAGACACAAAAACTCAGCATAGCTTATACCTAACATGCATATAGAATATGCATGTTAACAGAATGAATCATTTTAAGGTCAGCTGTCATTCCTTCAGAATTAGTCCCTAAACAGATCATAGAACAGATGGAAGAGGCCAATCTAACATGACTTTTTGGCTTAATTATAGCAATACCAAGGCAACATATGGACTTTGTAAGTACTGCCAAAACTGTACCCTCTGAATATAGCTTCATGGAAAATCACAGCTTTGTATCTTTTGTCTTCGCACTCTGTTTTGCTGTGAAAATATTTTTTTAATCACAAAACACTGAACCTATTTATGCAAATGAACCACAATTTCCAGGAAGTGGAGATAAAACAAGAAGCGTTTATTTATCTTGTGTTTTTATTATTTATTGTACACATTTATCCAGAAGAACAGGATTTTACATTTCATTTAGTATTATAAATATGACAGTAGTAAAAAGTGGATTATGAAAAATGTAAAAAGGCAAAAAAACAAACCCATGCTGGGGGTTAGCCCGGGCACTTTAAGGCAAATGGCTGGCTTTGCCAGGCCACAGGTTATTTGTTTATGCTCATGTAGCATACAGCCAGGCCAAGCATGGGGCATTGTCAGCCGGTGTGCCGAATGGCCAGTCTAGGTCAACCCATTCTACTAGAATGGAAGACATTAAAATGTATTGCCTAAATAATTAAGGAGACTCCTATCAGCTAGCCAAGAAACACACTAAGTAGAAGAGATTTTGTCATGCTAAGTGCTTTATAACATATAGGTCTTGGTAAATTTGTTGATCACTTACAATCTACAGTAGCTATTGTTTTTACAATTTGTTCAGTTTGAATGTAGAGGTTTATCACTAAAGACAGAGCTTGCTAGTGGGCTGTGGACCTTGCCAAGCGTCTCTTGCACGATTGGAAGAACTGGCTCTGCATTTATGTAAATTAAACCAATTCAACTACATAGCTTACAGGGATAAACACCGACCTCAGGGGCTTTTTAAGGTTGGCCCAATAAAGTCTGGGTTTTGAAATGTTTAATATCCCTATATAAAGTTCCCCTGCACAAGGGAACCAACAATCCAGACATATGTTCCAGCCTTCATGGGTCTCATCAGTGGGGTTGTGTTGGCATCCGTCCAGACACAAGAGATCCCCAAAGGTGGAAATTATATACACGTTTGTAAACAACTCAACCCTAAGGTGCATCCCCTGCTTGAGAAATAGAATCCTGCGCAATCGCTTGAACACATTGAAATTGTAGACTTGTAGATGTTTATGTTACAAGAAATATTTGCAGGCTGCCATTATTACCAAGGGTTGTGAAACCAAATATAAGAAAGTACCTTTAATTCTCTCAAGGTAATTTTCTATGCTTTTTTTTAGACATTCTTTTGGACATCCCATTTAACAATAATGTTTTAAGATATTGTACAAAATATTCATTCACATTCTCTATTCCAGTTCATCCCAAAGGTGTTCCATGGCATTGAGGTCAGGGCTCTGTACGGCCCAGTCAAGTTTTTCCACACCATACCCATCCAACCATGTCTTCATGGGCCTTGTTTGTTCACTGAGGCACAGTCATACTGGAATAGAAAAGGACCTTCCCCAAACTGTTAGAATGCTGAAGGATACATAACATCCTATATTATTAGTAAGAATTTGAATTGTGTTTGTGTAACACCAGCAATTTTAGCAACACAATCTCATAGAAAGCATTTAATAGGTTGGTAGTGGAAGGCGAGTGGGAAAGGCTAAATGCCGCTCCCCTGCCTTGGAGAAGGAGGGATATTATATATATTTTTATATATATATATATATATATATATATATATATATATATATATATATAGTTGAGTATTCTAGTCCATTAACATAAAAAATAAACACCAACTTCTTACAACATGTCTTCAATGGAAACGCAGGCAATTAATTTACCCATAGCCAACTGTATCTCTCTAGACAACAAGAGTGGGAGGAAACGTTATGAAATTAATTTCTCTGTATATCTGTCTTGTAATTGCGATCCGGTATTACATGCAATCAAGTTATCCAGCATAATTCAGCAGACTATTTATACTTTGCCATTTTTAATTGGACACTCACAGACATTTTGGCATTAATTGAATAATGAAATGAAGGCTGTTGAGACAAGTGCATTTTGATAGCTTATTTACTACAAATTGGAAATTGCTTACTTTTGAAGGCAATTTAGTTTTTTTTTCTTTTTACTTTGTGTTATAAAAAGACTGCGCTGTAACAGTTTGATAAGAACTGCAAAGTTAGCAGTTCCACACCAGCGCCAAATCAAATGGTATGTGCAGAACCTTGATGTTGACATGTTAATAACTACAATGAAAAGTTTATTCTTAGCCCTCTGATCTTTGGGCAGTAATATGCATTCACAAGAAGCAGTGGAAAAATATGCAATCCTTTTAGCTGATGCTCTTGGCTAGAAACTGCCATACAATTTATTAGAGAAAATAAATGCGCTGCAAATAGACGTGATTTTATCTCTGAGGAGTTTCAGTGCAGAGATGAGATATGAGCAGAAGTATAGAGAAAACTGTAAAGCTGAAAATGACCACCCACCTTTTGTGACATTTTAAGTAGACATTATAAGTAGAACAATTCATATTTTGGATACCTAGGAGTGGGTAACCAGTGAGCCAAATCTGCAAATCTGTCCCTAAAATGGACCTGGCATGATCCTCCTAAAAATCGGCACCGGCAGATCCATCTGATTGAATACTGTTGGATCCATGATTTTTTCTGACATCTTTAAAACAATTTGATCATTGGAATCTCTGCCTCCTAAGGCCTTGAGGGAAGGCACAAGAATTTCGGAAGAACGGGCTTAAGGCGACATAATGTTAATGCCAGATGCCTGGCTGTTTAACTAATTTGTGCAAGGGCAATCCAGCGCTTATTGCAGGAGAGACCTGCTGTGATTGCTCAACTGGAATGCATAGAGATCTCTGAAATGTTCCATTCACTTGCATGTGTCCAAATCGTGACCGTTGTGTTAGGGTGTGTGACTAGAGGCTGACTTAGTGGTGGGAGTGGGCAGGGCCAGAGGCTGAATGGGTGGAGCTGGAGGTGTGGCTACAATCCACCTTACCTTGCGCTGCTCAGCTGCAAAGTGTGGCACACATGGGAGCTGCAAAGGAGGTCTCTTCTGTAACAGCACAGACCGCCATTGATTTTACAGCTCCCTGGGCTGCTCAGGGGGTGATCGGAGGATCTCCTTAACTGGCCCATGATCTCTGCTACCTGAAAAGTTGGGCAGCTACGTGATACAGTGCCTGAAAACCAGGACTGTTGCAAAACACTGGGACACTTTAGGGCATCTCCTGAGAGAATGGTTGAGTTAGCCCTGCAAAATGCAGCATGTCATGAATTATGAAGCCCCATTTGCAAATAAAGCATCCAAGGTTTTAACCCTCATGGTGAATATCTAAGAATGTTTAAGTTTCCCTCAACCCACACTTCAATAAGTAAGCATAAAAAATGAAGAAAATGAACAGTCGATCAGGACTTTCAAAATAGGTGCATGCGGATACGTATTATGTTGCAAGAAAAGAGAATATCAAAGTGGAAAAGTCTTTAGTTAAACAATAATACATATGGGATTTAATCTCCACTTGTTAATGAAGAAGTTTTTGCCAGGTGAAAGTAACATAGGACAAAGTATGTGCAAATTAATAAAATAAATGGCAAATGGGGATTCTTCAAATAGACTCTTAGTGGTGGAATTTAACCAGGCGCAGACTTAATGCAATATGACAGAAGCAAGTTTAGCAGTGAAGAGAAAAAAGTCAACCAGAAAATGTCACAGGTAACGGCTACCGATCTTAGAAATGCATTAAGTAAGGGATTCATCTGACATTTGCTTGCATCCATTTTTGTTCTTTCCAAGAAAAACACCTTTTTTGCAGTGTGCATCTGCCTTGAGAACAATAAATTCCAAATTCCCAGGCTCAATTCTTTTTAATCAAAGCCAAGTTATAGTTTGTGAATTTTACAATGTCATAATCCTTTGCATCAAGGCTACAATTGTGCTGCATCCTTTGAATGGTTAGGACAATAGTATGAACATTGAATGTTTTTACGTGAGGCATAAAACCTATGAAAGGATTGCTCCTTAAATCAAATGGGCCTGGAGCTACAGCTGATGCAAGAAGCAATGCTGGTCTGATGACTTAATGCTGCTTTGATCACCACCAAATGTAGGAACATCTGTGTTGTAAAGAGCTAAACAAGTTCATTCATCTATTCACTAACACTGCAATTTCACCAGCCAAGTGCCAACCCCAATACCAATTATGAGGACATGGCATGACATATAAATTCTCTTTATAATGCAAACTTTATTATTTGGATCCATTACCTAAGATGTCATGTGCTCAGTCAAGTTAAAGGTTAACTCAATTTAGGTAGCATGATGCACTTAGGATCATCAATTATTTATATTGAAAATGTTTTATTAATACACTAAAAATGGCCACAGTGAATGTGGATACTATGAGATTTTTTTATTTTTTTGGTGGGGGCAGGTATGTTACCCTCTGCTGGGTGTCTCTTCCCCTAAAGCACTCCAGAGGACTCCACGGAGAAGGACCAAGAAGATCTTTCCCTTCTTTGGCACTTCTCACTGTTTGTTTTTTTAGCAATGCATTGAACCTTGGGACTTAAAAAAAATATATAAATTAGGGGAACCCAACTCATATGAAGGTGAAGGGGATAATGTGAAGTCCAGGGTATTCTCACAGCCTCCTGGTTAGGTCCACTGGGGTGACTGACACACAATGTGCACAATCCACATCCAGGAGCAATGAACATGACCCTGGACCTGTAAACATTTTCCCCTCTGCCCTAGCCTACGGTTGTTGGGTGGAGGGATTTTTTTTTATAACTCCAACTTTTGATTTGGTTTTCTTGGTGAAGGTTGAATTCCAGCCATTTTTTTTATTTTTAGTATCATGCACATGACATACATGGTACATGTATGTTGCCTCAAATATTGAAATAGTTTTGCACAAACAGTAAGTTACGCATTATTTTATTCTTAAACTCAAAAATAACTGGTATATCTTAAAAGAAAAGTTTAATGTTATAACTCTATGTTTTAGGGACTAATCTAAAGCAAATGTTTTGAAGTTTCTGATCCAAAGGTCAAACCTTGATATATCAGAGTACCTAGAAATATGAAAGACATATAAAAAACATTTATTCTAGTAAAGATCCTAAAGATGTAATGAAGTCACAATCACAAAATGAATTTACTGTCACAGTTTACAGGCTTTTTAATTAAATGTAAAACTACATAACATGGATTTTATTACATATTATACATAAGACAATGCAACGTAAAAAGTGATGTTGAAAAAGGAAACTTATAAAACTCACCTAAACGAGATCTAGAACAATATTTTGGAACAGGTCAAAATGATATGGAACAGCACCTAACTTTCACCTTTACTTCTTGTGTGCTGTTGATTACATTATTTTCAAGAACTGCCAAGAATAAGGTTTATATTGACAAGCTGATAAATATTACTACCATGAATCGATGAGCTGAGTAATTATGGGTAGATAAAGTCTGTGCCTAATGGTTATCAATATTAAGCTTGTTAGTATATGTATGTGCCAGACTAACTAATAGTCAGGCTTATAGACGCTATTAAAAGCCTATATGACACGTCATGTGTTCCTGCAAGAGTGAGTTTAATAATAATTCATCAGATGATGAATAAACAGGTGCAAATTAGGGGATTTAGGCAATTTATTTATTTTGGGGAAAAATATGAGTATAACTATCAGTCACTATTACAATTTAATGACATAAAATTGCTTAAATGCATTTCACTTGGTCCTGTTAGAGATGGTAAGGTATAAGCTGAGTGGAAGTTGGATCAGAGACTTGCCTACATAAGAATACATGCACATAGTTGAAAAATAATAATCTGTGGTTGAGCCAACCCGGGTGCAGGTTTACTTTTCTATATTTTTGCTTGTTTGTTTAATCTTTTATTGTTAGATTAGCATATGCACAATTATTGCATTATCCTGTTACTACCATCTGTCATCGATTGGTGCTGTATGTCTACATATAATTTGTATAATAACTTAACTTGTTTAACACGTCTTAGAAGCTGTGGTTTCCACTGATCTTTGGTCATGGAGACATTTAGATATGTAAGTAAAAACAAATATCTAACATAGTGCTAGCCTTATCTAGTCAGATAATCGCACAAATCTTCTCGCTGCCTTCCATGGATTTCACAATTTGGGAGGTAGGAGCTCTCTAACTTAAAACAGTAATAATGACATTTAAAACAGATATGAAAAAAGCTATAGGAAACTAATGATACTCAGTGTTAATTATTTAGTGAGCATGTGCAACCATCTTTGTGGTTTAAATATTATGGTGAAGTGCATGGCTGCTCAAAGACCTCTAACAAACTGATCCAACAGATATGTCTAGCTAGTATCGTATATTCCGGCGTATAAGACGACTTTTGAACCAGAGAAAATGTTTTCAAAAGTCGGGGGTCGTCTTATACGCCGGGTATATCTACCGAGCCGGACTGGAGAATTACCAATCTCTAGGGGAGGGGCGAGCGGAGAAGCCGCCTCCCCTGGGCCGGTCTCCCAAACTAGCCCAACAGGGTGCTCGAGGTCTGGCAGGGTGAGGATACAGATCCCCCGCAGCCGTGCAGGGGACCTGCATCCTACTCTCTGATACACTCAGATAGCCTCCCCTGCGGCACTTTCCACGGGGGCAGTGCAGGCACGGGAGGTTGTCTAAGCGCATCGCGCAGACGTTCACCGGCAGCGGCGATGCGCGTAAACCCCCGCTGCCGGCACATCTACTCGGTGTCCAGGCAAGGGAGATTGTTAAAGCACATCGTGCAGACGCGCCGGCAGCGGAGGTTGCCTACGCTCGCCGGTGAATGTCTGCGCGGTAAGCTTTAACAATCCTCCTTACCAGTGCAGAGCGGTATACAACTTCCGGTGCTGGAAGTTGTATACAGTTCTGCGTAGAATAGATGTCCCCTGTTGGCCCCGCAAGACACCCAGGACTCCGGGAGTCTGCACTGGTAGCTCTAGGGGAGGGGGGCACATCTCGGGGGGGGGCAGAGTGGCAGCATATCTCGGGGGGGGGACAGAGTGGCAGTATATCTCGGGGGGGGACACAGAGTGGCAGCATATCTCGGGGGGGACACAGTGGAAGCATATCTCGGGGGGACACAGAGTGTCAGCATATCTCGGGGGGGACACAGAGTGGCAGCATATCTCGGGGGGGACACAGAGTGGCAGCATATCTCGGGGGGACACAGAGTGGCAGCATATCTCGGGGGGACACAGAGTGGCAGCATATCTCGGGGGGGCACACACAGAGTGGCAGCATATCTGGGGGGACACAGAGTGGCAGCATATCTCGGGGGGGGCACACACAGAGTGGCAGTGTGTGTGTAAAGGCAGGGGTGTGTGGTGAGGGCAGTGTATAAATGTGTATGTATGGACAGGCGTATGTTAAGGGCAGTGTATGTGTATATGTGTGTTTGTAAGCTGGTGTGTACGTATGTTAGGGAGAGCTGACCCACCCAATCCAAGCAGGCTTTGTATACAACAACCAGCCAATCACCGGTAGGGTACAGTGCTTGCCGTGATTGGCTGGTTGTTGTATACTGGGTAGAGGGGTAGTCTTATACGGCGAGTATAGCCCAAACTCTATATTTTAACTGCAAAAGTTGGGGGTCGTCTTATACGCCCAGTCGTCTTATACGCCGGAATATACGGTAAATTATGTATCACTAAAAACTGGAATGAGAAAGTACCAGATACAGAAAAAGGTTGATTTTATTTATCAAATGGGAGAGTTGGCAACTCAAGTGGAAGATACTTAGGAAGCCTTCTTCAAAGTGTGGGCTTCTCGGTGTCCATGGGATGAATAGTTGGAAGTTCCCTTTTGCTCTGTTTGTGTAGTTTGACTTTTTACAGCTGAAACTTGCATGGCAAAGTGGTGTCCGAAATTCATGTTGGTGATTCAAATTGGTGAAAACGACAGGTATGAGGATGATATGGATGCCAGGGCATCTTGGCTGTTTTTGTTTTCTGTTTTTTTGTTGAATCAGCAAAATCACATTTTTAACAAAAAAAGGAATAAGGAAACATTTTACTTGATAAAATAATTAATCTTGGAAAATGTTTGGGGATTGGCTAGGTAAACCAAAGTTTACTTAATGCCGAGCTTAAAATACATCAACAAAACCAATCAAAATATATAGCAATCAAAAATGAGAGTGAAATTGTACTATCTGGATACAACATATGTTAATTTTCAGTCCTTGATGAGTATCTCATCAGGTACATGTAGGGAGAGAAGAAAAAGGGAACAAATCGTGTATTATGTTGAGTCTGCAAAAGGGTTAAACCAATAAGGAGTATATGACTGGACTCCTGCCTTAAGAGGGGAGCTAATCCTGTTCCCTAGGTGTTGAAGTGTTCATGTCAAAGGATGCAAAGTAAGCGCGGTGGACGGGAAGCAGATGAGCTTTAAATAATGAGAAAAAAACAAAAAATACAAGTTTTATATGATTTTATTTATGTATTTTAAGCTCAGTATTGACTAATCTTTGGTATACATTATCTCTGTTTTATACACATGTGGTGGGACATGTGTTAAATGCCTTGTAGCTTTTCATTTTTAGTTACATTCTGTTTCTCCCTATTTGGATTTGTTTTACAATTTTTAAGGGGGAACGTCACACATTTTTTAGTATTTCTCCTTTAAACCTGAATGTTTACATGCTTTGTAACCTGGAGCCTCAAATCACCCAATATAGTCAATACTGGCAGACTCAAATACTTGAACATTGTTTAAAATATTTAGTTAGCGTATACATTTCAGAGGAATCCACCACAGTTATTAATCATTAGAATTAAGGAACAGACTATTATTGAAATGTAGACAACTTCCCAAATCAAATGTGACTTGTGTTCCTACGTGGAGTGGTAGAGAATGTAATTCATCTTGGCACCCTAATTAATTATCGCAGAGATTGCTTATTGATTTCTTGGTATGCACTTTGATGCATTATGAAGTATGGTCATCTTACACAAAGTGCTGAATGATTGAGAAGAACTGGCAGCTCAAAATAGATTAACATACAGAACAGTACTGAAGCATTTTTAATACTCTTCAATTATACAGTGTATATTTCATTTTGATCATTGTTCAGACAGAATTACAGTGGGCCTTTACACATTAATAATTAAAATCAGTAATTTAGGAAATCACAAAATAAGAGACTTTCACATAGCCCTACAAGTGGAGATTGATTAAGTGTGAATAGGGAACATAATATCATAATTCAAGTGAAATTATTCTGTGCTGTAATATCTATATTAAAATTAAAAAGAACACCATGACATAGGATGGAAGATTCTGTACCTAAGTGGTAATGATGACCTAGGTATCACACGTCGATAGAATAAGCCTCCCTTGAGAAACATCTTACCTGACCCACATCCAACAAATGTCTGGCTGCTTTTTTCTATTTAATCCTTTGTTTCTCTGGTAATAATTAATGTTTCAGGTCCTTATCATGATTATAAACTAGAGTCTTTTAAAATTCCTCCGAAGGGGCACAATAATCCTACATTATTTTAGCATGACATGTTTTAGTATTATCTGTCCATTTAGATGGGCCGAATGGATATTGTCTGTAGTCAAATTATGTTTCTCTATTGCTATGGTGTAATGGACATTAAAGAAGGGAAATATATTTAAAAAAAATCAAACAGGTCTAAAAAAATATCTCAACCTTAGGAAATAATAAAACTTGAAGGGGCGTTTTTTGTTAGTAGAGCTAGTTCAGATAGACAGAAAAAAGCCTAAAGTCAGCTTACACATCTTCAGAAGACATTTGTATTTTTCTTTATAATAGGCTTCTGGCAACCTCCAACCACCAATCCAATATTACCTCCAAGTCAAAGCGAATAGGTGCACTTTACAAAATTGAAATGGCTAGCAACACATTTGAACATTTCAGTTCCACAGACAAAGGTGTTATAAGATTATGCAGAAACCTCACTCACTGCATTACTTTGTATTCAAGTTAGTGGCTGAATCAGACCTGCAGAGTGTTCTGGGCTCTACATGAAATTTACTAATACCATTTTCTAGTAAGAGGCACAAGTTAGAAGGTGTTAATTTTTAAGCCAGTTATAAACTGGAATGTTTGTTCTGAGCAGGGATTTTTATTTTGTTTTTAAATTACACTCTGGAAAATGTTGCATATACTAGTTATCAGCATACCTGGTTCCATTCACACCAGTGAGCATCACTTTGATAAAACTATGCCAGGAGATCCACATCTGGACTCAACATTACACTTGGGTGGACCCCCAAGAGGTTCAGAAGGAAATAATATACACAAAGAAATGGCTGAATAGCTCTTCAGTAAATCAGCCAATAGGAGAGTCTCAAATTTGAGTTTACTTGTGCCATTACAGAGGAAAAATCTCCATTAGTTTATCAGACTAGTCCCACAAATAAACGCCTCTTTAGATTTTCTCAGGGTTTTCCCCAAGTGTAAAGGTGGGTCAAGGGTTAAGTGTACTGTCAAATACACTCAATCAAGCCACCTAGTATATAATAGAGGTAGCCCTGTCTATATTTTTCTGATAAAATTAAGTTTTAGAGTAACTTGAGCTCCTATTAAACCATTGAAAGCGTTACTTTAGAATTATCAAACATGCAACAAAGTAATTAAAAAAACAAAAAATATAATTAGGTATTGTTTTGTTAAACTTACCTTTTCAAACCAGATATGCAGTGTTATTGCAATTATGGAATACAACATCAATAGCCAAAAAACAAAGAATTAAATCTCACAAGTGTAATTATATTTACTAGAAATGTGTACTTCACAAATATATATAGAATATTCAGAATATTAAATTACTTAAGTGTTTAGTGGTGTTTAAAAGACCAAAGACAGCAAGTTACGCCTAAACAGCACCTGGATAAATACTTGCAAAAACATGATATAATAATATAATATAATTTTTTAATTATGGGGAAACTTCTTGATCCAAGGAGAGATCTGACTGCCATTCTGGGGTCAAGAAGGATTTTTTTCCTCCCTAGTTTGTTGCAAAAATGGAAAGATCCACAAACTGGGGTTTTTTTTTGCCTTCTTTTGGATCAACAGCCATTGACAGATACGGGAAAGGCTGAACTTGATGGATGCATGTCTTTTTTTTTCAACCTATGTAACTATGTAAGAACAGCTTTTCACAAAATAAAAACCTTGCAAATGGGGTTCGTATATGCGTTCTTATATTACTGATTATGAATGGTGAACTTCTATCATGTAGAAACATCAGTGACTGTGTAATGTCACTGCACATTTTTAAAGGTCATGTGTGCAAGGTCAAGGCATTTAAAAAAGGGAAGCAAAAACTGAGATTCTTTCTGTGTCATCCTGGTGTGTACTACACATACCTGTGCATAGAAAATGTACACTATTTCGTATGGCAATTCAATCTGTGAGCTGCTGACACTGATCATAGCAATATTAAAGCATAGGTTCCTGAGGTCTTCTTCCATGTATTAATTGGCTGGTTCTTGGTCCTCTAGAAGAACCTTTTGTCCTCATAACTTTCAAATGTCTTCAATTTTCTTAAAGGGAATACCGCCTCTTTTTGCTTGTATGTGATTACCTTTGTAAGAAACCAATGCATTTCTTGCATTTGGATTTTTAACTAGTAGGTTATAATGTTCTTTTCCCAAAACCCACCAGGAAAGAGGCCTTCTGTTATCATATCAGTGTCTATGAGGGGCAAACAAAGCAGCTGAATGGAAAACATGAGAAACAGAACAAAACATGTGCCACTCGTAGTTTATTAAAAAATATCAGTCCCAACATTGCTTTTTTCATTAACCCCATTATTCCCATGAGTTCAGTACTATACATCAAAAAATAGGAAGGTAAAAGCGCTAAGAACAATCAAAACAGCAATAAAATAAATAGTCCTATAAATAGCAGCAGCCCACTCGCCAAGGTTTCCTCTTCTTGGCTTGGTAAATAACTTTGAGGTCACAGGAGATAGTGGTTGCGCATAGAGGAGAAGAAAGTATATATATAAAATGAATAAAACAAATAAAAACAGTTCACTATATACTCACAATATGGTGAGCAATAAATGGATTGTTCACACCTTCTGGCGTAAGTGGAATGATCCCCACGAAGGATATAAACTTGCATGTTTAAAACATTAAAAGGATACCAGGAGCAGAAAAGAATGGTTTTAAAAAAAACGTATTTATTTTCAGCTTTCTGGTTAAAAACCATTAAAAGGTCAATAAAATAGCACATACGCGTTTCACCTACTAAATAGGCTTCCTCAGAGTGTCTCCTGTGACCTCTCAGTACTTTACATGCATAAAGATTTCAGAACACACCTCAGAATGGACAGCCACTAAATAGCCTGCCATACAGTGTGTCACATCTCAGGTCCATCTCAAGTTTTAGCTCACGTGTGTTATTACAGTAGATAAAAAATCTCCATTGATTTGTCAATCTGATTTGTCCCACAAGGGCAGTCCAAAAATTAAAATACTAGGCAACTTTTCTCTGCATGAGAGAGCCAACAACCCAAGATGTGCAGTTTAGTCTTCATCGGACTTGACAGTGAGCTGCAGTTAATATTACTCTAGACAAAAGTAAGCAAGAAGGTCCATGTCTGGACTCACCTTTACTCAACTGAGAGCGGACTACTGATTCTCAAGTATGTCTAGCTGTAGTTCACTTGTGCCATTAAAGAGGAAAAATCTGATGTAAAGCTGTATGTAATTTCTCCCTTTGGGATAATATCTTGGGGTTCACCTCAAGTGTAAAGGTAAGTCCAGATGTGGAACTGTTTGATCACTTGTGTCTAGAAGGATATCAACCGCACCTTGCTGATGAGGTCTACAAAGGACAAAATGTACATCTGGGTTCGATGGTTTCCTTGGGCAGAGGAAATCTGCCTTGAGTTTATGGTCTGGGCTGCCCTTGTGGGCAGGATCAGACTGATAAGTCAATGCAGGTTTTCCTGTGTTACCATGCTATTTAAACCCAGCAGACATATCTCTAGATATTCTAAATGATCCCATATCTAATTTGTATTGCAGACTTGCTTCATTCATGGTTATATTATTGCCTCCAGCAATGCAAATGACATATGGGATGTTTACATTACAAACATATAAACTGAGCAATTAATCATGTTCTAACTAATTTGTCTTGACAGTTCACTATTTACTGTTAGCACATCATGTTAATTAACACACTTTACCTATCTGTATAATTTACGTTGTCAATAATGAAATACACACACTGTAGTACCTGTTCCAGGATGCCTCTGCAGAAACGTATACCTGTGCACAATTAACAAAATTATTACATATACTTTGATAATGCAATGCATCTGTGACATATCCTGGCGCAAGCCAGCTAGGCCTAGTCCTAGGACAGCAGGCCCAGTGGGGTAGGAGTCCACCAGCCACACATCAGGACTTCCTGGGGTGCCGCTGCTCAATGAGACGTGAACACATAGCACCAGGATATACCCCAGGCCCAGGGCCCCACGGTAAGGATGGTGCGTGCAGGAGATCTGGGACAGTCCTAGGGCAGTAGCAAAGGTAAACACTCCTCTCAATGCAGCACAACAAATATTACCAGATATCAGGTGTATTTATCTATATTCACCTCTCTAGAGCGATAGATATAAAAATAATCCCCCTTCCTCTGATTGGTGCATCACAGTTCAATGGGACAATATGCAAATGATTCATTTTCATATATGGGACCATCTATTTAATCTGCATATCTAGTTTTACAATCTATATCTACCCTTGCATATAACAGGAATATGCATGATTGTTTTTTAGACCTATGGAGACATTCTACATCACATTTGATCATTTAATACCAGTTAATATGCCACAGAGCATGTAGCACAATTATCCTGAACAATATTCCGTTAATACAAGACTTTAAGATGAGAGAGTCTGGAGCTCCATCTGTCATGATGTTTTAATAGACTGTTTTGATGCTCACAGCATGGTCTAGTTTTGCCATGACACAAAATTGATTGAAGGTCAACCTTATAATGATATTGTACAATGATGGATGATGCTGACAAACACTTTATCAGTTCTTACAAATCCTCAGCTGCTTTTCACATTAACGCACAATAGGCGAGACTTTTGCCTAATAGAGAGTGTAAATATGCAATGTCAAAACCTCTTTTCCAATTTAGCCACTCTGCGGACATGGTTTCAATAAACAATGTTGCAAGGAAACATTATTTAACCCCTTAATGACAAAGCCCGTACATGAATGGGCTCAAAATGCATTGTTTTCAATGGGTTTAGGGACTGCCCATTGTCCTTAAGGGGTTAATGTTGTAGATTTCAGCTAAATCCCACACGGTCCACTTGGGAAGCTTATTTTATTGGACATACGCTCAATTAAAGATAAGTCGCTGTAAACTCAATAAGGTAACTTACGATAAGCACTAAAGAATCATCAAATACAGAATATATTGTATAGCTATATGACGTTTTCAGATCATTGTATCTCATATGATTATCGACTATTAAGTGGCACCATGTCCCTTTGTCTGAGCATAAAAGAAACATGTAATTTGGGTTTATTAATTAAAAAGTTGAGTGGTAAACTCAACTGACCAGAAACAACTGAGGATGCATGGCCTACCACGCTTACACTCACAAAACTGATATTCACTAACATGTGAATTGTTTGCGAGTGCAAGTCAGTTTCAGGGAGAGGCATGCAAGCTGAATGAAAACATGCATGTCCTTGCCTCAAACTTGCAAAAGAAAAACACCCTAAACATGCTTCACCCTGAGAATGGGGTGGGTGTAATAAAAAAAAACCTTTGAGGTGACAAGGGGTTAAAATTCCTTCAAAGGATCCCATTTAAGGCAGGGAGGCTCATTCAAGCCAGTGTAAGATGCAATGCATCCTCTAAACACATAGGGTTATTTGTATCCTAAACACAATGTTTAAGAACATACCCCCCCCACAAAAAAAATAATCAGTATGAAAGGTTCTTATGTCTACGGTTCATTACACTATAAATTACCAAAATATTAAATCCTGCTAGTAATAGTAATAGTACTATATATATATATATATATATATATATATATATATATATATATATAATATATATATATATTCATGTAAAAGAACAAAAATGTGGTATATTGGATAAAAATGAGCAGCAGCTTCTATTACTAAAAAACTATAATACATTAGCCCTGCAGGTCCTTGCATGATCTGCCACATTTTTTAAACTGTTGTTGGAATTAAATGCCTGGCAGGCCGTGTATACCAAGCATAAGAGATCAACTGCAGATGCAGGTCTCTTATTGTTAAAGATGCACAAGAAGCTGCCCAAGAATCGATGCCACATATAAAACAAGATCGCTTGGTAACAGTGACATTTCACATTTCCTTTTTTAAGGCTCTAATGCACACAGAGAACTATTCTGAGCCTGAGATGTCGTATTTAAGCATAGCATACTTATACTCAAGCCAGCTAATTACTTGATCATTTCCAAGATCTGATTTGTCACGGTTGCCGCCGGGGGGAAAGTGTAATGATGATAGCATTAGGCATCATATTAGTGTGTATTGCTTTGTGATGTAGAAATTGGAGTGGTTACCATGAGCAAAAAGCCTAATTCAAGGCATTGCAAAGGATCATTTAAGCACAAGTCTAGAAATATGCACACATTTGCAAGTTCTTGCTGATTTAAAATTTATTATTCAATATTTTTTCCCCGTGAAGTATCTCAATCGGCCCTGTCTTTTTGTTCTACTTATTTTGGCTTTTGGTATATACCGTATTTGCTCGATTATAAGACGAGGTTTTTTTCAGAGCAAATGCTCTGAAAAATACCCCTCGTCTTCTAATCGGGGTCGTCTTCTAATCAGACCTCAAATAGAGTCTGATTAGGAGACTAAGATCCAGATCCCCCGCACCGCTGCAGGGGACCTGGATCCTCCTGTCTCACCCCCCCATCATACACACTTACCGGTGCTTCCTGCTGTATTGCCGGGGCAGCGGGTTGACGTCTACGCGATCCGCGTAGACAACGTCCGCTGCAGCCGGAAGGAGGTGTGGCTAGCAGCGGGGGTTGTCTGCGTCCGTCGCGTAGACCTTCCCCGACTGTCAGAGATCTCTGATCTCTGACAGCCGGGGAAAGTATACGCGACGGACGCATACAAACCCCCGCTGCCAACTCCACCTGCTTCCGGCTGCAGCAGAAGGCGACGTCAACCCGCTGCCCCGGCTGGAAGCACCGGTAAGAGAGGGCTGAGAGGGGAGAGAGGAGAGAGGGGAGGGGGGGGGAGAGAGTGTGTGTGTGTGTGTTAGTTAAATGGGGGCATAGGGCATTTCTGGAGTGGCGTTAAGGGGGCATTTAATAGAGCACTCTGCCTCCTGAAATGCCTTATACCTCCCTATATGCCACTCTGCCCCATAATATGCCTTTTAACCCCCTAAATGCCAGAGTGGCATATAGGGGTATAAGGCATTTCTGGAGGCAGAGTGCTCTATACAATGCCTTTTAACTCCCTTAATGCCACTCTGCCTCCTGAAATGCCTTATACCTCCCTATATGCCACTCTGCCCCATAATATGCATTTTAACCCCCTAAATGCCAGAATGGGATATAGGGGTATAAGGCATTTCTGGAGGCAGAGTGGCATATAGGGGGTCAAAAGGCATACCATGGGGCACAGTGGCATATAGAGGGTTAAAAGGCATATCATGGGCCACAGTGCCATATTGGTGTGGCAAGCCTGGGGGCAGATGTGCGTAACTGGGGGACAGGCTGGAAAATACAAGAAATAAAAACAAAAAAAATATTTTTCTCAATCATAGCTTTTATTAAAAAAAATAGTTTACATGAATTAACATTTACTGGTAAAACTTTTTTCCTTTAGGGTCGTCTTATATTCAGGCTTTTTCTTTTTTCCTAAGTTAATATTCAGATTTTGGGGGGTCGTCTTATAATCAGGGTCGTCTTATAATCGAGCAAATACGGTATATAGTACTACAGGCATACCCCAGATTTACCTACACAATAGGTCCCGAGATGTATGTAAAACAAAAATGTACTAAATGTGAAGCACTACCTTTTTTTAGTCATCAATTCATGTACTACACTGCAGTCGTCATGCGAAAGTCTCAAAGGACGTGTAAAAGACAAACAGACGTGCTGGGGTCACGCTGTTATGTGTCCGTTCTTGCAAATCAAGAGTACATAAACATATGTCCTTACTCACAAGTGTCCTTAAAGTGAAGGTTCTTAAATCATGGTATGCTAAACATTTTTAATTTGCAAGACTTCTTAAGTGTTCCCTGTTTGAGAGTCAGGATCTCTTTAGGATATGTTAATATATTACAGTATGTAAAGAAATGTGGTTAGTACTTTTTAGATCTTTAAAAAAAAAAAAAAGATTTTGTCATTTGTCATGACTACGTCTATACTGAAATGGTTAAGTAATGTGAAAGCTATTTACTTTTGCAATTACAATAAAATAATAAATCAATGAAAGTGCCGCTTGAAGGCCAGAAACAAATAAATCATATTGGAGAGCTCATAAAGAGATACACTAAAGACCATTTATCAATGTCAGTTATGCTATAGGTCAAGATGTTAAGTACTTCAGTGATAATTTTTGACAACTGCTTTGCCATGTCATATAAGGAGCCGACCTGTTAGTAGGAAGGCAGAATGCAAAGCGACAGCTTCTTGAAGGCTCACCTAGCTATTCCATCACACAATTGTGAAATATATGTTTGTGAAGTTCATTGAAGTGACTCAACTGGGTAAAATTATCCATTTTAAAGTAGTCTACACTTATGCGAAATCCAGTATTATATGATAGCAGGTAGGTAGCATAACTGACATTAATTGGTTAAAAGGAAAAAATCTGAGAACCTCATAAACGTTATTAAGCATAGCCTTACGCATACTTACTCCATGTGCACTATTAAGAATATGGCCTACATCGTGAAAACTAGACACTAAGGGTAAAAGCCAATACTTACCAGAACACATGGCACGTACATTCCGTTCCTATTAAGATAACTTATTTAACATTAAGCGGAGACCGCTTACGGTAAGGCTGAGATTGAGAGACCCGGGAGTACCTTAATAAAACCATCACTCGGAGACTCTTGCCTGAGCAGTGTAGCGCCTCAGAGACCATGATATGTCACTGGCCATCGAAGAAACGGCCGCTGGTAAATGCCCAGGTCCAGGTGGCTTTCCACTGATTTGCTATAAGAAGCATCAGGAACACCTGGCTCCACGGCTGACCAAACTGTTGAATTCAATACTAGAGGGGCAGAGACTAGACATCAATATGCTGAAAGCGATAATTACAGTTATTCCAAAATATGGCAAGGACCCAGATCTCCCACAGAGTTACAGACCAAGTTTTAACTACTGATATTAAATTATTAGTCATGGATTCCCATATGCAAATTCATACATATGTGTGTATAACGCTTAGGAATTGTATCTCCCTCTCCTTCTCTGTTTCTCCTATTTCTCTCCTCATGCTTTCTTTTCCCTGTCCTCAATGTTTAATTTTTTTCTACATTAGGGAATAATAACTTATAATCGTGTATGTGGGTAAAGCGCCCCTTCAATGAAAAAGAGTTTGGGGGGAATCCAAAATGTGGGTGCAAAGGGATGTCCTTATACAAAAAAGAGATGTTTGCTTTATTTTCATTCACGTGTGCTCACGTATTCCTGAATGTATTCTTGTCAAACCCCCCCAAAAAAAATCTATGGAAGAGAAACGAAGAAAGGGCTTCCTGGATTAAGTGAGTACAGGCTACAGCAGGAAGATACACAGGAACATATATCTGGCCGTTTATTTTAGTTTATATTTAGTTTAACAGATAAGATCCTAGTATTATAGGTTTAAACAGTGCTTTACATGAAATGAAATTTTTTTTATTATTTTAACATATAAAATGTAATTTATTTTACCTATATTGCAAATTACTTCTTTTTGTGAACATGTTTTAAAAATGTATACGTAGTGAATCAATCAGTTGGGGCTGGTGAAAGAACAGTAAACTGTAATTAATAAGTCTACTTGGACCACACACAATAGGCTTATACTAATGGGATCATGCCCGTGTCGACAGAAATCTTTACTGATTTATTGAACAGCTCTGTAGGAATGAAATGGGATGTTACCGTTGGCAGTATAAGCAACAGATATTATTAGAGTTTGAACAAATAGTAGGGTATTTAAAACAGACTGTGACAGCTCAGAGACACATGCATCTGTCTTCTGATTCTTTAGTGTGTACATAGCATGCTGTATATATATATATATATATATATATATAGGCCACCAGCAATACCATATTAGGGAGTGTGAGGTGCACATTGGCCTAGTGAAAACTTTATATAAAATGAATGTAGCGCTTTAAAAACTGTTCAGAATATACTCAGATACCGCATCCACGTTTGTTTAAAATGTGAAGGAATATTTTGTCTTTAAAAAGAAAAAAAACATGTCATAATAAAGCTATCATTTGGTTTGTTGTAAGACTATGCGTAAGGTGTTTGTAAGCATGCTGGTATGTGTAAGGTGTTAGAGTGGATATGTGTATATGTATGTATATGTATGTTGTATGTATGTATCTGATAGTGTAGAGCTGCCCCTGACCATCATACCTCCAACATCCTAATTCATTCCAATCTCCCACCACAATCCTTATTCCCCAACCACCATATTCATAACCCCATCATCATATTTTTCCCCAGCATTTCCATCCCATTGAATGACAAGTGATATATGGAGACCTCTCATATTTTCTGTAATGCATAGTAAACAGGACTGTTTTACCATCTGCATAAAACAGGACTATCCATTCCAATAATGTTATTACCCAATTTCTTTTGCCAGATTGTGTACTGCAAATATCCCTCCAGACACCAGGGAGTATTTAATTACATGAAATTTCTGTTTTAAACAGATATTCTCTGATATTTTAATATTTCCTCTGGAGGATACCATAAAAACATGGAAGGTCCTTTGTTTTATTGCAATAACCTATCTGTGACTGTGTTTGTGTCACATGACAATTGAATGTTTCCATTTTTACTAAATCGAATAATTTTTTCTGGGATTTCTAGGAAATTATGGTTCTCATGCTGCAATTAGTTACACAAATGTTATATTCAGCAGAGTAGATAGAATAACACCGTTATTATATCTATATGTTTACCATATGTTTACCATATGATAAAAAATTGCAAAAAAATAATAAAAAAACAAAATAATCTTATACTCCTATTTTTCTTAATGTTGTATTTGCTATAACATAAGGAAATAAGGGTCTGTTATTGTGATTGATTGCCTGTATTCCCTAACTGGTGGATTTTTTAAAGCCTTAAGTCACCAATGGCAACTAAGTCATTTTTCACAAAGAGAGGATTGGGGTGTTGAGGATAGCAGCTATTTTCTTATGGCTGTGCCGAAACCTTCACCAGAGAATTCCAAGTAACACCTGAGGTCTAAATTCAATTATCTCTTGGAGACTTGAGGCTTGAATAATAGTTGAATTTGTGGCCTGCGGGGTAAAATGACACTGGAAAGCTGCTAGTGTGAAGAGTGGACCTGTCAAATCTAAATAAACAAAATGCTTGCCGGTGCATTACTTTAAATATGCCTTCGTTGCTGTCACAGGGAAATGACCCATTTCTGGTTGCTTGTCTACATTTAATGAGCGTATTTCATATCCTCTGGCATTTGCCTTAAGTTAACATTAAAATATTGTAATACATACAGTACATGTATAGAGTATGTATGTAGCCTGTGTATGTAGGCTATCTGGACCCTCCCTTTTCTAGGGGAAAGACTTCAGGAAGGGGTGTGGCTAGCTTCAGGAAGGGGTGGGGCTAGCTTATGACAGCCCTTGGTGGGTGGAGTGTAGCCAGGGAGCATATGTGACCCAACACAGTTGTACCTGGAGAAAGAATTACATGACCCAGGGAAACAGGGATTGACCTGGGGACTCTGTGTCAAATTCATAGAGTTTCTTGGCAACTGCAGTCAATTTCATTGCTATAAAGTGCAGCTGCTGGCATTCCATTGTAAGAGGAGAGCTTTGTCCGAATCAGCTTCAGAGCACCAGGAACAGGCCACATGGGAGCTGCAATGGAGGTCTGTGCTACAACAACACCAAACTCATTTGGTTTTACAGCTCCCTGGGCTTGTCAGGGGAGTTTAGAGGATCTTCACAACTGGCCCACTGTCTACAAAAGTGGGACAGAAGAATAATGCCCCAAAACTTTGAAAACTGTTGGGAGGTATGCGTGGTCATAGAATATGGGTGGAGTGTGATAGAATACATTTATACTTTTTTAAAGAGCCCTTGGGAAACCAAATATGTCGTCGTATTAAATTGTTGTATTTTTTCACTGGTATAGGTAATCTTTCAGTCCCAAATTGCACAAGAGAGAAGAATAAAATGTTATTTTCTGTTGACATCCAAAGACACTTTCTTTTTAGCTAAGTTCACACAAACTGCTATTGAATCTCTACACCCAAAACTTCTTATTGTATGTGAACGGGAACAGTTTGACGCAATTGAAATGCAGAAAGACAAGGTCATGAGTCATGAGACAAGGTCATGAGTCACAGGTAAAGAAGGATCACTTTGCTAGAAAATGTATAATTGATAATTGGGCAGTGGAGTACTTTGATTGCCAGGGTTACAAGACAGTAACCACAGAGGACAAGTAAAATGTATATGGTTAGATGGTAAAAAACATTTTTTTTAAATCTTTTTTTCTAACTATAATTGGTTTAAAATAGATGTCCAGTGTTCAGTTTGAGTAACAATTACAAATCATGTCAAGAAATAGAAATATCATGCTGCAAGCAAAAATTATATACAGATTTATTCTGAAATTACATGGGATATTGCAGAATCCACCATTATTACCCCATTCCTTTTATCAGATTGTTACTATTCACTGACACATACATATTATAACTTGTACACATTTTACCTCTGCATGGTACATGTGCATTTGAAACTTAGAAAAACAAACTTAGAAAAAAAACTGAATTGTAATCAATCACAAATGGGTCTATCTACTGTACCACAATCTCTGGAATCATCTCAAGAAAAATGCTGAAGTTATATTTTTCAGCCTGCTACCGGTAATATCTGCAGTAAAACTGTGCTGAATTGAAACTATGGTCTTAAAAAGGTATTTAAAATTCTATTGCATTATCTCTGCTTTAGTCAGTGTTGGTATAGAATGCTTAAAGCGTAACGATAGGAACTGTCTCCAACAGTCAGGAAATCACATCAGAATACATCATAGAAAAACAACTGGATGTCTTCTGCAAACCAGATAAAATTAAGCCAGGGGAAGAAGAGAAATAAGAACGAAGAATAATCTCTGGAATGTTCACAGCACAAAAAAATATTCCTCTAATTGTTCGCAGTCCTATAGAAACCCCCTACTGTGATGCTTTTGTGGAAAGAGGCAACAGGCCACCTACAGGAGCAGCCACCATCACAGATCTCTCTCTTGCCCTCTAGCAGTCGCGATCTACATAGTGCCATTAATGACATCATAAGCTGGCTCTCTGCAGCATGCAACAGCATGATGAAGCAAGAGACAAGATACATTTCCACCTGCATGTGGAAATAAGATCAAAATAAACTTTGTTAATAGTCCATAAAATGCATTTATCTTCTATTTTGTGATGAAAGACTTTTCACTTTTCATGAATGAACCCCTTAAAACCTTCATGACGTTTTATGCCGTCCTGTAAAGATGTGGCCAAAAACCTATATTGACGGCATAGACTTTATGAAGACAGTAGTGGTGTGCCCACTGCTACCTGCTGGATCCTGGTGCAGGGTACTGGCTTAAGGCAGTCCTCGGAAGTCAGCATTCACCCTCCCAGGTCGGAGGTCTTGATGACCTGATCACGTGAGACTTCTATTTTGAATGGACTTGTGTTCACAATGAACTAGATGTTGCATTGATCTGTAGTGAATGCTGCTGACTGGTCAGAAACTGATCAGCAGAGTTTTTTTAGTACAAAATACCTTCAGTAAGAAGGTGTTAATAACATTGTTTTTACAGCAATCTGACAGCTAAAAGTACAGATAAATTAGATCAGAGCAACCAGCATTGCCATCTCTACAGGCTTCTGCGAGAAAGTGTCAACTCTCTAGAGAATCAAATACGATCTTGTAAGATAACTGTACTTACACTACAGGAAAGGAGCACACAAAGTCAAGCAGGTAATAGTGTCAAAAGTTAAAAATCTTATAACAAAGCTATTTTCAATCTGTGTCGTGACACAGGTAATAAGAAGAAATGAGGGAGAGGGGAGATTTTTGTTGTGCCAAAAGCCACGTTGCAAGAGTTCCCTTTTGACATCTAGCTTATTAAAATAATGTTTTGAAACCGAGATCGGTATACAGAATGCACATCAAAACATGCATGTATGCTCACATATGTATGTTAGAAAGCTGGACTGTTCTGTTTGTTAAGTATAGTGAAAAAGGTTAATTCAATCTTAAATGCTAATTTCCAGTGAAAAATAATAAACTGTGAGTCTTTGAATCGCATGCAGCAAATAAAGCAGGCACGGAAAGATGGACGTCACATGTCATGCTCCAGGATTTAGAATTTCTGAAAACAAAGACATAAATATTGTACAGCTTTCAAATTCAGTTTCCTGGTGCATCTGTGTTTGTACGGTGTCAAACTGGCATTTCTGGGCTAATGTGATCCTCAAATACATTTGGCAGTTTTCAAAACTTATTCAATTTGAACAGAATAACTCACCCAAATACTGAAATGGTGTGTAATGCCACATTAGCACACAGTTAAAGCTTAATTATGCAATGACACAGTTAAATGGCTTCCTGAATAATAAACACTAAATATTCTCATTGTATATTCCATCACTTGATGTTGAGAAGCCAACATGCCAATCATGTTAAAGAAAATGTGATGTAAACAGCCCAGACTGGCACATTCTGCAGGTATAGTATCATTGGGAGTATTAGAAGTATAAAAACACATTAAAACCCACATTATTATACATTAAGTCAGACAGAATAGTGTTAATTATGGTTAGAGTGGCACACTTGTTCTTGAGGAAGCTTAAAAGGGACAATTTACTGCCGCAGGGAGCTATTCTACGCAATAATGTACATTAAAATACTTTGTAAACAGTTTAATATGCATTATCGTCATTGATTGGTGCTGTACTGTGTGTATGTATGCTTTGTATAATACATTAACCAATTTAAGCTGTGATTTCAACTGATCTTTGGTCATGGAGACATTTAGATATTTAATAAAACAATTATCTAAAAAATTGTAAAGCCAGCCAATGTGATAGACTGACGAATCAGTGTCAGAAATTGACGAGCAAGCCAGTGTTATAAATTTTCACACAACAAACAAAAGAGGGGCTGTTGTCCTACACAAAGTTTGAAGAGCACAATTTACTGACTTCCAAAGAATCAAATGGTGAAGATAGAGGGGAAATATAAACCAGCTGAGAGCCAGGCCATGTGGACAGAAGAGACAAGCATTCCAAGGTCGATAGCGTACCGATTGCTGATTAAAGCAGAAAATTAACTGCTTAAAGTTTTCCTATGGTAAGTATGGATTTTATAAATACTTTGCTAGTGAGAGTAAAATGGAATATATGTTGTGTCTTGTAATGCTAGTAATGCGGCTTTGTGGCATGACTTGAGGACGCAATGTGAATTTCATAATAATATGAGAAAAAATTATTTTCAGGACGTAAGACTAAGCATAAGATAAGACATATAATGGTTACGTTTTATAATACGATGGTTGCTGAAGGTGTGAAACTGACTAATGTCAGTTTGTCAAAGTAATCTGTAAAGCAGCGGTATGAATCTGTGTACAGTTGAAAAATATGTGTTTTTGATATATTGGAAACATTTAGAGATTAAAATTACAGAAAGATTTCAATAACCACAAGGAAATAGAAACAAAATCACCAGAAAATGTAGAGGAAGAACCACAGGTCAGTTCAGCACAAGAGATGCTGAGAAAACGTAAACATAAACTGTTGACATGTAAACTGGAAATCCACCATCAAATAATGAAAGTAATCAAGGAAATAGGACAATATAATCCTACTGGATGCATTTGGTAATGTAGATGTATTTGAATCAAATACAGGTAAGCGTCATTTGTGAGCTGAGCAAACAAACAGGCTAATTAAGGTTTCTAACCCACAAGAGTAGGCGTTTAGCTCCCCTTTAAAATACTCCCATAGTGGAAGATGACGAAAGAACCTATGGGATAGACTTTAACAGTTGAAAAAATCTACAGGGAATACCAATCCAGCAATTGAAATATTGAAATACTTGAAAACCTATTATTTCTGTGGGCATGTATGTATATGTGTGTCTGTGTGAGCATTGATGTGTTGATATGTGTGTTACTGAGTATGTGTGCATGTGTAGGTGTGAGTGTGTGCAAATGAGAGATATAGAGAGAAAGTTAAAGAGCAAGAGAGAGCTGAACTAAGGAGATAAATAAAAAGGGAAGAGATAAAGGGGGGTAACGAGAAGAGAGAGAGATTGCCCAAAAGGGTAGGAATACTAAGAAAGAGGCGAGATCATGACATAGGGGAGAAAAACAGTCTTTGTGTTAGAGCAAACAAGTGTGTGCATGCAAGGTATATGTGTAAGGACAAATGTGTTTATGGGCAGGCGTTTGTAAGAGTAGAGTATATGTGTGTGTTTTCACAGTCTACCTGTTACTGTTTTGGGCGAAAAGGGAATAGAATGAATAAAGGATGTGTCTGAGCCAGACTCAGAGGAGACCCCTTTGGGTGCAATTTGGGTGCTGGGGTAAATCCTATAAATGCAATCTGGGTGCTGAGGCAAGTCCTTATGTACATATTATAGAGGGTTGTTTAAAGCAGATTGAATGCTAGAAATAAAGAAACCAAAATGTTAATTAAAATTATTTGCAAATATGTATGTGTATATACAGTGTGTATATATATATATATATATATATACACTGCTATCAACCATCAAACCTGCTTTTGGAGACTTAGCAACACCCCCGGTAGGTAGAGTAAAATGGTCTGAGAACATATTTGCGTATCATTTAGACAATACTACTCTCAATGATAGTGGGCATTATTATTTAAGTTTGGGAAATTATGAAAAGACACGTGGAGATGTACAAGCTAAAGTATTTGAAAACTTTTAAAAAGTCTAGTTTACCTTTCAGGTAAACTATCTCCATTTCACACATAATGGTAGATGGTAATTTGTTATTATAATTTAGAATATAATATTTAAAATATCAGAGACGAAAATTGAATCTAGATTTCCACAGTGTAAGAAATATTTACTTAATATGGAAAGAGGTATTGCTCAATGGTTTGATAAAAATAACACTATTTTGAATAGGAAAAAGATGTACAGGGATTTTTAACAGGTGTGAATATAGTAGAAAGTGTACTTAGTACTAGGTTAATAGGGTTTATAGGAAATAAAGGAACACATTTGCAAAAAGGGTTAAATAAAATCTTGGAAGACGTGAAAGTAAATATAGCTTCTGTAATAGGAAACCTCCGTTCAACATCTCCAGGAAGCAACTATGGCTTAAATGAATAGTGCTGATACGCCAGAAGTAGCCACAGCCTGCTTAGAAATCCAAATTTAATATTCTATTGATTTCAAAGTAATGGAACAAGCATTACAAGGTGGTATTACTTCTCTAGGAATCCAACATAGTTTACCAGGAGAATTTACATTTGCTCGAAATCGCACTGATATATTGGTAAATAAGTGGGTAGGATGTAATCATGATATGTGTACAAGTATTATTTAATGTCAGTGGCAGGCAAAAAGGAAACATTATTTCCTATGACAGTATTAGGAATCCATCAGTTTAACACAATTGTTATTTTATAAACTAGAATATCCTCTATTTTGTTTTCTCAACAGTTACGCCAGAACCTGAACCGCTAGATTTATCTGAAGTATGTGTCGAAAAGGGAATTAGTTAAACTGTTAAAGCAAAGTTTCCTAAATGTAAAAATCCAGAAACATTATTTAAACATCTATTTTGTATTGAAGGTGATCCAATAGCAATCAATATACTCTATATGGAAATCAAATTAATATTTCGCAAACTAGTTCTCAGAGAGTAAATGTTCTGCCACTACAGTTTCATCAAGTAAATGAATTTCCAAGGCAAACACGGGCAGATGAGATCAGGAAAAATAAAAGATTGTTAAAAACAAAAACAATTAAAACAAGCAGACATTGTATTTCAACATGAGCAAGGTAAACTGAAGGAAATAGGACACGAATGGTCCATTGTTTCAGGTATCTCTTGGTGGAAAAAGTTTTTTTTTATATTTTTAAATATGTTTATTATATAAATTAAGTAAAATGTATATAGATATTTAGAAAGTTATAAAACAGGTTGAGATATTATTCAGAGAAACCTAGAGAGGTAACATTCAACAGATCCCTGTTGACACATATTCATGGTGCATAACCATAAACTCAAAGACTTGTGGTCAGAGGATGTGGATACCTCTACCTCCAACCTACACACCACTGATAATTAAAGTCCATTGGCAGACATGGCCAAATTTCATATTTTCATTAAGCCATATAGTCCAATTCATATAGCCCAATACAGCAGATGTAACAGTCAATAAGAAAATGTATTGAGATCATTTCTATACTTTATGGGGTAACATTTATTTTTCCTTCCACTGTCCTGCCCAAGTAAAATCATCAACAACTGCAAATGATCGGATAGGGCAAAAGGGCACATTTATTAAAAAAGAAAATAATGTCAGCAAAATTAAAATAAATCATTTAATGTACCACCAGGTGAAGAACCCTTAGTGTCCAAAGGCAGTTATATATGACTAGCTTAGATAGAACCACTTTCCACTGAAATTACCCATTTGCCCCAAATTTCTGCATTAATCCAGTGCAAAAAAGGTCAGTAATTTCACAGCTGATATTTTTCAGTAACAAAAAAACAAGGAGAAGCAATGTGCAAGGACAGATTATTGCGGGACGTTCAAAGGATGAAGAATGTGGTTGTTCCCTCCTCCCAGCCACTTTATAAAGCGCATCTAAATGTGACGCGGGGAATCTGATGTGTGCTTTTATCCGCGTCAATAAAGGCTGACTGCTTTCAACATGCACATGGTATGCAGGGCCCCAAGCCCTTTTTTTTTTTTTTTTTTAAAGCGAAAGAGAGAGAAAGGGGCACTGACATCACCTTTCCTTTCAGCGGGTACTGACAGCTTTGTAAGCGAAAACCACTCAGCGCCCCTCTCTCTCTCCTCTGCGGCGAGTCTCCCTGTTCGGTCTCGGTGCCGGCTTGTAATGCTGAGTGCCGGAAGATTACCTCATTTCCGGCGCTCAGCATTACAAGCCAGCACCGAGACCGAACAGGGAGACTTGCCGCAGGACTGCTTAAAGGTAAGTACGGGGGGGGGGGGGGTAAGGGTAGATAATGGGGGGGGGGTAAGGGTAGATAATAGTGAGGGAGGGAGAGGAAGGGTAGATATTGGGGGGGGAGGCAGGGACGGAGGGAGAGGAAGGGTAGATAAGGGGGGGAGGCATTTTAAAATTCGCCCCAGGCAGCATTTTGCCTTGGGCCGGCCCTGATGGTATACATTTGAAATTAAAAGTGACACTGACTCCATAGCTTTATGCGAGGTTAAAAGTGCTTCAAATGCTGTTTAACTACAACTCCCTAGAAACACTCACAACTCTAGTTCTAACTTAAATGCTCAACGTGAGCACTGCAGTTAATGGCATGGCTACGTTTACTTTATCATGGATCTTTCAAACCAAAATTTAAACATAGCAGTAGACAGTAGTAGTAGATTTCTTGGACAAAAATCAGTTTTCTTTTAAATTAATATAATTTGATATGTATGAGAAGAGAGCAGGGTAAGTTTATAGCCATGTGCCCGTTACCCTAGAAACCAAGTAAAACAGTGTAAGATTTCACCTTGGTCAGTTAGTGCATCTTCTAGATTCTTACCTAAGCATGTTTATGACAGCCATCAATTTGAAGACAGTTTATCAGAAAGGAAAGGTGATGGCAAAATACTGAGTCAGTATGACAGTAATGACAAAGATTTGTTATGGCAGACATCCCTGAAGGAAATGTTTCTGCAGTCTACCAGATGGCAAGTGGACAGGGATAAACCGTAAAAGCCAGAAACGCAAACCGGCTGAAGGTTTTCGGTAAAAGAAAATAATAATGATAGTTAAATACAAAGAGTAAAACACAAAATGCAAGTTAAAAGCTACTGTTTACAATTATATATAACTGCATAGTTACATTTACAGATTTTAAAGGGAAAGTATATACACTATGACTATGACCAAAATAATGTGGACACCTGACCATCACACCCATGTGAGCATGGCCATTAATATTAAACAGCCTCCACTCTTCTAGGAAGGCTTTCCATTATATGTTGGACTATGTCTGTGGAAATTTGTGCCCATTCAGCCAAAAGAACATTTGTGAGGCCATGCACTTTAGATGGACGAGAAGGCCTGGCTCGCAATCAGCACTCCAATTCGGGGGAGTTGAGGTCAGGGCTCTGTGCGGCCACTCAAACTCCATCACACCAAACTTGACAAACCGTGTCATTATTGACCTTGCTTTGTGCACTGGGGCACGGTCATGTTGGGATAGAAAAGGGCCTTCCTCAAACTGTCTAAAATGTTATGCCTCAATGTACAAGGGGTAATTGTGAAGATTTTGTGCCTTTTACTTTAACAATATGGTATTCCACTAAGAGGACCAACAATTAAAAATAAACACAAGATAGATATCAAATACCTTCATTAAATAGATATGAGTGAGCTTTATACCAAACATAGTAACACAGATAACAAAAGGTGTCTAAAAGAGACGAGAAAAAACAGACAAAAGAATTTGGTTCTAAATTTAGTTAGAAAACCTGACTTTCTCAATTAACGTATTCCACTTCTCCATGGCAGTAATTATATATGGCAGGTATAAGAGCATTTGAGTGTTTCAGTAATAAACATGTCTATCTCTATTAAATATTAACATACAGAAAAGCATGCAGATATTTCCAAGTCATTTCATTTGACATATCACTTTTACATGAAGGATGGGGATTACAAGAAATCTAGAGAGCTTTAACCCTATCCATGCCAGCAGGTTAACAAGGACATGGACTTTGGGATGTCAAAAGCAAGATATTAACACACAATCAAAACCATGAGGAATGAACAATGGTTTATTAGATAAACTGAATGGCAATTACAATTACATCACATTATTTTGGAGGGTGTCTGTGTGAATTTGTGTGTCTCCAGACAAAAGAGCATTTGTGAGTCGGGGCACTGATGTTGCTCAAGAAGGCTTGGCTTGCAATCTTGTTTTAAACCTTTCCAGCCAATGCTTGGCATTCGATAGACTGTATGGACGCTACAGTCATTTGGACTATAAAGGACAGACAATTGTTACAATAATAGCACTTACAGTGGAGTGGGGCAGAAATTTCCCAAACTGACTGCAATAACAAAACTCAATATTTAAGAGGGGTGGCCCTATACCTTTGGTCGAGCTGGTGTATTAGACTAGTTATGTCCCTCTCAGCCAGCAGGGGGGCCGATACTACTGGAGGGACCATTGACTGGAGGCAGAGGCCATGTTTACAAGTAAATAGCCTGGGGCTGAATATTTTTAAATAAATTGTCAGTCTCAGTATCACATGTACTAAACAATTGTAGCTCTATTATGTACACAATCCTACAGAGAATGATTTAGGTAATTAGAATTTGTAATTTAACTTTAAGTCCACAAGGTGAAAGCACAAGACATGATTATACAAAAATGGGCCCTTACACTATCCATAGTGATGATTCTTACATACGTTTGCCATCTGTTCTAAAGTAAAGACACCTAGGTCAATAGACGCAGATGCAAAAATGGTTCTCATCATCGTGCACATCAAGAGTGATTTATTCTTGTAAACGAAAAGACAGCCAATTAGCTGAAGTAATTGTTATATAGGGCATGGTATGATGGCTGCTTAACTTAAGATGATGGAGCATTATGTTCAAATAATACATAATGTGATTGAGGGCATTAAATCATTAAATCAGGTTAGGAAGGAGCATCTCTCATTCCAATGAATATTCAACAACTTATTAGGAACTTAACACAGACAATGATTTCAATGCTCCCTGTCTTCTGAAAACAACAAAAGAGGAAACTATTCAATTCAACTTCCAATTCAACAATACTAAATCCCTTTTTTCTTTTTTTTCTGTACAAGCCTTTACACCAGCTATCCTTAAAATATAGGCGTTACAAATCTTTAAGTGATCAAAGCTGTTTTTTGTGTTCCTGTAAAGGAACAGCATAGTCCTTAAAATATTTTTAATGTATTTTGAACTTTGTTTTGTATGGATTTCAGTATGTTTTACCGCTTTGGAATTGGTTCATGCCTTTTTTTTTTTTAATTACTAAAGTTTAAAAAAATAAGAGTTTTTCTCCTTCTCCTGGCTACCTCTACGGAAAACAGGTTGGATCAAGCCAACTCCTATGGGTGGGAATGACGGTGTAGGGAATAGCATGGGATGAGATCAATACCTTTGCAAAAGGTTTTATTACCACTTTAACATTTAATGTGCAGAGGTGGAAGAAGCCACACAAACCCTTCAAGAGTGTTATATTTTATTATTCACAGCCTAATTTCATCAGGCATGGCCCCTGTCCCATAGGTTACTACACATATAATAACATTTATTATAACCCTCTACCCCCCCGGGGAGGGATACCTAGGGTCTGGACATGCAAGGTGAAATATGCTATGCGCAAGCAACCCATGGATTAACTAATCCACAACTATGAGTGATTATTTACTATTATGACTTGGCCTTACTTTTGCCAGCTCGTGAGCACTCACAACTTAATGAATAGACCCTCTTGTCACAACTTGAGAAATCTGTACTACACATTCACCTTCTGTGTTCTCAAACCTTTCTTTTTATTCCTGGACAGGCTGCTTGTTTTCTCTGGGGCATGATGGCAAATTAATATACATTAGACAAAGCATAGCAGGAAATAAATCAAATCAGCTTCATTGCATGTGCAAACATCTGATAAACTAATATCTTCCATCTAAATCTTTTAACTTGTCATTTCATATAATCATTCAATACAAATGTTCATTAACCTATCCATTTACCCTGGAGAATTTGCTAGCAAGGTTCCAGCACAAATCTCTTGCTGCCATTTTTCAGTCATTTTGAAACAAGCAGATTTCAGCATTCAGTAAATTAGCATACTAAACAGCAAAATATTTTACATACTGCTGATCCTATCACTTTCACCATGATCACAGTAACACGATATAACCCAACCACAGATTTATCGTAAAACCTGTAGGTTAACTTTAGAATTAAACATATATCCAATTACAAATTTTTCTCTAACTACCGTAAACAAAATCAAAAATGTATTTCCATAAACATATAGCTATGAAAATAATAAATAAAAAATAAATATATAAAAAAAGCACATAAGTACTTTGAAAATTGTTTATGTATAGTCTACCTGAAATAAGGGAGAATGGATTCAGGGAATTAATTGATATTATGCTATCTCAGCTCTCGTATGGAAAAATAGCTCCTTGGTTTTAAACAGAATGTGCCCAAACCATTTTATTGATTCACAAATGGTATAGGATGGTTTTAATAAATATGTTTACAGCTGTGGTGGTGACACATATTAACACATAATCTTATGTTTTGAGACACGTAGAAAAGGATAAAAGACCCAAAATATGTACCAACACCACTTCACTGCCAACACATTGACATAATGGGAACTTCTCGGCTCCGTCTACCAGGAGCCTTCCCTTGCGGGACGCCACCAGGACTGCACACTGACGTCAGCGGGCGGTCCCGCCGATGTCGGTGGGCGGTCCTGCTGATGTCGGTGGGCGGTCCTGCTGATGTCGGTGGGCGGTCCCGCTGACGTCGGGGGATTCGGGTCTTGACCCGGAGAACCGGAGGAGCAGCGCTCACCCGGGGAGAGTTACCAGGTATGAACATGGGCCTCCGTTGATTTTGCAGTTCCCTAAGATCGTCAGACGATCCAGCCCATGATTCCCACTACAAAGTCCAATACACATTAAAAATATTTGAAGGACTATACTGTTCCTTTACGGGAACAAAAAAACACAGCTTTGATCACTTAAAGATTTGTAACGCCTATATTTTAGGGATAGCTGGTGTAAAGGCTTGTACAGAAAAAAAGAAAAAAAGGGATTTAGTATTGTTGAATTTGAATTGAATAGTTTCCTCTTTTGTTATTTCACAGGTCTTAAGCTCGGGACTGTCCTGCAAAAACTAGGACTATCGCGTGGTATGTCTGATACATGGATATTCTCTAATTAAACAAGACTATATCCTCATAGATCATGTGCATGTGGGCTATGATCCCTTTCTAAATTATTTTCTAGATATTATTTTTGCAGCATTTTCAGGAGATAGGTTAGCTACGCTTCTAAATTTGATTTCCTTTCCATGAAAAATTTATTTTTTAATCTATATTTTCTCTTTTTTCCTCAAACAATGTAATAGTTTGAGCTGCCCTTAGTATGCACAGACCATTAGCACCTCAGATCCGAGCTTTAAATGTTGTTTAGCTATTTTGTATATTATTATTATTATTATTATTTGCTCGTGTGTCTTCAACCTCACCTTTGTTGTTCAGCTCCCTGAAGCTGTCAGTATATATCAGCTTTCACCTGAGGGCTGAAGAAAATAATCCTGTAAATTAGGTCATGAACGATGCCCAGAGAAATCTGAGTATTTGGAGAGGTGGCATGTCTGCATTAAACAAGAATATGCCGTAGCAAAGACATCACATGTGAAAAGTACTCTACAGTAGAGTAGATCTTGCCATAACATAGAATGCAATATTTATTTTAGATGTCAACATTCTTTCCTTTTTATGAATTCCTCTAAGGATTTTTCAGACTGTATTAGAAAAATAAAAATCACAGAAAAATGTTGCTATTCATATCCATAAATCTTACATTAGCGCCATTCCACACATCCAGACATTATAAGTGCACTTTCTACAGTCCTGGGAACGACCGAGAGTCTCCGAGTGAAGCGCTGCTTCAGCCGGTCACTTTCTTCTTGTTCTGGGCAGTAGAGCTGCGTTTAGCCATACCCCCACCCTCGTTGAATATCAAGGGTTTTAAAAAAGGCAATGTTGTATTGAATCAGCACAGAGGTATACGACACATTAATAAACAAGTAGGTTGTTTGAATAAGGCAAGATTACAATATTTTTTACTTAATCACTGTGTCTGGGGAGTTACAAAAAATCACTTGCACGTAATAAATTTTTCACATTGCTTTCTGGTCATCAGATGCTGAAATCATTTCCATTTAAAATTTAATTCAACTTTACAACACACTTTAATCCTGCTGGCTTTCCTTTTAATGTTTAATTGAGGTTGTTATTGTTGTCTTGTGAGTTTTTACTGCTCACGTTGCAAGTTAGATGTTTAAAAGCCAAAAGGATTGCATATGAGCAGGGAATGACAACAGGTGTGGTAGGTCTTCGACTGTTGTAGACCTCAAACTCTCGTGATCATCTGCTACTCGGGAGTTGAGACAGGTAGGGCCGATAACAATGAAGTTATTGGAACATTGTTTTGTAACCAGCAGTAATGTAGTCTCGGCATCTGAAATGACCAATGCTATGAACCCAAGATAGTTTCCTTGATCTAGTCCTATGTAACTCATTATGTTTTATCCAGCACCTCGCTATAGCGATATAAGAATCAAGAGAAATATTTGCCAAATCATGAAAAATAGGGTTTACGATGTTTATTTGCAGACACAGAAGCTGCTGCGAGAAAATATACTTTGGAAGGTTAAACTGTGCAGACGCTTAGAATAAAATTATAGAGAAACATTCTCTCTAGGGCCTTATATACTTCAAGGAAAACATCTTTCAATTATCATAAAAACCTATCTCCAATTTTCACAGTTCAGCTATACCAGACTGTTTGAAGATATAAAATGTATGGCTTAGGAATTTATACATATAATCCTCTGCAACCATTTTCTCATGAGTAATGGCAATATCTCGGCTATTTAGATCCAGATAGCCTGATATTTATAATGCTATTCCCAGCAGGCGCATGCAATCAAATATTTCGAACAAACAAGTATTTTCTCCTTAATATTCATATCACTTTTACAGAACAAGATGAAACCTTTTGTTAAATTTTTGAACAAACTTTTGTGTCAAGTTGAATGCAAAGTACCAGGACTAAATAAAAGGGTTCATTTCTTTTAATGTGTGAGAGAAAGTAATGGGCCCTGAAAGCTAGTTTTTCTTTTGTGTCAGGATTTTGAATAAGAGCAGAAACTGCTACATTAATCCAGATACAAATATACATAGATGTGTCTCCCAGACTAGAATAATTACTTCCCGCAAAGTATAATTAGGGTTTTTTCAATCTTTAAATCAGAATGACATTGTGTGTTTTGGAGAAAAAATGGATTGCATTGAAAGTTATACACGTACATAATGTATATTTATATTTACACTGCAGTTCAAGAGTTTGGGGTCACTTAGCTATTTTCATGGAAAACAAAACAATTTCTATCTGTAACATAATTGCAAAATATTTTTTTAATAATCAATTAGCCTTTTAAACTTTGATTAGCAAGCACAACGTGCCATGGAACACAGAATTGATGGTTGCTGATAAAGGGCCCATGAAGATATTCTATTAAAAATCAGCCGTTTCCAGCTACAACAGTCATTTACAACACTAACAATGGCAAAGGCGTTATGAGGATGCTTGTCACTATTGAATTGAGCCGCTAAATTGTAATGTATATTGTTGTGGCTTTTATTTGGGTAAAGTTACCCTATCACACAAGGGGTAAACTGTAAAGGTGAAAGGTGTTGCCTCCTGGCTTATAGGGTGCTTGTCAAGGCTCTTAAATTAACTTTGGGTGCTCTGGGTCTAGGCCAAGAACACACACACACATACATATATACATATATATATATATATATATATATGTTATTGAGTTATTAAGTGGAAACGTTTTTGTTTATTTATTGTTTTGTTGGTTAATTCAATAAAAACCACGGCCTGATTTATCCCAAGTTTATCACCATGTATTGTTATTTATTGAAGTTATGGTTATATCCCTTACAACCTCATGTGTGCACTGTATTTCTGATCTATTTCATGTTATTTTAATGGACACAATTTGCATTTCTTTCAAAAACAAGGACATTTCCATGTTACCCCAAACTTTTGAATGATAGCATATACGTGTGTGTGTAAAAAAGCGGTATTAAGGGAACAGAAGCGTCCCTGCAGAGTAAATAAAATGGAAGGGGATTGTGCTGACATTTTCTCAAAGGAAAAGTGGGGGAATCTGAGGCAAAGTGCTGATCAGATGAATGACTGGTTATTGGGGGATGGCAGACAGATGCAGAGACTAATAGTACTATAGGCCCTTTCACTTACTTTCATTGCACCCACACATAAGCCAATTTTACAGCTGAAATCCAATACAAGTCAGAACTCAATATCCTGACATCTGAAAATGAGATTTAATTAACCAAAATAAAACATACTTTATTTTGGTCAACATTATATAAATGTTATTGTTGGTGGAACCTTCTCTTCAAGGGGAATTCATTTCTGTCCGTGGACCCCATACACTGTCCATTATCTCAACACTTAATTACTAGTTAGACGTTTAATTTATGCTCCAAATCCCTGCATCAAATAAAACTGCTGTGCAGAAAATAAGTGGAAGGTTTTCATAATGGAACAGGTTATTGTGTTTGGCAGATTACAGTATGAAACTGGATAGCCGCCTACTCAGACGGCCAACCCGACCGGTGCAGATGAAATAGACCACTATGGCTTTGTATACTGTACACACAAATACTTTTGTTGTACTTTATTTCATCATGTAGAACTAAAGGCGCATTGAGGCCGGCCAGCAGAATATGTGACTGCTACAGGGACAACATTATTTTTAGTTGATGGCATCAAATGAAAATATTGCATAAAACTAAATAGTATTAAAAAATGAAGAATCAGGTCCCTATAAGAATATCGGTATTCTATCATGGAACAGATAATTCAGGATATGGAAAGTAAAGCCCTGGACCCATATGAAAGGTCAACATGACTCCTGGCCTTAGCTTTTGCTGCTATATGGTGAATGGTGGGACGTTTATGTTAATAAAGAATATGCTGTGTATTAAAAACCCCTGTTGACTGAACCAGTACCTTCTTCTCTTGAGGTGAAACTGCAAGATCAAGATTTGCAACCGCCCTTCCCGTTTCTGTTTTTTCTTCCTATGTTGTAATTGTTGTTGCTGTAAAAGATTTTAATCCTTACCAGTATGTCTTAACATATGTTTATGTTATAGTTAGCTCTTGCTTTCCTTTTGTAACGGTGCTACAGAATCCACTGGCACAGTAAATCAAATGTGGGATTTCCCTGGCTGCTTAATGCTGCTCAACATGATGATGGAGTTAAGCCAATTGCTTCTTTTAACACACATTGAAATATATTTCCATATAAGTGTGATAAACATATTGTTTGCTTTTACACAAAGGTGTTATAGAGCAACAGGAATATATTGAAATATAATACAGTAACAAATAATCTGACGTCAAATGATAACATATAAAGAATAATGAATATTGACGTACTCACAGAGTACTGTAATATGTGCTATTCTTCTATAGGATTGTCAGGGAGATTAAACGTTCCCTATAAATCTTATGTAAAGTGATTAGTGTAGGGCTGCAACAACGAATCGATAAAATCGATAATAATCGATTATGAAAATCGTTGTCAACTATTTTCATAATCGATTAGTTGAATCGATTTTTATCGATTTATAAAATTATGTTTTTCAGAGCAAACGCTCTGAAAAACTCCCGTCCTTCTATAATCCGATCTCAAATAGAGATCAGATTATAACTCTAGAATCCAGACCCCCCGCAGAGCTGCAGGAGACCTGGATCCTCTCTGCCACCCGGTGAGGGTCTGTGCAAAACACACAGACATCCTCCGCTTCTCCCCTCCACTTCCGCCGGGGCTTCTATTACTGAACCCGGCGTCACGTGACCTTCCGGTGCGGCTTCCATCGTGGAAGCCCCAACGGAAGCGGAGGGGAGAAGCGGCTGTCTGCGTGCATCACACAGACCCCTACCGGCTGCCGGAGAGGATCCAGGTCCCGTGCAGCGCCTGCTGGGGATTTGGATTTTAGTGCGCGATGTGCACTGTGTACTGCCACTTCCACCTGCCCCACCAGGGGTTAATATATCAACAGAAGAAAAACAGGACAAGTAAGCAGCACTGGGTAAGTATTATCTTTATTTTTATGCTCATTTGCCCTGTGTTTCTTCTGTTGATATATTAACCCCTGGTGGGGCAGGTAGAATTTTTGCGGGATCTATTAATTATGTGCATTTGTGGGTTTTTTTTATGTCTAGAATATTTGATTTATTGTCCATATATTTATATATATTTATATTGTATTGTGTATTTTTTTTGTCTATATTTAATAAATATAAATATAAAAAAAACAATTTTAGTGATGTCAGTTTTTCTTATATCGGGGGGGCATAAGACATATCAGGGGGCACAGTGGCATAAAGGGGCTATAAGGCATATCAGGGGGGACAGTGGCATAAAGGGGCTATAAGGTGTATCAGGGGGGACAGTGGCATAAAGGGGCTATAAGGCGTATCAGGGGGCACAGTGGCATGAAGGCGCTATAAGGCATATCAGGGGGCACAGTGGCATCTCAGTGGCATATAGGGGTAAAAGGCATATCGGGCATGGTGGCATATCAAGGGTAAAGGCATATAGGGGGCTATAAGGCATATCAGGAGGGCACAGTGGCATATCGGGGCACTGTGGCATATATATGAGGCTATAAGGCATATCAGGGGACAAAGTGGCATATCAGTGGCATATAGGGGGCTATAAGGCATATCAGGAGGGGTATAATGCATATCAGGGGGCACAGTGGCATATTAGGGGACAAAGTGGCATATCAGTGGCATATAGGGGGCTATAAGGCATATCAGGAGGGGTATAATGCATATCAGGGGACAGAGTGGCATATAGGAGGTATCCCCTTATACCTCCTATATGCCACTCTGTCCCCTGATATGCCTTATACCCCTCCTGATATGCATTTCTGGGACAGAGAGGCAAGCTGGGGGTGAGATGTGCATAACTGGGCAAAAATAGTTTACATGAATATTTACTAGTAAAGCTTTTTTTGGTATTTTTTGAGTTCTTGTTAAAATATAGCTTTAATTATTATTATTATTATTTTTTTACCCGATTAATCGATTAATCGAAAAAATAATCGGCCAACTAATCGATTATGAAAATAATCGTTAGTTGCAGCCCTAGATTAGTGTGTAAAGAAATTAATCAAGCCTGGTGAATGAAGGGAACAGTTGCCCAAATTCCCTAACGCTTTCAGCTATAAAGAGATAGGCGTACAGTAGGTACCAATATATACATTTTTGAAAAGGTAGAAAAATGTTATGTGTTTATACCTTAGCTTTCGTGAAAAGTTTCCATCCTCACTCACATCACTGGCGTATGAAAAAGAGAAAACAAACATCCCCGGACCTCCCAAAAACACTATCCAAATAAAGCCACAATAACCCATACCCAACTACGGTGCAAAATATCTCCTCTTTGCCTTGTGGGGTCTCCATTATTGGAGCAGCTGTGACCAGATGAAGAATTGATTCTGAATTCTGGATCCTCCTGCTGGCTTTAAATGTCTAGCCAGGAGAAGATGGATCACAGCTAAAACAAGCTGTGGGGAGGAAATAAAACTTCAGATATGAACTTTAAAGAATCTAAAAAGATGTCAAATGTCAGTTCCAAAACTAAGTAACTGAATCAGTTTTTGGTACAAGAAAAGATCTACAAAGTCCATACAATGGATATTGAAGTTGAAATGAATGCTCCACTTTACGAAAAACAGAGCATTCCAAAGTCTTACTGTATTAAGTAGTAATTGTTGTGTGATTTATAAGTATTGTATCACTTTGCAGTTCAGTGCATCCAATCATCTACAAAGCAATGGGTTTAAAGTACTATTACGGAACACTAAGGTTAAGGAAAACTAGTGGGTGTATATCTGTCTGTGCAGAGAAACTTCAATGCAATCTTTCTATCTCTCCCACACAGTATTAATTCAATCAAGGTTATAAAAATTGAGCTCATCTTGCATAAACCGATAAATTATTAGAAAGGGTATAAATCACTGGCACATAATGTGATGCCAACAGGATTCAATGTAATTTACAGATACATATGAGAAATTACTGCAGCCCTTTACTGAATTAAAAGTGGCAAAAGTTTTCAGAAGACAAATGATTAGCTCCGACCACACGTTCATTTGCAAACTAAAAAGGTGAACAAAGGAATGAGTGGAAAGAAAAAAAAATTACTCTTTTTTTTCCAGTTTCTGGTGAAAATTAACACATTTTTTAAGTGGCAAGTCTTGTGTATGCCAATATGATTGTGATTAAACCTAGACCCAGGCCATAGTTTTAATATTACTGGAAAAGTGTAGTAGGCAATGTAATGTATTTAGCCAACAGAAACCCATACATAATACCCAAATGGTAAAATATTGGATAAATGACAGAATGTGTCTGTTCAAAAATTACAAAATGTAGTTAATTTTTTTTCCCTTTAAATAAGGGAAGACAGGGCAGGCAGTAGGCACTACCAGCCCAGGAAAAGGGCACCCCAGTGCCAGTGAGGCACTGTGTGCAGCAAACTGTCAGCTCAACAGCACTACACGGTTGACAGAAGCACTTCAGTACAATGTGAGAAATGGCAGGCTGAGGCTTACCAGTCTCACACAGAACAGTCTCTCTCTGTAACGCTCGGATGCAGCACAGCAGTGTTGCAAAAGCAGTCACAGCGAAAATGAATGGATTCCATGCAAGCTCTGCTCTTATATAGACTGTTTCCAAATTTTTTTAAAAAGCAGCACAGACATTGGACAAGCCCTCAGCATGATGTCACAAGAGTGAGCTGATTGGACAAATGAAGATAAGCTCAATCTGTATCCTGCTCTTTGAAAAATTGGAGGGCGCGCCACGAAAACGAAGACGAACACGAAGAAATGAAGATTCTTCGTTTTGCGCATCTTCGTGTACGTTTTGCCGCCAACATGTTCGTTTCTTCGTTATTCGGTTTGAGCAACAAAAACGCGCTATTCATTTTCATGTTCGCCCGAGTGCACAAGTCTAGTATTAGCCTCTTCTGTTGGGAGGCTGTTACATTTATCTACCACCCTCTCAGTAACGTAAAACTTTACCCACTCGGTAAAGTAAAGCTTCCTTACATTATATCTCAATACCATGGGTAAAGAATAAAAAATGACAGTATATTTTATTTCGTTTACTGGGTTCCAGTCTTCAAACAGCATCCATACACAAAGAAATTTCAGGTCAAAATTCACATTTGCAAGTTGTGCCTTTGGACATAAGCTTTATAATCTTAGCACAACAGCGTGCAGCTATTTTTCATGTTAAACATACTGAAGTTTGCTATTTAGGTAAATAAGTGTTTGACTGACACAATGCAACACATAAGTGTAAGAAAGTGTCTATTTTTATTTTACTTACATTTTTTATTTTCTGTGAATGCAGCCACCACATGTGGTTAACATTTCTTTGAATCGTCATAATAATACATCTCCCATTTTTAGCATCCACCTTCTGAAAAGGCTCCATGCTGCTTTGTGCCTGCCATGGAGGGACATCAACATGCTCTCTAAATTGTGCTGCTGCACTTAGATTTTCTCTCCGGGTTACATGTGTAGAACAGAAATAGGATCTGATTGGTCTTTATAAGGGTTTTTTTTCTACTTCCCTGTAGGACGCCATAAAAAAGCAGTTTAACCAAAGGCTGCATAGAATAACAAAAAAGAAAAGAAAGGAGAAAAATACCCATATGATAAGAAGCTAAAAGCTACATGCAGTGTCCCTGACCTCCGCTTGCTATGGTCTTTCATCGGTAACACAGTTCCAGATGAGCAAGGGTGCTGAACACTTATCATGTTTTTCTTGAGGAACACTAATTTTCTTACTGAGTCAAAGGTTGACATTTTAACCCTTTAGTGCAGTAGACCACACTCTAGTCAAAAGGCTAATCACCTTGCAATGCTTAGAAATCTTCCCTTCATTATTTCCTCAAATGTGGATGTACTCATAGCAGATGAAGAAAATAAAATAAGAAAGATAAACATACACATAAACCTCAATCCAAATATTCATTTATATATTGTATAAATATTCCCCTTTGCCTCAATTAACCCCTTAAGGACAATAGGCGGTCCCTGAACCCATTGAAAACAATGCATTTTGAGCCCGTACATGTACGGGCTTTGTCATTAAGGGGTTAAAACATTCCAGAGAGCATTTTCCTGTATCCAAGCCATAAAATAAATTGTTGAGTAAGTAATTCTGATTTTTGTTGTATTTGCATGCTTGACATAGGATGTCTGTGCTGGGACAGAAGCGTGGTTGTGTAAATCTAAAAAATCTACAATTCAATAAATCTACACAAGTTCTATAACATTTCTGAGTTGTCTTCTGTCTAGCTTGTGCCATCATGTGCCTAACAGATAATATTTTTCACTGATCAGCCTTTAACTTCTCCTTCTCTTCTCACTCCCACTGAAGCTCCTAGCTATGACCAGTAATGAATTGAAGCAATATAGGTATGCGTCTGTAGATGCCAAATTCAGGAAGCCGCAGAGTATATCGTAGAAGATGATAGAATGTGATCTCTATAGCTGGCGCTTCCTTAACTCAATGTCCTTTGCAGCATTCTCTCGCATCAACATCAGTGCGAAAAGAACACAAAGAAGTGAATGTTTCAGTCCTGTAAGAAACACTTCTAGAATAATACAACTCCTCTTGTACTACCACATTAAGGATGGACCTATAGGAGAGTGGGAGTGGAGCATTCTTAATCAAGCACTTAATAGGCCACTATGTAAAATAAGCTTTAACGGGAAAAATAAATATGAAAATTCTGTTTACATGGACACAAGATAGGGTCAAGTCTGCTTTATCTCTCAGTCCTCTTTGCTCCAACAACTCTTCAGAAAATAGACTGTACTGCTGCCCATTAAAACATCTAAAAGGTAAAACATTTAAAACTTTGAGAATATAATATATATAAGAGCTTTTCCAGAAATGTAACCCCTATATCACCAGGAAAGGGATGGGGATAGGGGAAACATGGCTTAGGGTTTGTGCCTGCCATATGTTCCATGTGTCACAGATCTGACTGTGGTAAACTGGAATTTTTTGTTAATTTTACAAAACCCCTACCAATGATAAAATATTTTATTACACTACATTTGCAACAATAGGCCACAAGTAAATTTTGTGAAAACTATAGTACTGTGTCAGCACTAGGTGGTTAATACTTTAACTTATTTCCACTAGTCAGTTATATCTCTTAATAGAAAGCTTCTGTTTTCTCATTTGTATGTTCTTCATCTGGAGCCCATTATGTATGTACTTAAGCCGTATAGGTAGAATTACTGCTGACGATAACACCCTTGGAATATGTTGGTGAGTAATAGGGAGGGCTTATGTCTTATACAGACTGAGGAAGAGGACCGGCATGAACATTTTACATTCAGGAGAGAAGACCTGCTTATAGAAAAGTCAAGCGCAGGAGGATAATAGGTGTTAAGTCAATTGGCATTAGGCATGCAGCTTAAACACTTTATTTCTAGAGGCAATTCAAGTTCCAGACTGGAATTACTGGCTGTTTCAGACACAAAATCTAAAGCAATTCCATTAACTTGGCGGTGTACCTAGTAACAACTCTTTTTGCGCACGTCACTGTGGCTCAAAGAACATTTCCTTTCTGTCTTAAAATAGCTAAAATATTAACTTCCAGCACTGATTCAGAGTTAAACTTTACTTGTTTTCAGTGTTCTCCATAAACTGAATTTGTGCTGTCAAAAAACTCACATGAAAAGCTGTTCAGAACGTTTAAATTGAAGTTTAAGGAGAGTCCAAATGTATTGAAAGTTCCTGCACATTCTTAGGCCAGATTTTTAGAACTTCTGACCTAATTATTTTGGTACATACCACTTGGTGGACAAACAAGTCAACGGACAGCAGGTCACATCACAATCTCCCTCTGTCTGCAGTTCCACCTGGTCGATAGGGCAGGCATAGAGAACGGCTCAATAAAAATCCCTGATTTTTCCTCATGCCCATTTTCTGAAGGGAACCATACAATATAACAGTTGGCAACCTTTATTGTCAACACCATATAGCACAGTCTACTTACCAGCACAATTTCAATGTGATTCTCCTTTTTGTGGGAAGAAAAACTCACTCTCACTTTACAGCTAAAAAGGAAGAATTCTAGACAGAAAAGGTTGTAAGGACATAACTTCCTATTGTTTACATACAATGTGTTGACTTCACTTGGAAATTCTAGCATTATAAACATTGTAAAAGAATTGAGAACATGAGAGGTTTGAAGAAAATAAGTAAATTACAAATTGAAAAAAACACAAAATTACAACTTTTGTCTTTTTAGTAGCATTTCATTAGCAGAAAATGGTTAATTAAAAGATCAAAAGTAACATAGCTTTCTTAAATTGACTCAAAAAGCTGTGTTTAGTTCCAAATATTTTACATTCTTACAAGACAAACTTTTCAATGTATCCTTCCAACAATTTTGTATTCAATTTGTATTTCTAATTTTAAACATTTGAATAATTCTAGCAGCACGTGTTGAGACCTTGGTCCAAACTTTGTATAGTGAGGTTCCTAATAGCTGCGGGAAAAAAGCCACTAATATAAGTTAGCTGACTCCTACTTAAACCCTTACGTAGAGTATCCCAAGTGCCATCTGTCTATACATCCTAATTTCCAAAGCTGTCTCTCAAACCCGGAGCTCATGGTGAGTGATCCAGTAAGTATTCAGCTCCAGCTCTCGTTACGATCCACCAAAAATGTCCACTTCTATTACTTCACAGAACTAGAAACATGCTATACTATATATGTTTACCATGACCTCATAACAGAGTATGTTTTAGAACCACATTTAGGATTTAGTATTATCACACAGATTATTAAAAAAGAAAAAGGAATAGCTGAGCAACTGCCAAAATATAGTAGATATAGTCAAAACGTTTTAATATTTCCGGTATCTGCCTGGATTTATATACAAACATATATGGCCAGATGATAGGCAAGATCTCTCACTGTGAGGCGTTTAGAGAACCCATTCATTCGTATTCATTATGAAATTATACACTGAAGACTGGCTTTTCTTGTTGAGTTTCCATCTGTGATAAATGGGCCAACTCCACTGCCTGCAGTTAGTGACAGACCTTGCTCTTGACAGCTTGACTTAATTAATCCATTTAATTTATTGATCAAGTCCATAGTAAAAGTGCTTTCGTATGAAATAGCATTTCTGTCACCCCTAGATACACGACCATGTTCCTTGACTAAATTTAGTTTGTAGTTGATGTGCTTTCCATCTAAAAAATATTCTGGAATATAAAGATATGTCTCCAGTATAAATTTGGTTATCATTTAGCAGTCCAGTCCTCTATCTGCAGCAATAATAAAGTAAGCATTCATAATTGTTAAATATTAAACAAAGACTTAGAAGAATCAAACACTAAAGTAGAGCACATTCTCCTAATAATAATAATTAAAAATGATTAAAGTAAAATATATAAAACCATGATAATAATTTATTAATTTTTATATATATATATATGCCTTTAAAAACAAAAAAACCCACTTTTATTAAAAGTAAGTAACACACCAAAATAAGACAAAAAAATCAACAATATATATATATATATATATATATTGCATGGACTCCAAATTTGCAAAGCTATTTTCAACCCCAATAGCTAAAGAATGCACTCAACAGTTTGCATATTGCAAAAGGGACTCCCAACATGCATTAGAAAACTCAAAATACAACTTGGAGGACTAAACCGTTCATGCATGCATCCATTGTACTTTGTGTTGTCCATGGATCCTCCCATCAAAAACACTTTTCCTTTTTTTATTAGGGTGTAAAGACCATTATTAATAGATATAAAATTGTGGCATAAAAAGATAATTGTTAACAGCAATCACAATCCTATCATGCCCAGGTTCTAGCATGTACTGGCTGCCTGGGCATGATAGGAGTGGAATTGCTTTTAGCAATCATGTATATATATATATATGTGATTGCTGTTATATATATATAGTTGTTTAATTTTTCTTTCCAATTTTGGTGTGTTACTTACTTTTAATAAAAGTGTGGTTGGACCAAAAAATGTACAACATAAAAATATACAATACTATATATATATATATATATATATATATATATATATATATATATATATATATAACAGCAATCACACTCCTATCATGCCCAGGTAGCCAGTACATGCTAGAACATGGGCATGATAAGAATGCGATTACAGCCTCCCTATGCCATGCTACCCCCCCACACACAAACACTTACAGATCCATGCTATCACACACACTCATTCGCAAACATTCATTCACCAACATTCAGCATAAACTACAGCATAACACCCATCACTCTCACACACTTACTAATCCACTCTCACTGAATGTTTGCCTAATTTTTTCTCTGGCACTGTCGCATTCCCTCCTCCTCTTGGCTCTTCTTCTTCTTCTGTGTCCTGTCCTTCCGGTGCAGTGAGTGCGGAAGGCAGGGGGCGTGGCTTCAGTGTTGTGCGCCGGGATATGACAGCAAATCCCGACTCACAGCGTCAGTTGCTGCGCGCGTCGCAAGGGAGCAGGATCGGCGGTCTGCATTAACAGACCTCACACTCCCTTGATTGTCTTTAAGCCGGTTGGAGGGAGATCTTTGATCTCCCCACCCGAGCCTGCTCCTCTAGAGACGGACATTACTGTCCGTCTCTGGAGGGGTGCCGGCGTAGTGGCACCCCCCTGATGAGCGCCCCCCCCACTCCCCGCTAGGTACGCTACTGTCCCTGAGTTATCCCACTAATATCAAGACCTTCCTCTGAATATACATTCACATTAACTAAAACCTTTTGTTTCCTATTACTCAAACAAGCCTTATCCATTCAATTATTTTAATATTCAAACCCAATCACTGCAATTTATTTACGTGTCTTCTGCAAGTATCAGTGTCAAATGCTTTACTGAAATCTAGATAGACTATATCTTTGGTTCCTACCTGGTCTACTATTTTAGTTATCCAGTGAAAACCATTAGATTAGTTTGACAAGAGCTTCCTGCAGTAAACCCATGCAGTTTTTGCTCTTGCCAACTATTTACACCCAGAGACAATTATTTCCTTTAGCAGAGTTTCCATAGATTTCCCAACTGCTGATGTTAGACTTGCTGGTCTGTACTCTTCTGTGTTTCCTGCTATGCTTGCTAAATGTCTATTAAGCTTATACACCATGTTCGCATTGACAAAGGTCTCTCCAACGTTTCACATATGAGAACCACTTCTTAAGTAAGGAAGCACTATTTTAAAATCTTTGTTTTCCATTGTTTTACTCAAACTATCAAACTAATCTAGGTCATAGAGCCAACAGTAATTAACACCACAAAAATCCATTATTTTATTTTTATTGTTTTATATAGCGTCTTTATATCCCGCTGTCCTGTACAATAGTTAAACAGAATATGACAAGTAATGCATAACATAACATTTTGACTTATGGAAACAACAGGTAAGCAGGGACCTGCTCAACCAAGCTTATAAAATAGAAATTATTATTACACATTATCTTTTTGGAAACATGGAACAAAAGTATGCCCAATTCAGTCCATAGATATTTTATTGGTTGTATTTAAACATTTAAAAAAATGCCTTTTTACTTGCAAAGTTCCAAAAAAATATTAAATGGTAACATTAATTTAGACCTGTGCTGTGCTATGTATGTTATAGAGTTATTACAGTGATAACAGTGTAGTAAATTTGATTTTATTTAAGGCTGTATTTATCATCTTGGCAATACCTTTAGCTGTAAGGGAGAATTCACAGTATTCATAATGCACGCTGACAGGATGCATCATTCTGCATCTAGAAACTATTAAAAGTCATTTAGAATGTTATACAGTAGATCTTCAGTAAAATATTCTGGCTTATAAACTGTAATGGACAGCATGCGCCAAACACATTTTATGAGTGAGAAATTAGCCAGCAAATAGATAGTAAAAGAGATTACAGTATAAGTAACTGCTGATACATCGCAAACCACTGGTTCTGAAGTGAGACACTTGCAAGAATCAAAAAGCTTTCCTGAAACATCCCAAGCCCTCTGCAAACCACCATCTGAAGAAAGGCCCAAGAATCAAAAAGGTAGTCAACCTCATTTGGATTTTGCCAGATCTGCAAGCAGGTTTTCTAATTTATATTTTGTACTCCATGCATGTGTTTCCTGTATATGTACCAAATACGTATTTTGGGGACAATGTTTCTTTTTTAGCCAAATGTTGTTTACCTTGGAAAAGTGCATTCCGTTGTCTTGATACCCTATCCCTCAGGCCTCCTACAGCCATAATGATCCCTTTTTCTAACCCAAAAATATCTTCTCTTATTCATATCTCTCTTCCCCTCTTGTAGCTTCCCTGAAACATCCCTGAACCTGTGCATAACACCATCTAAGATGTAAGCACTAACCTGCCCCCCCCCCGTTCATTTTAATTTGGATCTTGAAACTACTTAGCCCTGGCAGGGTTCTCAACTCTTGATGTGCCTGTTTATATTAATTAATATTTGTTATGCATGTGTTAAATGTGTCAATTAAATTACCCCAATCATAATGGCCCTTATATAATTATTAGATCCAAATAATCAAAGCACAGGCACAATGGCTCCACTTATTGTAGACTGAACAGTGCAATCTAGTTTACATTGAATAATAAAATATAGAAGAACTCCCAGCATCATTGTCCATTGAGTTTACAAGCTGAAAATGAAATGAAACAGATGTGATGCATACAAGGACCCAATGACAGATCAGGACCCACTTTATTTATTTTTACTTTCAGCTCAACTCAAGCTTAAACGTCTTCCCTACCATAGAACTAGGTCAAGACAGGCATTGGTTTTGAGACTGCACTGGCATGTTCAGCGTTAAAATGTATCCTACTTAATGTATACATGATTGTAAACATCTAAACTTTATTCATAATGCACCAAGTCATATATTAAAGTTAGAGAATCAAACTATTCTGAGCTGTCGCTCGGCATTGGTTTAGGTCCCCACATACTCAGTAACGTCTAATATGCAGGATGATCTGGTACATGCTGGGTTGCAAGAAAATACTTTTTGGATGTCCTTTAGCTGGGACCATTGTCAGGATGTCATTAAAAAGAGCCAGGACTGGTTGAAAATCAGCACTGTAGATTGTATAGATCTAGATCTACCAGCTTGTATGATCAGAGTGTACGGAATGGCCACAAAATAAAGTAATTTTTTATGGAACAGTGTATTGTTTCACTAGAAGAAGCAGCTACAAATTGTACAGGTAATATAATTTCATTCACTGTGTTAAAATTGCGATGTTGCTAGTAATTACATTGCAGCCTGGAAAGTAAATCTATCACTGCTCATGTTTTATAATGATATAAAGGCTAAATGAAGGTACACAGCTTTCAAAATGAACCTCCACTACAATTACACTATAGAGTTCTCAGGATCTCTTGCAAAACATATGTAAATCAAGACTAGATTGTTACGGAGGAGAGAGATCCAATAATTGATGCTCTCTGGAGGGTGCACAAAATCAGGCTAAAAGCTGAGCGAGGTATTGTTCTCTGGCAATTACCTTTCCTAATTACTACTCAAATTCTTCGTTACATAAGTTGTATTTCTTCATACTTACCAGACACTAAAAATGAGAAAAGAAAAAAAAATATTTATCGCACATGGTCAGTTTCTGTACAGGACAATACAAATACTGCCCACTAGAGGGAAGCCTCACACTTATCACAAGTACTGAATGAACATCCTTGAACATCATACCCTGTAGAAAATTGCTCCCTTGGCTGTTTTCATGGTAAGAACAACCTTTATAGGACACCTGCGTTGTAATTTCCAAGAAATAATTATACCAGTTAAAAGTGTGTGCAATATTCCAATAACAATATATGGCCAGTGGGACATCTGTCTAAGTGACCCAACTCATAAATTCACTAATGCCAATGTACACATATATTAACAATGCCCATACTTACAATTAAGTCCGCCAGTTCAATCGCAACCTGCATCAAGGTATATTAGGTTCCATGAGACTTCCTTTTTAAAGACCCATGCACTTGGCCCAAAAAAAGATGGTTTGACTTGTCACCATAATTTACATCCTTTAGGTAACAGTGATATTGTTGGTCTTGTGGACAATGCAACTACCCTGCAATTGTTATTTGTTAAATGTTATCTAAATCTCAATAAAAAAGAAGTGAAAGCTGAATGGACTGAATGGCATATTTGTGCATTTTTTTAATATACAAGCTGTTTTATAAGTGTTATACCAACGAATACAACTTCTTAGAGAACAAACAAAAGTGTGGAACCATTTCTAGCTTGGAGCATCATTCTTTATTTTACATTACCTGCATTGAGAAACAAGCAGATTACATTACATTTATTTATTATTATGTTCTAATTCGTTGTTTATCAGGTTGCTAACCACAGAATCTTTCGCATTACCTGTTAACTCTATATACAATTGTGGCTTCCAAATGTATTTCAGAAAGAGCGAAAAGTACAGATTCTAATAAATACCTGACATATATTACACAGTATAAACTATAATAAAACATTTTGTAATATCAAGATGGAATAATAATAATAATAATGATAATAATAATAGTAAAAAACCTATACATTTTGATATAAGTTAGAACTCTGACCAAGTGCAGATTATAATAATCAGATGCGTAATATGGATTTTTCTACAGCTCTACAGAGTTGTGCGATGACCCATAAACTTTTAGTGTGAAACTCACACAGTTTACGAGGGTGTCCTTTGTGGATGGGTTAACACGCTGTGAAGACATTGTCAACACCAGTATTTTTAAAATAATCACCAGTACACCATGACCTTTCTCAGTATAAACAGTAGCTGCAGTGGCCAGAAATAATGTTATTTATAAGAAGAGAGGAAACTAAAGCATTGTCCCTCAAAAGACATTAAACTACTAATTGATTCTATAGAACACAACTATAAACCCAAATAAGAAACATCTTGAATCAGGTTAGAAAAATAAAAAAGTTTACATGTGGAAGAAAAAAAATATATTACATCTGCAAATCTGGATGCTCGGTAGCTTAGGGAAGAATTTTCTATGAATTTGTCACTTCCTGGCATGTCAACATATAGATCCAGATGCTTCAGTGCATTGTCAGAAAATATTTGAAACCCTGTCTCTCTCCTGCTGACGATAAGCATACAAGGGGAATTGGCCAACTAGCATCCAGCTTAGTGACAATACTGTGGGCACAACACTGTGTAGAAGAAGCAACTCCCATCAACCAGACAACCAGATACTGTCGTTGGTGTTTACTCGTGCAAGTTGACTAAAAATGAAAGTGAGTACGCAACAGCAAACCTGCAAAAGTTACAAAAAACCCCAAATGACAACAAAACCAACTTGCCAACCAAACAGGCCGACCTATGCACTTGCAAAAGATCTTTTACGACTGGGTGAAAGCAAGATGACACGCGAGTGCTCTTCCATATAAGTTAAAATAAAGAAAACATTTTAAACAAATACTAAGAAACTGAAGTCCCCAGAAACACGTTTTAAAGGAGTGTGTGTGGTTGGGGAAAGGGATAATACAACCTGGCCATTGAGTAGGTCAAAATGCTATAAAGTTCCTTTTGGAGAGGTACAGACCCTGTACTGTGCCATTGTCTCTCAATCCCTGACCCAGGCAACAGACGGGGTAACATAGTTAAAATAAATACATAACATAACATTTGGAAAGAAAAAAAAAAATGCCTCTCCTACCTCTCACACCTTTAAGGTGGGGGGTGTTCTGTGAAATTCATACAAGCAACCTTTAATTGCCTCTCCAAAGATTTTTTTGTAGAGCATTAAGCCCCCTGTCCCCAGTAGGCTAGCTTCGAGACATAGATGTCCTCTACCAGGTTTTTTATTTAAATCTCCCATCTCACTGAAAATGCAATAAGGTTGGGGGATATCCTTATAGACTATACCAGCCCACAGCTTATTTTGTAACTCCCTACATGTATTACACTGCTTCCAAGGAGCAGCCCTGCCTTGCTAAACATGGAGGGTCTGGTGAGCCCTGCTTCATATTGTTTTTTTGTTTGTTTGTTTTCATTTAAATGTATGTTGAGGGCTGCATTTATTATGCAAGTTTCAAATCAGAACATAGGTCCACAAGAACCCCAGCCTTTACTGATAAATCAATTGAAATCTCCTATTCTAGCCACATATAAATGTTTCATGCTGCCAGGTACCAAACAAATACAATATTCTAAACACCAGCAACTAAGATGTTAATAGAGGAGTAAATATGGTAGAAAAAAGTGGAATTTACCCAAGGTGGAGAAAATGGAGCACTGGATACAGGATAACCTTGCCTATGTATCAATTTCTTCATTACTCCCCTGTGGAGGTGTTTGGCACAGAAAAAACATTTCCTCTCAGAAGAAAACTTCCATGCCCTGTAAATTGGAATGCTAATCAATGTGTCAAAAATGAAAGTCACATGAAATTAGTAATAATTACCAATACATTAGTTTTTTTTGCAGAAGATTATTATTTTGAACATCCATTTAAAATCAAGATAATTGGTCATGTGTAACTTTTAGCTGCAAAGTAGAAGAGCGACAAACTTTCCTTGAATTTGCCACTGTGATATTATTAAGCATACTTTCTGAATGTGTACTTTTCTTAAATTACATGTTGTATCCTTGAAGAATGTTCAGTTAAATACAAACCATTTAAAATATGTATCAGTTTTATTTAACATAAATACACAAGTTAGCGGGACACGGTAGGGGATGGCTAACAAGAGATAATCTTTCCCTTGGAGGCTGATGAAAAATGAGGCTTATCACCATGTTTTCAATTCCCCATTTAAGATTATTATCTCAAGACATACCAATTCCCTGGCGCGACCTGATTGCAATTAAACCAAAGTCTTTTTGTGAACAAAAATGTGTTTTCCATAGATTAAAACAAGATGGGGGTCAGAAACGTAAATTAAGAACACAAAATCATAAATGTTGGCTGAGTTTTTTTTTTTAAAGTATTTTTGTAATATTTGTTCTTTAATAACTTTAAACATATTATTCTATACAAATCAACAAAGTTAATTTGCCGGAGATGTAGTCACTTCTGTAATCACTTTGTCATCTGTATATTTACTACCAACATGATTTAAAGGATGCTTTTTTGGAACCTCCATAGTGTTGCAACTTCAGTAACACAAGAGCATAAATGTATCCATCATTCTACAAACCATACCACAGAAAATGTTATGCCATATCAAAATATCTAATAGAAAACAAAAGTTTTTTGTTAAATTAAGAAAATACATTAAAGATACACCTTGGCCATCATATGCCTTTTAAACTATAAAATACCTCCTTTTAATGTTTGTGGTGTCACCCTTGCAAAAGCATGGAGGGGTTTTGCAGAATCCCCCATATTCATTTACCCCTTTATCCACCTCCCAGCTACTTGCTGTGCAAGAGATGTGTTTGGCTGAATACATCCCCTTGTATGTGATATACAGTGCCCTCCAATAATATTGGCACCCTGTGAAAAATTATCTTTATTGTTTATCCATACAAAGATGAATTTATGTGTGGCACGATTATTGCCCCCCCCCAAAATAATTCATATGAGAAAAATATATTTAAAGTATATTCACATTCATATTTTACATTTGTTAGTACACCTGGGTGACTTTGAACACTGTTTCACAGAGGTATAAATATTAGGTAGCACATAGGCCAAATTCCCTTAGCCATTCATCACAATGGGTAAGACCAAGGAATATAGTTGTGAAGTGTGGTAGGGTTTCAAGAAAAAAGCTTCTACAAAAAACAAACTCAAGCGTCTTCTGTTGCCAGACACTACTGGAACTACTACTAAATGAGATCAGGTTCCCATTTACTGGACCAAAATATGTCCAAATACAGGACTATGAGTAAAGATAACAGGTTTGTGTGTAATTGTGTGTATTTGGTACCATTTTAGTAGCCAAAGACAAACCAAAAACAAAGTTCTGGCATATCTGGAAACTCCAGGTGAGCTGCTCATTCCCTGGGTCTCCGGGTCACTTTCCTCTATCTCCAGGTGGGGAAGCCGCCCAATTCCCGCCATGTAAGACTTACTTAGGCTAGCTAATAGCTCAAATCCCTTACAAAGCCATTTACTGAGAAGAATGCAGACAAAAGATGTGTATCTGGTACAGTATACTTCAAGTTTACCCAAATGAAAGAGTTTGTTGTCCTATAGGGGACAGCACAGAGAAGTGAAGATGTTAACAGATGTGTATTATATAAATTATTGAATATTTACCTTACAGACATATCCCAGCAACATATAATAAATTATTTTTTGCAGTCCATCTCACCAATGTTTCACTTGAATAACCAGGTCTCAAGAATGTGTGACCTTGGGGAACATATTCCAGAAGAGTGACATCATACACTCTGACAACTTATATATCTACTCTAGCCATCCCAAGAAAACAATGTGACCTCTAGTTCCCTCCTCTTATGGAATATATATGGATATTTTTCTTTCCTTTAGCTTTAAAAGCTTATTTGAATTACTTAAATGTCACTTCTCCTTACATCTTCTCTTCTGTTCAATGTTCCTTTCTATTCCCCAAAGCACTTTGTGTACAATGAGGAGCATCAGATTGTATATGTGAGCGGACTCAGAGAGCCTTCACCGGCATAGATTTTCAGCAAGATATCTGTGTTTAGAACACTGCAGCAATCTGTTCTCACTATAAACTGGTCAGAGCATTCAGACCATTTATCAGAATTTGTCTCTTTCAGCCTCTTGCCCTCTTAACTCTTCCAATACTTCTCTGCCTTTTCTAATCTCAATCCTGAGTTATTACCTTTCACTTGGTTCTCATCCACTTTGATACAGTATCTATTCTACCTCTGTTATGCAATCCTTTTACCTCAGTTTATTTTAGGCACTTTCTTTTTTCTTTATCTTCTAAAACGCTTCCTTCTAGAAGATGTGTATTTCCTGACTATACTGAAGCATAAAGCATACTTTTCGTGCTAAATGTTTTTAGACTATGTTAAATCCTTTTTAGAATATACTAAAATATTTCTCATTCAGCGTATCAATACCAAACAAATCATCACATATAGTTTACCATTCCTGCAATGTTTGTTACCTCCATCTGCCACTGTAATTGTCATTTGTGTACAATAGTCACCAAATTTCTCAGAAAACGTGGTGATTGCCATTATTTTGAACAAAAATGTTATAAAGATTTCCGATGCGTGTATCTATTGTGCAGTTGTATTTATTTATTAATGTGGATTAACGTGTCTTCTAGATGTTCATCCTATGCAGGACAGTTCCTATATCCACCTTTTTCAGACCCTTAATCTTTCAGCTTTCCTGTCACTCAAAACCTAATATTAACCCTAGGAAAGTATGGCACGTAGCAAGAGACAAATTTCTGTAGAAATAAGTGCCAGAAAGACAAACCTGGAAGCCAGCTTGATATTTTATAGAAGAAGGAAAGAGGTATACCAATATAAATCAATATAAAATAGTACGAAAGGTTAGGAGCTGTATCTAAATAGTTTTAGTTATTTAGACCATGGCCACCTGGCTTCTGGAATTTGTCAAACCATGTTACAAGGCAAACATAAGTAACTGAATTTTATATCCTCATGCGCTCAAAGACCGTTTTGATACCGGTTAGTAGGCCAAAAGCGCAAGATGAAGCAGCATATAAACTTTCAAGACCTCAGACGTTCCTTCTTGAAATGCAAAAAAGTTGGCTACTTTGGTGGACAAGCAATGGCAGAACTGGGATTTGAAATAAAACTGGGTAGTAAATATGTAAGACTATGTTAGATAGCATAAGTGTTTAACAACTCTAAAGTGCCATTCACAAAGGATCAGATTTGCAAAGAACTCTCTAGCATAAACAGGACTCCAGAGCTTCAGCTGGTTTTCTAAATTGTAGATTCACTTAGGCGGTTCATAAAAGCCCTCTCATTAGATTTTATTAACAATACACTGCCAAACAAAAGGCTAATACCCCACTTTTCTATACTATAACTTGGTCAATAATTGCTACATAATGTTAATGAAACTACTAACAACGAAAACTCAGCGAGTTTTGTAAAAAGGGATGGATAACAGTAGCTAGCCCTCCAGTTTTTTAAATATGGCGCCCATCACACTCTGTTCATGGAAGTTGTGATTTAGTCAATTATGCACTTTAATTATGACAATTGTTAGTTCAATTCTCAGAGGTATATGAGAAAACATCTGTCAATAATTTTATGTATGAGCATGTGTAACTATAATTACGCAAAGGTTGCATTAAAAGGTCTCCCATCACTCGTATGGATAAACACTTGCGTGCATTATTATAGGAGTATATCAATGAACAGACTAATAGCACTATTTATCATGGTCTTTACAAAGTTAAACGGTAATACAGTAAGCTAATTGCTCTGGGAGATGAAAAGGAGACATAGCTATTTACTTGCATATTTACCAAACACATTCAATCCAATAACCGTTGGCAAAACAGAGAGTAGAGAAAACTATTTTGGCCATCAACTAAGGTACTCAGGGGTCGGGCACTCGGGTCACGGCGGCGAGGGTCGGGGTGAGGTCTGCAGGAGCAGGGCCAGTTAGGGGGAGATCACGCATATTAAAGTACCTAATAAGCAGTAGGCAGATGCATCACCATCTGCTTGAAAGATACGTTTCTTATGCTGCATGGGCTGACAGTAGGATTCAAATGCAATCTTCATTGATTAAATATTTTAAGTTGAACAAAGTAGAACTCCATAAAGCATGTCTAGAAAAAAAACCATAATGTTGAAATAATGAACAGTAGATGAGTTTTAGGAAAAGATGACTAATAAAATAGCAAATAAAAACAATACAAAAAGTAGAACATCTGA